>JAXQQM020059258.1:0-414893 GCA_034641835.2 Pinus albicaulis
TCCT
Organism: Pinus albicaulis; assembly: GCA_034641835.2. Lineage (NCBI taxonomy): Eukaryota > Viridiplantae > Streptophyta > Pinopsida > Pinales > Pinaceae > Pinus > Pinus albicaulis. Next base: position 5 of record JAXQQM020059258.1, read on the forward strand.
AAATCCTACAACCTAAATCCTAGAGCTCTAAAGTTAGGTTTGTATGTTGCCTTGTCTTTTAGTAAGCCTGTTGGAAATACTGAGAGGGGGGGGGGGGGGGTGAATAAGTATTCCTTTCAATTGAGCATTAGTTAATCTTCAATTATTATCAATGTTGGTACAATGATAGCAGCAAACAAGAGGAACACAAATGCACACAATTTTTAAGGTGGAAACCCACACCGGGACAAAAACCACCTAATGCTTTTCTAATAATTCCTTAATATTCAACTCCAATTGAAAATAAAGCTCCAACTTCCTAGAATCTAGAAAAGCATTCTTCTATAGCTCCCACTGGATGGATGCTCCAATGCCCGAGATTCTTCAGTAGTCAACTGAATGGATGCCCTAACACCCAATGAGCTACAAATCACCCTAGCACCACCCTACCACCCTATAGAAGAATAAAATAAGAATGGACTCTCGTACCAGGGAAAATGGTCCACTTTACAATGATATAGAATGATGTAGAAGAAGAAGATATACTAGACCATAACCCCAAATTTGACACAACGACCTAATGATGATCATAGACCTCCCAACACTACCTCTTCAACCCTTGGTAGAAAGACACTAGTACAATTTGTACAATAATGTATTTACAATGAGTAAGTACAATGATACCTTTACAATGATTGTATGCAGTGCTACCCACTTGAAGACTTCATATGATGAAATTATTTCTGTTGTTATGCATACTGGATGCTTCTCTTTTCATGCTACCCTCTGTTGCACCTTGCTTTTCTTTTCTGCTGTAGAAATTCTGGTCCTTTGCAACCCTTGACAACACATGATCTAGCTTTTTATTGCCTTCTAGGAGCTCGATATTGAATCTAGTGTATCTCTGTCATTTCAGATCCTCAATATCTGATTTTTGGTCCTGTATTATTCCTCTAAGCCATATTTCCAATGCCATGAGTCTAACCCAAATTGGATTCTTGAAGAGAGAGTTATACCGAATCTCTCACAATGCCCTAATTATGGGTACATTTCGGAAAATAGTGTATGGCGTGCCATGTGTCACTGTTTCTGCCTTTGTTTCTAAAATTGATAGAGAAAAAGGTACAGGCTGTGCACTATCTTTCAATTTTTACGTAATTTCAAATTGATACTCAGAGAGAGAGAGTTATGACGATTTTACCAAGGTCACTTCTTTGAGATGAATTTCAGGAGCCTGCAAAAATCCTGATTTACACAGATCATATCTCCAAACATATTGCGCACCTTGATCTGAAATTTATACTGCACCTTCCTCAGGATTTCGGCTTCACCTCATAAAAATTTCAGCTTTTGGACCTTCGTAGAAAAAATGTTAGAGCAAAAATTCCAAGATGACCTGTTTCAAATGGCCGAATCCCTTGCATAAGGACGAAATGAAGATCACAATTTATATGAATGCTCAAGTTGAGAGGGGCTTCAAAAAGTGAATGTGGGAGGGATTTTAGGAGCATAAAAATATTAATTATTACTTTTCAATGACCCATGCCCCAATCCCATGGGGTTTTAGCCCACTAACTGGGGGTACAAACTTCAAACATGAATATCTCTCAAATCGTGAAGAATTACATAGTGTGCCATATATCAACGGAAACATCTCGACAAGTAGAAACCATCAAAATAATTATTGACCCAGAATATATTAATTTGGTTGGTCAAAATTCCCATGCAATATTGGGTTAGCCCCTGGTGCTGCTTGGGTTGACATCAATGACAACTGCTGATAAAAAATCTTCCCCTTTGGCATTGATGGCGACACAAGTACTCCCCTTGTGATCATGACACCTCTTCCTACAACATTCTCTCCCCCTTTGACATCAATGGAAAATGGTAACTCCCCCTGAAACACAACCATTCTGTAGACATGTACACACTTCCACTCGCGTTGACACACAACCATTCTGTAGACCTGTACACACTTCCACTCCCCCTTTATATTCTGAAAAAGGAAAATCTAATGAGAACTTGGGAGAATCCCAAGCTTCTGGCAATGATATTCCAATGATGGTGAATATTTAATATGTGATTCTTTTGGTGCTGCTTGGAATCTTGCTACTTGTCCAACTGCTTGCATAACATCTGGTCGGGAGGCTGTTACATATAGAGGACTACTAATAATAGATATTTACAACCTTTGATCCACATCCTTAGATGAGTCATCTATGCTCAATTTGCAACCAAGTAAAGACATCTTGAAATCACTTTGCACCTTTGTAGAAAAATTCTTAATTAGTCGATCATCATTGCTACCAATTATTGTATCATCCTCTTTAGCTATTAGACATGCTTTAGTTGCTTCATCTAGAACATATATGTTATTTGGAGCTCGACTTGCTGTAGCCACAATTTCACCATATACGCCTTTTCTGATTTCACATTTCGTGGAGTTGAATAGTATTGTGTGTCCTTGATCACACATTTGTCCAACACTGAGCAGATTGTGATTCATGTTTTCAACCAGTAGAACATTATTTGCTAGAGAATCTTTGCTTCCGAGAGTGACAGTACCTGATCCTATAACATTTGAAGATCCATCATTTCCAAAGGACACGGTTCCATCCTTCTTCTCTTTCAGAGATACAAATTTATTTCTATCTCCAATCATATGCGTTGAGAAACCGCTATCAACATACCACACATATTTGTTCTTTTGAGCCTTGAGAGTGAGAGCACAATTATCATTCTTCTTCTTCTTCCATGTTTGTTCATTTTGTGGCTTCGAAGATTCTTCTGGAGGATTTTCAAGTTTGAAATCTTTGGCTACGTGTCCAAAGTTTCGACATTTGTAACATTCAACATTATTTCTTAAATGTTCAAATCTATTGATGTTTTGCTGAGCCCTGGGAGGTTCATATTTGACAGATCTCCTGGAATTGTATTCGTTCCTAGGGTATGTGTGACATTCTACAGCTTTATAACCAAATTTTCCACATGAATAATAGTAGCCATAAAAAATATGCTGGTACCTGGATGGAAATTTTCGTTGAGGAATTGTCTTCCAAGGCTGTTCTTGCGAATCTTGTCCAATGAAGTCTACATGCATGTCAGATCTCATAGGTTCATTTTATTTTGTTGTATAAGGTCCTGCTTCTTCTTCTTTGTAACCAATGCTAGTTTTTTCATCGTAAGATCGTTGATTGTTGATGAGTTCTTCCAATGCCCTTGCGTTGTTGGCATAGTTTTGGATAGTTTTTCCTTTCCTCACTTCCTCACGCAACGAGACTACTTCAACTTCTAATTCTTCCCTTTCTTGGTTGCTTTCTTCCAACTTCTTTTGAAGTGACTCTTCAATGCATTTTTGTTCTTCAACTTCAATTTTGAGACCTTGAACTTGTTCTTCAAGAGTTTTGGAACGAATATTCTCTGCCTTGAGATCTTTTATAAGCTTGATTGCTTCCTCATAAAATTCGTCTATGGTCCATCCTTCTTCTTCGCTGTTTGATACCTCTTGCTTCTTGGGTTTATTGTGCTTGGCCATAAACAATACTCTGTCATTGGCTTCTTCTTCAGTATCATTGTCTTCTTCAGATGATGAGCTATCTTCTTTAGATAGAAAGTTCCTTTTGGATCTTTGCTTTTTGAATTTGTTAAAGCCTTTCTTTCTTTTTGAGTTTCCATTACTTTTGTTTGGACATTTTGCTGCAAAATTCCCAACCTCATTACAGCTGAAACATATCAATGGAAGTTTACCTTTGAATTGTGCCTTACCAATTTGTAGTTTTCTCATGAAGTAAGCATATTCTTCATCTGAAAGACCTTCTTCATCATCTCCCTTTTCTTCACACTTGCACGTGCATGTCTTCTCAATTGAAGGTTGTTTATCCTTATTGGTTTTCTTAGATACAACAAACGCAGTTTCTAGATGTGAAGTACCCTCTTCTTCATCAAGTCTCATTTCATATGCTATGAGAACTCTATGTAATTCCTCTTTGCTGAGTTTGTCCAGATTTGCACTGTATTCTAAGACTGATACCTTTGGGTTGAATCTCCCTGGTAATGTTCTAAGAATCTTCCGTATAATAGTCTTCTCATCAACTGGCTCTCCCAATCCTTCCAGAGTATTGGTTATTTCATCAACGTATTGGAAGTATGCAGCAATGTTGCAATCTTCTTTCATTCTGAGTTGCTCAAATTTTGCTCTATAGATTTGAAGTTTTGCTTCTTTGACATTTGAGTCACCTGCATATATATTCTCAAGCTTGTCCCATACATTTTTGGCGGTTTTACAACCCAACACCTTATGATAAGCAGATTCAATAAGTCCACTGATAATAATATTCTTTTCTTTTTCATCATTTACCAAATTCTTCTTACCTTGTTCATCCGCGGTTGATGTAAATCCATTTTGAACAGTGTCCCATATTTCGTAACCTTGCGCCAAGAGATAGACCTCCATTCTTCCTTTCCAAAGTGCATAATTATTTTCATTGAATAGAGGTACACCATTCTTGGTATGCTCCATGACCTCCTTCTAGTTGTTAAACTACTATTGAAGGAACTTTCTTTGATACCAATTGTTGGAAATACTGAGGGGGGGGGGGGGGTGTGAATCAGTATTCCTTTCAATTGAGCATTAGTTAATCTTCAATTATTATCAGTGTTTGTACAATGATAGCAGCAAACAAGAGGAACACAAATGCACACAATTTTTAAGGTGGAAACCCACTCCGGGACAAAAACCACCTAATGCTTTTCTAATAATTATTTTCAACTCCAATTGAAAATAAAGCTCCAACTTCCTAGAATCTAGAAAATCATTCTTCTCCAGCTCCCACTGGATGGACGCTCCAACACCCAAGATTCTTCAGTAGTTAACTGAACAGATACCCCAGCACCCAATGAGCTACAACTCACCGTAGCACCACACTACCACCCTATAGAAGAATAAAAGAAGAATGGACTCCCATACCAGGGAAAATGGTCCACTTTACAATGATATAGAATGATGTAGAAGAAGAAGATATACTAGACCATAACCCAAAATTTGACACAACCACCTAATGATGATCATATACCTCCCAACACTACCTCTTCAGCCCTTGGCAAAAGACACTAGTACAATTTGTACAATAATGTATTTACAATGACTAAGTACAATGATACCTTTACAATGATTGTATGCAGTGCTGCCCACTTGAAGAATTCATATGATGAACTTTTTGCTGCTGTTATGCACCTTGGATGCTTCTCTTTTCATGCTACCCTCTACTGCACCTTGCTTTTCTTTTCTGTCGTAGAAATTCTAGTCCTTTGCAACCCTTGACAACACATGATCTAGCTTTTTATTTCCTTCTAGGAGCTTGATATTGAATCTGGTGTATCTCTATCATTTCAAATCCTCAATATTTGATTTTTGGTCCTTTAGTAATCCTTCGAGTCATATTTCCAATGCCACAGGCCTGACCCAAATTGGATTCTTGAAGAGAGAGTTATACCCCATCTCTCACAATGCCCTAATTATGAACTGTTTCAGAAGAGCGTAATTGTATGGCGTGCCACGTGTCACTGTTTCTTCCTTTGTTTCTAAAATTGATAGAGTAAAAATTAAAGGTTGTGCACTATCTGTCACTTTTTATGGAATTCCAATCCGATACTCAGAGAGAGAGTTATGACTATTTTACCAAGGTCACTTCTTTGAGATGAATTTCAGGAGCCTGCAAAAACCCTTACTTCCACAGATCATATCTCCAAAAATATTAAGCAAATTGATCTGAAATTTTTACTGTAGCTTCCTCAGGATTTTAGCTTCACCTCATAAACATTTCAGCTTCTGAGCCTTCATAAAAAAAAAACGTTAGATTGAAAATTCCACGATGACCTGTTTCAAATGGCCGAATCCCTTACCTAAGGAGGAAATGAAGATCACAATATATATGAATGCTTAAGTTGAGAGGGGCTTCAACAAGTGAACATGGGAGGGATTTTAGGAGCATAAAAAATATTAATTATGACTTTTCAATGACCCATGCCCCAACCCCATGGGGTTTTAGCCCACTAACTGGGGTACAAACTTCAAACATGAATATCTCTCAAACCGTAAATAATTACATGGCATGCCATATATCAATGGAAACATCTCAAAAATTAGAAACTATAAAAAGAATTATTGACCCAAAATATACTAATTTGGTAGGTCAAACTTCCCATTCAATTTTCGGTTAGCCCCTGGTGCTGCTTGGGTTAACATCAATGACAACCACTGATCAACAAAGCCAATCTATAAAAACACAAGACACCAACATAATGGCGATCATGGTGGGACATACTGAATATATGATAGTCTAGAAAACTCGTGTAGACTCAGTAAGTCCTTAAATAACCATATAAAATTAGAAAAACCCAAAAAAAATTCGGATTGGCTTCATAATAAACATGGTGGTGGAACTGTAATACACTTAACCTTCACAAAAAGCTAAATATTTTCCACCTGGAAACTACACAGTTCCTAAAAGACCAAATACTCCATTGGGAGACCAGTTTCATCACCACTTCATCCAGACTTAAGGAAACTCTGAGGGTTGAGTTTCTTTCTTTAAGGATAGGTTGCCTCCTAAAGGTTGTCATATATGGCTAGTTGTCCCTGTTATTGGATCTAAGACTTAACATACTGGCTTCAAGAAAAATCCATACCAGAGCTTATCCCGATCCAAATCCTCCCGAAATAGTTGACAATCTAGAAAGCATTCTTTGGAAGTCCTTCACATATAGGGATCCAACCATTTTCAGACCCATTTATAGAGCTAACTCAGCACCTAAAAAACTTGCAGCTCTATCAGATACTCAAGATGACTTAGACTTACCAATTCATTTACCAAGAACTAATTCATTCAGTGGTATAGAGGAAATAGACTTTGAGCTCCCAATCTCACCACCACATAGTGGTCAACATATTAGTGACAAAGAAACCCCTCCATCAACACCCCCTGATATTCACTTCATTCATAACTTGGGTCTCTCTCACCACAAATTTGCTCAATAGTTCATTGCTGGTCCAAGCGGTTCTGCCATCCATATACCTGCTACTCAAGCTAGTCCTTTACCTCCACAAAACATTGTCATGGCAGCATGGTATGACCCACTAGTGTTACCACAACCTCTGGTTCCCTTACCAAATGAATATCAATCTAAAATTCCCCATTTCACTGGAAATAATATACCACAGCTCAACAAGATGTAGACAGAATGGGAGATGCACTTGATTACATGGAGATAGACGATGAGACCGTTAAAATGACAATCTTTGCTCAAATTTTAGGAGGAGAATTAAAGAAGTGGTTTAAAGGCTTACCTCCTAATATCATCCATGACCTTCCCTCATTACACCAAGCATTCATAAAAAAATGGGAAGTCAAAAGCAACCCTCTCCAAATAGTAGTAGGGTATCAGAACCTTAAAAGAAATTAGGGAGAGAGTGTCCATGATTACTCCACCAGGTTTAACAATGTCTACAATGCCCTTCCTCCTCGCATGAAACCTCCCCAAGGCATGGCCCTAGTAAAATATCCCGAAGGATTTTATGCCGATATGGATTATCAGCTAAGGGAAAGAGATTATTTATCTCTAGAAGACATGTAGATAGGAGCTGTGAGTGTAGAAGAAAAATTAATTGAGAAAAGAGCTAGGCTAAGATCGGAGAAGAGGGTAACTTATAAACATGACACTGCACCCTCCACATCCAGCTCAAAAATGGAAAGGATGATGGAAGAGATGATGAAAAGGATGAGCTTACTTGAGAGAGCACCACCAAGAGAAAACCAAAACAACCTACAAAATCGAAATAGAAACCAGAAATTTAGAAGAGATAACAATCAAAATAGACAACGAGATGATGACCAAAAAAATAGAGCTCCCTATCAAAAAAACTACGTAGATCAAGAGGAAGAAAGAGGGATTGAAAAATTGGGAGAAAACCATGTAAACTTGATTGGATCAGACAATGGGGATGATTTTTTCCTCACTGAAGAAGAACAAGGTTTCTTCTCTTCAGAACCAAAGGAGGATACACATAAGGAGTCTGAAGATTATAGATTGGGGTTTGAAAATGCAATCATGGATCAGAAGCAACGCTTGCGCATTCTTCCGCTTATCTTTTTTCCACTGTTCCCTCTCTGCATTACTAAGGGCTCGTTCTTCTACCTCATCTTGAGGTTATGCAAACCCATACTTGACATGATCTCAGACATCATGTGCTTTTAGCATGGTCTCCATCTTAATGGCCCACACATTATAATCCTTCCCATTGAAAGAAGGAAGTTGTGGTTGGAAGCTGCTTGTAGCCATCTTTCTTCAAACAAAAGTTCACTGCTGAAACCCTAAATTTTTTTGATATGCTTTGCAAAGCTTCAAAAAAAAAAATCCTTATAATAAAACCCTAGGTTTTATTATTTTTGTTTTATTATTATATAAAAATTTCTTTATTAAAAAAAAAACTTTATATAAAAAATCCTTTTTTAAAAAAAAACTTATTATAAAATCTCCACCACTTAAAGCCTCTTTATAACATGCATATGAAACGCCCCTTTTAAAAAACTCCTTTCCAAACCAAAAACCCTCACGTGCCTCCTCACGTGATTTATTTTAACAACCGTAGATTTGACAATCATAGATCAACATTTCATGCTGACAAAGAGGAAGATACAGGGACCAAAGGACTTGATTTTATTATTGAAATAAATCAAAGGGATGAGGGGCAATTGCTGAAGATTGCCCATGAAGAAGAAGAAAATGTTGAGTTTAATTTACAGCATGCTGAAGATGTAAAACAAACACAGAAGAAAGGACTGAAATGCTTGCTGGAAGCAGTTGAAGAAGAGAAGAAAATTGCAGACATTGAGATGAACTTGCCTGAGGCTGTGAAAGGAGGAGCAGCAGATACTAGTTTTCTTATGCTTGCTAGTATACAAGGAAAGTTAAGTGAGAATGTTACTGCAGGAAGAAGGATAAATGTTGATTTGTTTTCGGAGAGCGAATTTTTAGATGATGAACAAAAGGAGAACGTTGCAGAGGGAGATATCCTGAAGGATATTCAGGATGTTTGGGCAGAGGAAACATTGGCATCAGCTACACCCATGGAGGCAGTAGACGCAACATGGGGGGTGACATCTGCAGGAATTGAAGACATGTTAGTAACAACAGTAACAACAAGAGCAACAATTTTGGCTACCACAGAAAGTAGAAGCAACAACAATAGACAAGGGAATATCCAGCTAGAGGATAGGCTGGGCAAAGAAATTGAAGACATCAAGGAGCTGATGATGAGAGTGACTCATGAGAAGCAGACAACAACAGGAAAGTAGGAGAGTTTTAGAAAAGGAAAGACAAAGGCTGTTGTGAAAGAATAGCTGGAGGTGATTTACAGAACAATATTTGGAGACCTGGAGAGATGCAATTGAACGATGATGTAGCTGATGAACAGCAGCAAAACAAAGTTTGGGATACTGGAGGCAGAGACCGAGAGCACATGATCAGAAGATCATGAAAAATTTGAAGCTTGGGAGTCTGATGCAAGGGCATTAGGCTCAAAAGTTACTTTGTACATAAGTAGACATAGGGGGTCCCATGTTCTTATAATTTCTTGTAAATATTAATATTTTGAATAAATTTGGTAGGGAATTGTAATTGTTCTCAAGTCATTTGAGAACATGAGAAATTGGTTAAGATAGGAATATGAAGAGATAGCCAAGGGTATGAGTAGATTTAGGATCAGTTTCAGTAGTTTCAGTTTGAAGTCTAAAAGTAGGAACTAGAGAATTTCAAGAGGTTCTATCAAGAAGTCAAATCGACTCATTTGTGTCAGTATAAATGTAAATGCCTGTAGAGTTAGAGAGGACAACTTCTCCAGCAACAGAGTATGAGGATTGTGGCCTTCGCATTGAATATCTGGCCAACCATGAAATTGTAAGTGATTACTTTGAGATTGATCACCTGTATATGTATATCTGTTTATGGAGAATTGTTCATAAGTTCCATGTGTGAATTTATGTCTTCTTGGTTGAATCATATGAGGAAATTGTCTCAGTGTAACTGTACATTTGTTGTGTAACTCTGTACGGAGAGTACCTTACATAGTTGTGCATTTATTGGTGAAATTCCTGCGTTAAATTGACTTAATTTCTTGTAGGAGTAGGGCTGTATAAATTGAGTTAAGAGTCTGCCTGTGTATTCAGAAAGGAGAATGTATGATAATGTGTAAATATGTACTCTGCAATTTGGGGTTAATTGTGCTCGGTATATAGTTGGAGGAATCGATGTTAATACTAATGACACTATGTCTCGAACTGATAGACAGTGGAGTTATATATTCTTTGAGTATATGCCATGAACAGTGGTATGGCTTTAAGCCACGCATGGAGGTTTTATGCCGCTCATAAGGAATTGACTGGCATTTGATAACTGAGTATGGTGAAAGGGTTATGCGTTGTCTGTGTACTAGCGAGGGTCACGGTGGTTTGGTGAATTCTTAATGTTTAATCGAAAGCAAAAGAGACCGAGTGTTGTTTAAACTTGGAGGATATCTAGGCGGTTGTTCCCTACGCGAAGCGATATAAGTCGAGCTCTAGAAGTGGTGTTCATTGGATGTGCAATGTGCAGTGAGGAGCGAGGGCGTATTAGTGAAAACGCGGAAGAACTATGTTAATTTTAATGGGCAGAACCCTGAGCCAAAAGGGCAAAACCAAAAGAGACGAACAATGAAACCGAGTTTGGTACCTTGAGTTATTTAACCAAGGTGCATGGTAGAATTGCATCAACCCCAGTCAAACACTGTATGAATCTAGAAGCATTTTTGACCGCACCACGTTTGTGGGGTAATCGGTAATCCCAATTTAGACGCGATTCCATTAGCTATCTGACACGTGACCTCGAGCGGTCTGGAGAAACCTCTCTCATTGCGCATTATCATTTGTTCACATAAGCTGTGCGAGATTTGAGGATGTGGGATCATTGAAAGCAACATGACATATTATCCACTGTTGGATGTGAAAGGGTCGTTTTCGCTAGGGCTTAGTTCTAAATTGTATTGATTGGGACTATTCAAACTTAGGTTGCGAGTTAATAAAGGGACGTCAAATGTAGTTGGGTTTTGTTGTAACACTTCCAATGATTGAAGAATGCCATAATATATGTATTGATATAGAGCACATATAATGTTTGAATATGCAGGGTTGGCGTAATAACAGAATGTTGCGAGAGTGCCCGGATAAGGGGAGTGTTGAGCCATTCTGATGAAGGTATTATGCACAACTAGGGATTGAAAAGTCAGAGAAGAATGAGATTGTGGGTTTTGACCATTATCAGAACACCTAAACAGTCTTTAACACAACTGAATTAACCACTTCTAAAATAAAACAAACTGAACATTTAAGAGAGCTGTTAGACTAAAATGTCATATTCAGTAGCAGAAAACATATAAACAGTGAAGGATAAACAGGTCAGAGGTGCTTCTAAGATACATTTCTTTGCCTAAACGTTTTATCCTACTGTAAGCAAGGCATGATGGAACAAGGTGGAAAATAGGAAATAACATTAACAATAAGAAGTACTTCACCTAAACTAGGCTTAGGAATCCAATGGTTCAACCTCCTTCATCAATAGAGAAAACACAGATCTTTACACTCTTTCAGAACACCAAAGCTTCTTCAAAGCAGCAATATGTATTACTTTAGAAATCATAAAATTCCAACCTTTTACAATGAGACTTCAAAGAGCCTTTATAGAGAAAATGAGAAAAGTAGGTGAGGAAGGTTTTAATGATCATTACTAATAGGAGAAGGTGTTTCGAATGCTCCATTCCGTGCCTTAAAACATGTCTTTGACTTCTAGATAGGATCAATAACTTTGTAGCTCGTTTGAGATTATTTTGATATGACAAAAATCACCCATAGGGGGCCTTTGAGAGGGAAATCATCTAGAGAGGTACCGTTATCTTCTCAATGTGAGTTAAGTGAATGCTGGGCTATGGGGAATCCCATACTCATAATTAACTTCTTCTAACAGTTTTTAGCAGCTTCCCTGGTGCAATAACTACTTGGTAGACTTGTGCACATGGGTAAAGGTCAGGTCTGTGTCAGTCATCATTCTGCATCACTAACTGTTCCGTCTCTCTTGTACTTAAACCTGCATTAGCTCTGTTTATTCTTTAACTTTGTTGATTGCTCGAACTTCATTTATCATTGATGTCTTCAAAGGATGTGTTAATCTTTCAATATTATGCCTTCAACCATTTAATCTTTTCCCGATACACTTTAAACTTCTGCAGACCTGTTTGTGTGAATACGCGGGCTAGAAAGGGCGTTGGAGGATTCATGTTGGGGTCAATAACCCTGATCTTCAATAAAAAATGCTTTTAAATCTACAAAACATGAGAAACCTATTATGAAATCCTGCGTGGGGCTTAAAACTTCTTCAGAAAGGTTTTGGTAGAGGTGGAGGAGCAATTGCAGAGGAATACATGCAGTGGAGAAGGTTACATGGTGCAACACCATGAAACTGGGGTTTAAACATGAATTAGCGTGAAAAAATAATTTTAGTGTCGAAACATAAAATCTTTTGACTCGGCGAATACAAAGGAAAAAGGAAAAAATGAAATACCACGGGGGCGTATTTGATGGTGGGACCGAGAGGGTAGAGGAAGATTGAACATGGACCGATAGATCATTGGAAGATATCAACGGTGGAGATCTTCCGATGAAGTCTTTTGGAAGGTCTGATGAATGAAAAATGGATGAGAACGCGATACAATATGGGCCGTTAGATTAAAATAATCAATGGCTATGATTGAAAGTTGAGATTGCGGAGGGTAGGCAGTAAAGCGGATCCGGGAACGGTTTTCGTGCAACTTTCAAGTAGTTTTAGATTTTTTCCAAAAAAATGCGATATCACAAATTGAATGCCATGTGGAAGTCTAAAACCGCTTATATCACGTCAATTCGAAACATTAACTCTTGGATGCAAAAATTACACGATATGCCATGGTGGTCATTGTATCTGGGACCTCAGATCCGACGGTGCAGAAGAAACGCGATAGGAGGTAAGATGCACGGGTGGAACGTATTGGTAGGGTCAATGGTGGGTTAAATCCTGACTGTTGGATCTTGGAAATGGATGGTCGATAACTGTCGATAGGGAAGAAATGAACGGGGCAGGGTTTGATGAGCAAAAGCAATGTGGGTCGTTTGATCAGACTTGATCAACGGCTGAGATCTAATCGGAGGTCGAGGTGATGAGAAGCTATGAGTGGTGTGTGATGAGATCTCATCTGTTTGATCTGTAAGAATGAACGGTCAAGATTTGATCAGGGATCACAAATCAGAGGAGGTGAAGGGATGGCACTTAAGATTTTTCGATGGGCAATTAAGCACCAGCCGTCCGATCTAGAACAAGATCAACGGTGGAAATTAAATCGGTAGGGTAACGATGGAGAATTATGAGCGGAGTGTGATTAGATCTCGGTCTTTGGTTCTTGTGGATTCAACAGTCCAGATCTAATCCGTGGATCAACATCGAAGGAGGCAATGGAACAAAGAAAAGGGAACTTGCAATTGCCGATTGTGCGATGGAGCGCAGGCCGTTGGATCTGCGGATGATCAACGGTTTGGATTTAGTCAGGAGTCACACAGGTGGAGGGCAATGCAATGTGATTTTAGCACAAATCGTTGGATCTGAAAGATCAACGGTGGAGATTGGAGCGGAGGTCTATGGAGAAAAGGTTCATCGCATCGAAAAATTAGAAGAATCAAATGAAAGTTGGGAAAAGGGAAAGTTTCGATTGTGATTTGCTCGATCTACGGTGGTCAGCTCAATCTACTCCCTGCTGGATCAGAAGCAACGCTTGCACATTCTTCCACTTATCTTTCTTCCATTTTTCCCTCTCTGCATTACTAAGGGCTCATTCTTCTGCCTCACCTTGAGGTTCTGCAAACCCATACTTGACATGATCCTGGACATCATGCGCTTTTAGCATGGTCGCCATCTTAATGGCCCACACATCATAATCCTTCCCATTGAAAGAAGGAAGTTGTGGTTGGAAGCTACTTGTAGCCATCTTTCTTCAAACAAAAGTTCACTGTTGAAACCCTAAATTTTTTTAATATGCTTTGCAGAGCTTCAAAAAAAAAATCCTTATAATAAAACCCTAGGTTTTATTATTTTTGTTTTATTATTATATAAAAATTTCTTTATTAAAAAAAAATCTTTATATAAAAAATCCTTTTTTAAAAAAAACTTATTATAAAATCTCCACCACTTAAAGCCTCTTTATAACATGCATATGAAATGCCCCTTTTAAAAAACTCCTTTCCAAACTAAAAACCCTCACGTGCCTCCTCACGTGCTTTATTTTAAAAACTCTTTTTTTTTTATAAAGAATGCTTTATATAAAAAAAAAATTCCATATGAGTTTTACGAATACTATGTATTGAAAAATCCTTTCTTGGTTGACTTTCAAGTCGTTAACGCCGCCGAGTTTGAATATGCTAGCATGCTAATGCACCTTCGACACCCTTGTGCTGTGTTAGTGCCTTAACTCATTGAAAAGTGAAGTCACTCGCATGCCTGAAAATCGTGTTAAGTTTTTCATTTTTAACGCGGTTCTGTACAGTGGGAACCCACGTTATAATGCTCTGTCAGTAATTAACAACTGCGTTATAGCGTAAAAACGCAGAAAAAAAATTTCCTTCTCACCCACGGATGACTGCTAATCCGTTTTTCTTCCGTTCTTTGTGACCTCCCTCTGATACCAATCTGTTGGAAAGGCAGAGGATTCAATCACATATATAACGCAAATATTTCACACATGAACAATGAGCTGCGGCTCTTAAATTAATCTAAAACTCTGAATCATAAAACTCTCTTACTCACTTATTACAATGATCCCATGAAGGGTATTTAATCTAATTAACATGCACACACTGTCACTCATAAGTGGACTTGATCAACTTGCTTAACTCACTGTCTAACTCACTCACCAAATCTAACTGTAACTCAACTCAAATCATTCACCTAACTATCTGTCTAACTTCTGCATGAGGAAGTAATTATATATTTTAACAGATCCATGGCCTTATGAGGGAACGCTCTTCTGTCTGTCGTGGAGGCCAACCCTCTAATCTTTGACGAAATAACTGGAAATAGCACCAGATTTAATTACCATTTAAATAGTAATGTTGCACGCACATTCAATTTGGGTAGGTCATCTTGGAGGTTATGTGGTTATTCGTTTTGAGTACCCATTTAAAACTCGAATATCTGCAATGTGGGCCAGTCGTACTGCACACTTCATACTTTCTAGTTGCTAGTGGTTTCTAAATTAAATCAATGGTCTTATGAGGGAACTCTCTTGTGTCGTGGAAGCAAAGTATTTTTGGTAGAGAAACTTACATTTTTTTATGCTTTGGGGTTACAAGCTAGAGTATCACCATTTTTGTTTGAAGAAGTGGAACAAACCTAGAGTAGAATTGAGTTGAATGAAAGCTTCGCCTTCTAAGGTTTATCAATAATATAATTTTTATAAGTTTTAACTCTAGATCATTAATGGTTGCAATTAGATTGTTAATAAAATAGAAAAGATGCAATACAAATATAGACATTAACAAAATGATTTCTAAAAAAAATTATTTTTTCAAATATAGTCAACTTTACAATATTATAATACAATATTAAAAAACCTTGAACAAAAAACCACAGAAAATAGAGGTTAAAAAACCACCCAAAAAAGTGTTTTTGGGGCACTTCTTTAAAACCCCCACATAGGTGGCCTTCTAGTCCCTTTAGGATATCCCAAGTAGGGTGGCTTCACCTGCTCATAGAAATTTTAGTGTAGCTAGGACAACAATAAATTTTCACAATTGATCACTACTTTTATTGATGCAATGATTTATTTCTTTATTCTTCAATCAACAAGTAGTTGTAAGTGAAAAAATTCAACTATTCAATTCTTCAATAAGAGCAATAAATAGAGATTACTACATATAATCAACAATAGGCAAGATACACCAAAATTAGGCCTACAACTAGGGAGAAAGAAACAAGGGGAAAACCAAAAATTCTTTCCTTATGAGAGAGAGATATTGTTCATCAAAAATAAATAAAAAATATTCCAACAAAATTAATAATATTTTCTTATGAGTTGAGCAAGAACTCATGAGGCTCACTTCTAGGAGGATAATTTTTTTTTCCTTGAAAATTTTCAATGAAAAATGGTAACCCTAGCTACATAAATTTTCGACACTCCCTCTTACCTACGGAGGTAGTTTTCATTCTCTCTCAAGATCGATCTTCCAGACCAATTCATAGGTCCCACAACCCACAACCTAAGCAAGATATGTAATATCCCAAAAGGGAGAATTAAACACAATATAAGAACTGCAACAAGATAAAAAATAAATCTTAAGACAACATCAGAATTTAGAGAGAATATTTACAAAGAATATGAGCCATTTTATTATGTGGAGATGATTCAGTTACACAATGTACAATAATATGAGTATATCTAGCCAAAAATATGGTCTAGGATCACCCAGAAAACATGCCACAATAGGCATTGCATAACTGGAGAGCCACTGAATCAAATACTGTGCTATCCCTTCAGTAGAATATAAATATATGATTGCAAGATGAAAAGGAAAATTCAGATCTACTCAAATCTGGAGCTTATATTATGCCAAGATTCAAGATCTAGCCAATGTGATGGATTCCCAAGATAACCCAGAAAGGATTTTCCACATCTAAAACTTTGGAAAATCACCCTCCTAGGATTTGATCCTTGATCTACTGGGAAATACAGATCTGAAGATAGATATGAAATATAGATGGTTGAAATATGTTATAAGATCATATCTAAGCTTGAAGGGTTGATCCCTTCTTCACATCTACAAGCTAGAAGCTCTAGATCTAGCTTGTAAATCCTCCAATAATGAATACATTTGTTGCAACAAAACTATCAATAGAAACTATGCTGTGAGGGAAAGAGAGGCCTTATACCTACTAAAAATTTCATCAATAAAATCCATGATGATGGAAAGACTAATGGAAATGTGAGGGGATGACCCCCCACAAGATTACTAGCTGAAATGCTAGCAACTTCCTTCCTGCTTTGGATCTACAATTTGGACAGCATAATTCCTGAGGGAAATACTACTACTAGGAGGTCAATAACTTTTGGCCTAATGCCATATCTGAAATAAAGCTCTGGAAATTCTGATATATAAGCCCAAGGTGATCGAAATAAACCCTCACCAGTTCTCTAGTTGACGTACTGAAGACAACTTCCACCTTCCAAACTGATCTTCAAAAAATTTCAATTTATGAATATGAATGTTCTTCAGAAAGTAGGAAAAGAGTTATGGCACTAATGCTTGATGTAGAATGAATTAAAATACTCTTTCTAGAGCTACTCTAAGAAAGAGGTGGGATTCCTGACCAGGAACACCCTGTGCTAAACAACACTTGCACTCTCTGCTAAACAGCATGAGAAAGCAAATGGAATATCACATGACAATTCCAGATCTGAAAAGATCCTTACATCAAGAATAACCAGCATACGTCCATCTGTTTATTCATCTTATTTATATAATGTTTGAGCCTTCCCATGCCTTGGCCCTCATCTAGACTGCATTGTGCATGTGAACAACATCCTCCAAGTTTGACTGCGATGTTTGACCAAATCAACCGTCATGTCTAGGTGCAATGTACACCCTCTCCCTCATGTGTGATTTGATTGCACAAAATCCTCCATCACTTTATCATGAATGTCCCATCATCTTCTGTTTGAAATCTTCAAGATCTTAGTTGACTGTATCAACCTCCATGATCTATCTCAATTAATGAGACATAATCTCCAATTCCGTTCATATTAGTAGCTTCTCAACTACCTCATCATGTATATATAGGCTTAATTAATCCACATTCACACACAAAATGTGGATAGTTATTCATATTGAGGATTATGGGTCCCTCAACCCTTTTATTTACTTAATTCATTAAGAAAGTTAAGAACTCTAATATTCCAAATATCAGGTGAAAATTTGGGAATATTACAGTCCTCCACAGTAAAACGTTTCTTATCCTCAAGCAACTCAAAAGGTAGATGAAAATCCATCTGTTCCCCTCCAAATGGCATCCACGTAAGGAAGGCTCGTCCATTTTCTACAATGTGTTATGTATGTTTGGTTCCAAAGCTGTCTTTCAAAAACATATAGAATGACCGCTAGCTATATGGTTAGATGTCCTCCTTCCATCATGAAGTACCAAGTGAAAACCATATGAGTTCCAAATTCATCATTGATACATGAGATACATAAAATAAAGTGGCTCTTTCCACAAAGGAAAATCTCCATCTCACAATACATCTCTTCATCCCATGTTTTATGAATTTGATTGAGCATTGATATGCTCTCATCATTAACCCTATTGGCCTTGTTGGATCCAAACATCATTCCAACATCATGCAAAAGAAGAAAATGAGATATATGGGTAGACAAAGATTTCAAACCATATTCTCCTAATAGTAACCACCGAAGTAAGACCCTTTGCTGCCATCCTCCATCTCCTCCACATAAGATGAACAAGCCAAACTCCCCCAAAAGCAACCAAAGCAACAAGAGATCTTGCTGATTTCTTTCCTCATGTGCATCATGAAGCAAAAACATACTAATGGACATATGGAATGTCATATCATCCAAATACAATGAAACATCATCAATGGACATGATGAGAGAATCATGCCACATTTTATCCAATACAAAACACATAGACATAGGAGATGTCATGTGGTGGCCAATCTCTCTCAAGGGAACCCAAAATGAACATGCCTTCTTTTGCTACATTCTACCATTGATACACAAGGCATGAATCAGAAAAATATGAGCTATTGGGTGTTAACCATACTCACCCAAGAGCAGCTAGTGCAGCCATGCCTCCTTCTTCATTTCAGAAGTGTTCTTCAAGGCATGTATCAAAGATATAGGAGCCTTTGGGTAGTGAAAAAATTCTCCCAAGGGCAACCAACGTTACCAAGCTTGCTGGCCCATGTCATGAATCTGAAAGTGGTCATGCAACCCCTTTCTTATCATCCTCATCCACTCACCCCAATATGGGGGATGAGTGATGTGCTACATAATCATGGTATCCTCCCTTTGTAGAATACCATCTTCCCTGAACTGATGAAGATATTTGCACTTCATGAAATGTTGAAGTGCACCTCCAATGAGATCTCTTAATAAGACCTTCTCATCAATGGCCTTCCAAAACCAATGAGGTTCTGGACCTGTTGTAGGTAGAAGTCCCTCTTTGAGCTATGAGATGTTCATTGAGAAAGTGTCATCAAGAAAGGAGAAAAGGTTTCTCATATCTAGATGTCTACCATTCATCATCTTGTTCTCCATTTCTTCATGAGTGATGATACCTTCATAATGCTCCAAGAATAATGGTACAATACTGTCCCAAAGAAAGGTACAATACTGATCTTATGACCAATCATTGTACATAGGATCATGCTCGTCCCTTCTTCTGATATTCTACACTTCAACACAAGAGGGTGAATGTAGTCCATTGATGACAAACTAGGATAACTTTTCATCTCCTCCTTGATTATATCAAGGGTCCTCTGCGCTGTGATAGTTTTCCTCTTCACATCAACATTTGGATCTAACCCTTGGTCATGCATTGGCCCTGATGGCATGTCCCCACAAGTTTCAATAAGATCTACCAAAAAAATAGGTGATGAATGTGTATGCATTCCTTGGATTAACCGATATGTGGAAACCTCTTGACAGAACACAAGAGTTCCTCTAACCGGGGTAATAGTGCCTCCAACTGTTGGTAAGAGTGATGGTTGTTCTTCTCCAAGTGTACTAGGGCTGGAATCTTACTCCTTTCCCTCATGCATCTCTTGAATCTTGCATGGGACTCTATATGTCAAGAGCTCAAGAATATCCTCCAAATATGCAAGTGTCTCTTCTCCAGATACAAGTACTTTTGCAGCTGGTCGTGAATGTAGTGACTTCGTGTCTAGAGTGACAAGATTGACATCCTCCTCCCTGGGAAATGTCACATTGTGACACATCTCTGGTTTTCTCACATTGAATTCCTTCCTCAAAGAAATTTGAATATTTAGTCACCTTTGCATGCTCCAAGTGACCAAACCACCAATCATTTGCTTCATCTAAAAGATGAAGTGCTCCAATTTGAACAACCTCTCCTTAACCTATAAGATGTAGCCTAAAAAATGCATCTAACTCCCTCCTCCAAGCTTTAACAGTGCTTGGGGAAGATCCATCAAATGTAGGAAAATAGAATGTATTATGCCTCTTTCTTCTATTGTTGCTATAGGATCCTCTTTCTTCTTTGATTTTGAAGAATTGCTAGAGAGTTAGCTTCTCCTTGAATGCTCTAGACTGTACATTTTACTCTTCAGGATATAGACTGAGAGTCTCATGAGTCTGAGGTTCATTCCTTTCTTCATTTCTACACCTTTCACCTTCTCCAAAGAAAGTGGGCATAGTGGATCTACGAGGAGATCTAGGATTCTTCGATTTTCTTAATTGCTGATAGGAAGTGATTAGACCTTCCTTATCACATCTTCTTCTTGGATCTTCATTCTATCCTTCCTTCTGCATTAGATTGACCTCCTTGGAGAGGTCTTTCATGGATCTAAATAAATGAGTGGCATAATTTTCATTATCCATGATAGATCTCATCTATCTACTTCTTATTTTAATGTAAAAGATGAAGTGTCCACAAGCTGAGCCAAAGATCATGCTCTGATACCACTGTAATATCCCAAAAGGGAGAATGCAGTAATACTTAAACACAATATAGGAACTGCAGCAAGACAAATAATAAATCTTAAGACAACATCAAAATTTACAGAGAAGCCAAGCCATTTTATTATGTGGAGATGATTCAGTTACACAATTTACAAGGATATGAGTAGATCTAGCCAAAAAGATGGTCTAGAATCACCCAGAAAACATGCCACAATAGGCACTGCATAATTGGAGAGCCATTGAATCAAATAATGCGTTGTCCTTTCAACACAATATGAACATATGAGTGCAGTTTGAGAAGGAAAATGAAGATATACTCAAATATGGAGCTTAGATGATGCCAATATTCAAGATCTGGCCAATGTGATGGATTCCCAAAATAACCTAGAAGGAATTTTCCGGATCTACAACTTTGGAAAATCACCCTCCTGGGATTTGATCCTTGATCTATTGGGAAATACATATCTGAAGGTAGATATGAAAGATATATGGCTGAAATATGTCATAATATCATATCTAAGCTTGAAGGGTTGACCCCTTCATCACATCTACAAGCTAAAAGCTCTAGATCTAGCTTCTCAACCCTCCAATGATGAGTACAGCTGTTGCAACACAACTTTCCATAGAAACTGCACTGTGAGGGAAAGAGAGGCCATATTCCTGCTGAAAATTGCTCCAATAAAATCCAGGCTAATGGAAAGACTAATGGAAATGTGAGTGGATGATTCCTCACTGGATTACTAGTTGAAATGCTAGCAACTTCCTTCCTCCTTTTGGATCTGCAATTTGGATAGCGTAATTCCTCACAGAAATACTACTGCTATGAGGTCAATAAATTTTGGCCTGACTCCATATCTGAAATGAAGCTCTAGGGCTATTGATCTATAAGCCCAAGGTGATAGGAATAAACCCTCACCACTTCTCCAGTTGAAGTACTGAAGACAACTTCCACCTCCCAAACTAATCTTCACGATGTTGCAATTTCTGAATATGAATGTTCTGTAGAAATTAGGAAAATAGATGTGGCACTAATGCCTGATGTATAATGAAGTACGATACTCTTTCTAGAGCTACTCTAAGAAAGAGGTGGGATTCCCGACCAGGAACAACCTGTGCTAAACAACACTTGGAATCTTTTCTAAACAACCTGAGAAAGAAATGGAATGTCACATGACAATTCCAGATCTAAAAATATCCTTACATCAAGAATAACTAGCATACCTCCATCCTTTCCTTCATCTTATTTATATAATATGTGAGCCTTCCCATGCCTTGGCCCTCATCTAGACTGCGTTGTGCATGTGGACAAGATCCTCCAAGTTTGACTGCGTTGTTTGAGAAAATCAACCATCATGTATAGGTGCAATGTACACCCTCTCCAACATGTGTGCTTTGATTGCACAACATCCTCAATAACTTTATCATGAATTTCCCATTATCTTCTGTTTTAAATCTTTAAGATCTTAGTTGACTGTATCAACCTCCACGCTATATCTCAATTAATGAGACATAATCTCCAATTCCATTCATATTAGCAGTTTCTCAACTACCTCATCATGTAGATATATGCTTAATTAATCCACATTCACACACAAAAATTGGATACTTATTCATATTGAGGATTATGTGTCCCTCCACCGTTTTATTTACTTAATTCATTAAGAAAGTTAAGAACTATAATATTCCAAATATCTGGTGAAAATTTGGGAATATTACAGTCCTCCGTGGAAATATGTTGCTTGTCCTCAAGCAACTCAAAAGGTAGATGCAAATCCATCTGTTCCCCTCCAAATGGCATCCACATAAGGAAGGCTTCATCCATTTTCTACAATGTGTTATGTATGTTTGGTTCCAAAGTTGTCTTTCAAAAACATATAGAATGATCTCTAACTGTATGGTTAGATGTCCTCCTTCCATCATGAAGTACCAAGTGACAACCATATGAGTTCCAACTTCATCATTGATACATGAGATACATAAAATAAAGTGGCCCCTTCCACAAAGGAAAAGCTCCATCTCACAATACATCTCTTCATCCCATGTTTTATGAATTTTATTGAGCATTGATATGCTCTCATCCTTAACCCTATTGGCCTTGTTGGATCCAAGCATCATTCCAACATCATGCAAAAGAAGAAAATGAGATATATGGGTAGACAAATATGTCAAACCATATTCTCCTAATAGTAGCCACTAGAGCAAGGCCCTTTGCTTTCATCCTCCATATCCTCCATCTAAGATGAACAAGCCAAACTCATCCAAAAGCAACCAAAGCAACAAGAGATGTTGCCGCTTTCTCTCCTCCTCATGTGCATCATGAAGCAAAAACATACTCATGGACAAATGGCATTTCACATCATCCCAATACAAAGAAACATCATCAATGCACATCATGAGAGCATCATGCCAAGTTTTATCCAATACAAAACACATAGACATAAGAGATATCATGTGGTGGCCAATCTCTCTCAAGGGAACTTGAAATGATCATGCCTTCTTTTGCTGAATTCTACCTTTGATACACAAGGCATGAATTAGAGAAATATGAGCTATTGGGTGGTAACCATACTCACCCAAGAGTAGCCAGCGCAACCATGCCTCCTTCTTCATTTCATAAGTGTTCTTCAAGGCATGTATCAAATAAATAGGAGCCTTTGGGTAGTGACAAAATTCTCCCAAAGGAAACCAACGTAACCAAGCTTGCTGGCCCATGTCATAAATTTGCAAGTGGTGATACAACCCCTTTCTTATCATCCTCACCCACTCACCCCAATATGGAAGATGAGTGATGTGCAGCATAATCATGGTATCCTCCCTTTGTAGAATACCATATTCCCCAAACTGATGAAGATATTTGGACTTCAGGAAATGTTAAAGTGCACCTCCAATGAGATCTCTTAATGAGACCTTCTTCTCATCCATTTCCTTCCAAAACCAATGAGGTTCTGGACCTGCTATAGGTAGAAGTCTCTGTTTGAGCTATGAGATGTTCATTGAGAAAGTGTCATCAAGAAAGAATAAAAGGTTTCTCATATCTAGATGTTTACCATTGATCATCTTTTTCTCCATTGCTTCATGAGTGAAGCTACCTTCAGAATGCTCCAAGAATAATGGGGCCTCATCATTATCACTGCTACTAGGTGACAACATTGTAGATCTGCAAGGTAATACATATACTGTCCCAAGGTAAGGTACAATACTGATCTTATGACCAGTAATTGTACATAGGATCATGCTCATCGCTTCTTACGAAATTCTACACTTCAGCTCAAGAGGTTGAATGTATTCCATCGATGACAAACTGGGATCGATTTTCATCTCCTCCTTGATTAGATCAACGGTCCTCTGCATTGTGATAGTTTTCTACTTCAAATCAACATTTGGATCTAACCATTGGTCATGCATTGGCCCTGATGGTATGTCCCCACAAGTTTCAATAAGATCTACTGAAACAATAGGTGATGAATGTGTATGCATACCTTGGATTAATTGATATGTGAGAACCTCTTAACAAAACACAAGATTTCCTCCAACCGGGATAATAGTGCCTCCAATTGCTGGTAAGAGTGATGGCTCTGCATCTACAAGTGTACTAGTGCTGAAATATTCCTCCTTCCCCTCACGCATCTCTTGAATCATGCATGGGACTCTATATGTCAAGAGCTCAAGGCTATCTTGCAAAGATGAAAGTGTCTCTTCTCTGGTCCATGCAAGTACTTCTGCAGCTGGTGGTGAATGTAGTGACTCCTTATCCAGAGTGACAAGATTGACATCCTCCTCCTTAGGAAATTTCACTTTGTGACACATCTCTGGTTTTACTCACATCAAATTCCTTCCTCAACTTGTGAAAGAAATTTGAATATTTAGTCTCCTTTGCATGCTCCAAGTGACCAAAACACCAATCATTTGCTTCATCTAAAAGATGAAGTGCTGTAATTTGAACAACCTCTCCTTCAGCTATAGGATGTGGCTTGAAAAATGAAGCTAAATCCCTCCTCCAAGCTTTAACAATGCTTGAGGAAGATCCATCAAATGTAGGAAAATAGAATGTATTATGCCTCTTTCTTCTATTGCTACTATAGTATCCTCTTTCTTCTTTGATTTTGAATAATTTTTGGAGAGTTAGCTTCTCCTTGAATGATCTCGACTATGCTTTGTACTGTTCAAGATATAGACTGAGAGTCTCATGAGTCTCAGTTTCATTCCTTTCTTCATTTCTACACCTTTCACCTTCTCCAAAGAAACTGGGCATAGTGTATCTATGAAGGGATCTAGGATTCTCCAGTTTTCTTCTTTGCTAATAGGAAGTTCTTGGACCTTCCTTATCACATCTTCTTCTTGGATCTTCATTGATTCCTTCCTTCTGCATTAGATTAACCTCCTTGGAGAGGTCTTGCATGGATCTAAAGAAGGAGTGGAAGAATTTTCATTCTCCATGACAGATATTATCTATCTGCTTCTTCCTTTGATGTAAAAGATGAAGTGTCCACAAGTTGAGCCAAATATCATGCTCTGATACCACTGTAATATCCCAAAAGGGTGAATGATATAATACTTGAACACAATCTAAGAACTGCAGCAAGATAAACAAAAAATCTTAAGACAACATCATAATTTATAGATAAGCTGAGCCATTTTATTATGTGGTGATGATTCAGTTACACAATGTACAATAATATGAGTAGATCTAGCCAAAAATATGGTCTATAATCACCCAGAAAACATGCCACAACAGGCACTACGTAACTGGAGAGTCACTGAATCAAATACTACATTGTCCCTTCAGCAGAATATGAACATATAACTACAGGATGAAAAGGAAAGTGTAGATCTACTCAAATATGGAGCTCAGATGATGCCAAGATTCAAGATCTGGCCAATGTGATGGATTCCCAAGATAATCCAGAAAGGATTTTCTGGATCTAAAACTTTGGAAAATCACCCTCCTAGGATTTGATCCTTGATCTATTGGGAAATACAGATCTCAAGATAGATCTGAAATATAGATGGCTGAAATATGTTATAATATCATATCTAAGCTTGAAGGGCTAATCCCTTCTTCAGATCTACAAGGTTGAAGCTCTAGATCTAGCTTCTCAATCCTCCAATAATGATTACAGCTGTTGCATCACAACTATCAATAGAAACTGTGCTATTAGGGAAAGAGAGGCCTTATACCTGTTGAAAATTTATACAATGAACTCCATGCTGCTAGAAATACTAATGACAATGTGAGGGGATGATCCGTCACAAGATTACTAGCTGAAATGCTAGCAACCTCCTTCCTCCTTTTGGATATGCAATTTGGACAACGTAATTCCTGAGGGAAATACTGCTGCTAGGAGGTCAAGAAGTTTTGGCCTTATGCTATATATGAAATGAAGCTCTGGGAATGCTGATATATAAGCCCAAGGTGATAGGAATAAACCCTCACCGGTTCTCCAGCTGATGTATTGAAGATGACTTCCACTTTCCATACTGATCTTCAAAAATATGCAATTTCCGAATATGAATGTTCTACAGAAAGAAGGAAAAGAGATGTGGCACTAATTTCTGATGTATAATGAAGTAGAATACTCTTCCTAGAGCTAAACTAAGAAAGAGGTGGGATTCCCAACCAGGAACACCTTGTGCTAAACAACACTTGCAATCTCTGTTAAACAGCCCGAGAAAGCAATGGAATGTCACATGACAATTCCATATCTAAAAACGTCCTTACATAAAGAATAACTAGCATACCTCCATCCTTGCATTCATCTTCTTTATATAATTTTTGAGCATTCCCATGCCTTGGCCATCATTTATACTGTGTTGTGCATGTGGACAAGATTCTCGAAGTTTGACTGCGCTGTTTGACCAAATCAACCATCATGTCTAGGTGTAATTTACACCCTCTCCATCTTTATTCTTTGATTGCACAACATCCTCCATCACTTTATCATGAATGTCCCATGATCTTCTATTTGAAATCTTCAAGATCTTAGTTGACTGTATCAACCTCCATGATCTATCTCAATTAATGAGACATAATCTCCAATTCCATTCATATTAGTAGTTTCTCAACTACCTCATCATGTAGATATAGGCTTAATTAATCCACAGTCACACATGAAAAGTGGATACTTATTCATATTGAGGATTATGGGTCCCTCACCCTTTTATTTACTTAATTCATTAAGAAAGTTAAGAACTCTAATATTCCAAATATCAAGTGAAAATTTGGGAATATTATAAGATATCATAATCTAATTTTCTCTCTCTCAAGCTCATCATAATGAAAGATACATACTATCCATCTGGAGGAATCTCCATGGACCACAAGGTCTCACACACATAGGCTACATGAAGAATCAATAATACATATCCTAGACCACAAGGTCTCATGATACACATTCTATAGGAGGAATCAACAATAAATCTTTGAGACCAAAAATTACCATGGGACACAACCTACAGGAGGAATAAAGAAATCATCTCCTAGAACACAAGGTATCATGACATATATCCTATGGGAGGAGTCAATACATCTTCAGGGCCACAAGGTCTCACATCACACAACTTATGTGATATGGTATATAGTATGATGCGATGTAATTAGTGCTCCCTCTCTCTTAGACATGGTTTCTCAATAAATCCAAGTCGTTCTCTAAAATATAAACAAACTTCAGGTGGGACAAGGAATTTTCTAATACATCAACAACCCACTCATTAATAAGAGAATATTGAAGCCTCAGAATTCCTCATTGGAAAATATTCATGATGTAGTGATATTTAATTTCAATATTCTTTGCTCTATCATGAAACACCAAGTTCTCAAATAACATAAAAAAAATTCTATTATCACAATATATACTAGTTTTATCCAACATTTGATCAAACAAAGAAAATAATATTTTTCAAAACCATGTAGCCTCTCAATAGGAAGCACTACGAGCAATGTATTCAACTTCATTTGTACTCAGAGTAATAGAGATTTTTTTTTTACTAGACCAAGAAATCATAGTGGAGCCTTGGCTAAAATAATATCCATAGGGAGGTACTCCAAGCCCTAGGGTTCACGGTTTAGATGGTGGAGCACCACAAGAGTCACTTGTGGGCTTGGAAATTACAATTTGGGTTTAGCACCCATTATGATTTGGACCAATTGTGTGCTTCACCTTCAAAGTGCAACACTGCAATCTTGATAGGCTCCATCTCTAGGACCTTGTTCAACTAGAAGTAGATGTCAAGTTTTTCTACCCATTATTTTGTAGAGCACTTGGATGACCCATCAAAGTTCGGTAAAAATAATCTTCCCATAGAGTGATGTCAATCATGATTCTGAATGAATCCACCACCTCTATGATGATGCCTTGGTCTTCTTTTGTCCTTCAAGTGAAAAAACTCCTAAAAACTCAAGTTATATTTGAATCTCTGATTTTGAAACTCATATTCTTCAAAATAGTCTTCAAGGGATGCTTGCTCTTGAAACCCTTCATTTCCCACAGCCAAAAAGGTAGGCATGGTACAACGTTGGGAAACTTGTGGCTGATGCACTGGTTGATCATTCCAATGGTTAGATATGCCAGAGATTTCTCCAAGATGAAATCCTTTAGGGGATTCTTTGATTTTTTCCAATCTCATCTCTTTGATCTCTCTAGAAATATCTCGCTTGGCTCTCAAAAAGACCTTAGGAAAATCCTTTTCTTCTTCTTCACTTCCAGATTCAGGGGCTTTACCATTGTCTTCATTGTCATTGGTGTAATCAAATTTCTTCCTCTGTCTTCTCTTTAGATACCTCTTCTCTATATCAATAAGAGGTTATTCTTCTTTAGAAGACATATTGGCTTCCTAGAATGCATAAGTTGTTCCAAGATGATGCTCTGATACCACTGTAATATCCCAAATTGGGAATAGTAGAAACATATAAAAGTTATGCTGGAAAAATAACATAGATCATCATAGTAAGAGCTCGAGGCCAATGTGGAGACCCTTGTTTAACATTTAAAATAGAAAATTATATGTACAATGAGGCCCATGTGATGTACAATAGGAAATAGAAGTCTCCAATGGAAGAAAAACCTCAAAAAGAGGTGCTGCAATCACATATATAGACTGGAAAATCTTGGAAATTGTTATTTTATTGACCATACAACAGCTGAAGATTAAAATTTAGATCTAGAGAATATAAGTGCATGAAATTTCAGATCTATAATAGATCCATACACTATAGAGGCTCCTCTTTCAATCCCCCTTGGGTTTTTCTAGAGAAAAACCATGTACATGGAGTAGATATGAGATCTAAGTTACAAAACTGCAGAAATATTCAGATATTTAGAATTATTCAAAAACATGCAGATCAGATTTGAAATTAACAATGTATATATCTCCACCAATGGATCTCCAAATTGAAGGGCAGATCCCCAACACATGAAAACTAGCTCTACAGATGGTATGGCATAACACCTTGCAACATCACCTACAGGAATGACATAGTTCTCGAAGAAATATTGCGCTATAGGGTTTATAATTAGTTTGGACACATGCCAAGATTTGAAAATGATGCTCAAGATGTTCAATAATCTCTTGCCAATGTAATAGAAGACTTATCCACTGAAAAGGAGCACTGAAATTGTCTAGATCTGAGTAGATCTAGCCTCCACTTGCTACAGCTTTCAAATGAAACCAAACCCTCAACATGATCTGCATTTTTGTTGGAAGAAGAAGCTTGGCCTCAAGCCAGATACTGGACTATGCAATCCAAGACTCTCACAAGAGCTACTCAATGGGAGGAGGTGGGATTCGCGATCAGGAACACCCAATGCTAAACAACATTTTCAATCTATGATAAATAGCCAAAGAAAGTTGTATGTCTAAACAGAGAATACAATTAGAAAATAAAATATCATCAACAAGCTTTTCATGCTGCCATCCCCTTACTTATATAGATTAGGAGCTTGTAAACCCTAAACCACCTTCAATGAAATAACTTATTTCACATAAGCCATCTCCATCTAAAACTACGCTGTGCCTCATTGATGGTCACTCCTCTAAGACAACACTGTAGATTTGGTCATGGTTGACCCAATCAAAACATCCAGCCCCTTTCAAACCTAAGGGTGCTTGCTTACATAGCCAAGATTTAACCTTTTTCACATTTTTCATTGATGTATTTTTTGTTTAGGATTTTTATGATCCTCCTTTACACTTTTATTCATGAAACAAAAAAATAAATCGAAAATGAATATTCCCATTAGCTTAGGATTAATTGGGAATATTACCATCCTCCCCTCCCAAATGTTGCTTTTCCTCAAGCAACTGATAAGGTGAGTGTTGCAACTCTCCTGCTCATCCATTGGTGACATCATCATATGATAAGCTTGCTCCATAAGCTAAGCATTCACCAATCCAACCCTCCATGAATTTTTCCTCCAAAGGTAGGCATGGTAGAGCGTTGCGAAACTCGTGGCTGATGCATTGGTTGATCATTCCAGTGGTGAGATATGCCAGAGATTTCTCCAAGATGAAATCCTTTAGGGGATTCTTTGATTCTGTCCAATCTCATCTCTTTGATCTCTCTAGAAAGATCTTGCATGGCTCACAAATTGACCTTAGGAAAATCCTTTTCTTCTTCTCCACTTCCAGATTGAGGGGCTTTACCCTTGTCTTCATTTTCATTGGTGTAATCAAATTTATTCTTATGTCTTCTCTTTAGATACCTCTTCTCTCTATCATTAAGAGGCTCTTCTTCTTCAGGAGACATATTGGCTTCTTAGAATGCATAGGCTATGCCAAGATGATGCTCTAATACCACTATAATATCCAAAAATGGGAATAACAGCAATATATAAAAGTTATGTAGGAAACATAACGCAGATCATCAAAGTAAGAGTTGGATGCCAATATGGAGACCCTTCTTTAACATTTAAAAGAACAAATTGGATGTACAATCAGGCCCATGTGATGTACAATAGGAAATAGAAGTCTATAATGGAAGAAAATCCTCAAAAAGAGGTGTTGCAATCACATATATATACTAGAAAAGCTTGGATGGTGTTATTTTACTGAGCATATAGTAGCTGAAGATTAGAATTTATATATAGAGCATATAATTACATGAAATTTTAGGTCTATAAAAGATCCATACACTATAGAGGCTACTCTTTCAATCCACCTTGGGTTTTCTAGCAAAACACCATGTACATGGAGTAGATCTGAGATCTAAGTTACAGAACTGTAGAAATATTTAGATATTTAAAAGTATTCAGAAACATGCAGATCATATCTAAAATGAACAATGTATAGATCTCCTCCAATGGATCTCCAAAGTGAAGGGAAAATCCCCAACACATGAAAACTATCTCTATAGATGGTATGCCATAACACCCTGCAACATCACCTACAGGAATAACACAGTTCTAGAAGAAATATTTCACTGTAGGATTTAGAATAAGTTTGGCCACATGCCAATATCTAAAAATGATGCTCAAGCTGTTCAATACTCTCTTTCCAATAGAATAGAAGACTTCTCCATTTAAAAGGAGCACTGAAATGGTCTAGATCTGAGTAGATCGAGCCTCCACTTGCTGCAACTTTAAAATACAACCAACCCCTCAACAGGATCTACGTTGTAGTCAGAAGAAGAAGCTTGGAGTCAAGCTAGATAGTGGAATATGCAATACAAGACTCTCACAAGAGCTACTCAATGGGAAGAGATGGGATTGTCGATCAGGAACACCCAATGCTAAACAAGATTTTCAATCTAGGCTAAACAACCAAAGAAAGATGTATGTCTAAACATACAATACAATTAGAAAATACAATATCATCAATAACCTTTTCATTTTCATACTACCATCCCCTTCCTTACATATATTAAGAGCTTGTAAATCCTAAACCACCTTCAATGAAATACCTTCTTTCACACAAGCCATCTCCATCTAAAACTACATTGTGCCTCATCGATGGCCACTCCTCCAAGACAATGTTGTAGATTTGGTCCTGGTTGAGCTAGTCAAAACATCCAACCCCTTTCACACCTCAGGGAGCTTGCTTACATACCCAAGATTTAACCTTTTTCACATTTGGAATTGATTTATTTGTTGTTTAGGAGTTTTATGATCCTCCTTTACACTTTTATTCATGAAACAGAAAAATAAAACAAAAATGAATATTCCCATTTTTCAGTCTACGTTTCGGGTCTAAAGCAAGACCCATCATCAGATTTTTCTTGATGATGGGTCTTGCTTTAAACCCGAAATGTAGACTGAAAAATGAGAACTATGGAGATTCCAAGCGCTGATTCAAAAAATCTACATCATAGAAATCTACAATCCATCAATGAAAATTCCCATTAGCCTAGGACTAATTGGGAATATTCCATTCAAATTTTTAAATCAAAAATTCCAATTATAGCTGCATAAAGTTTCAACATACTAACCCCATAAGGGTCCTTCCGGGGTCTTTTCTCCTCATAAAATTTTGTGAGAATTTCTCGAGTGTTATCATAGAAAATTTATCTTTACTAATTTTGATTCTAAATTTTACAAGAATGTTTCTGTTGAAGAATAATAGAAACCTTCATATGTTGCATAGGTTCTCCCCCATTGAGTTTTCAAGGGACAATTTTCCAAAAATATTTGTGTCATTATTGGGCTAGTATTTACTTATAAATTTTGCTGAGTCAAGTCTGCATTTGAATTTATTTCAATATTTACAGAAGATATTTTTGTAAATAAATTATTTCTGAATAATAAGTAAGAGAAATAATATCGGACATTGCATTACAATTTCAAGTTTATTTTTTCACATGATAAACTAAGGGTTGTAGCTCCTTTTAGTTGTAGTTGATAAATTAGGGAGTTGTAACTTCTTTCTAGTTGTAGCCAGAGAACTTTGTAATAATAAGTAGATTCTTTCCTTTGTGAATTAAATTGAATAAAATTTTGAATAATATATGTGTGCTAATTGTGCTTCTAATGCTTGATTCTTGTGGTGCTGACATGTATTTTTGTAGAAGTATTTATTTGTGTCCTTGTATGTTTAATAAGTGAAATAAAATTTTAAAATTCCTATAATAGTGATTCACCCCACCCTCTCAGTATTGTAGTCCTTTCTAACACATTTCCTTCACCCTATTAATCACTACATAAATATTTCTACTAGTTATACCTAAAGGTCAAACCAAGTTAAGATATTTTTCTCAAGTATAATGTACCTTAAAGTTTTATATTATTATTAGAAGTAATCTAGGAGGGCTTGCAATTTCATTATTTTTCTCATATTAATAATTTCACTTCATATAAGAAGAAACCAAGTGACCAATCTTGATTTAAACCTTATAATGGAAGGTGTAGCAGCGGAATTCTAGATCTTGAATACTGTAGTAGCAGACTTGTATGCTTGTAGACGTGATAGCAGAAATTAGCTTTTAATTATAAAAATACACGGGGTATTTATAATAATAATATTTTATTAATAAGATATGACATGACATGATTGAATGATTACAATGAGGTCCCGCTTTTATACCCATGCATGTACCTTTTCACGAATGGGCATGTCTTTTAGACATGCCTTTTTATTAACCTAATCACTACTTAACATAATCCTAACTGATTATTTAATAATTACATTTATTTCTATTTATTCTATTAATGACTATATTTGATACTTAAGTTATGAATTAGATTCATAACATTGCCTCCTTCTTCGAAAAGCTTTGTCCTCAAAGCTTAACTCTCACAATTACATCTTCGATTGTGTAATTTATCACAGATACCTTCGCTTGTATAATTTCTCCAACAATGCTTCCTTAAAACTAGGTTCTCCTTTATATATATATATATATATATATATATATAATTTAACCTTTTTTTTTTTTTAATGAAGAACCTCTTCCTTTCATTTGAATTTGTACTTCTATATAATATATATATATAATTTTTTTTTTAATAATTAAAATATATAAATTAACTTATTAACTTATATAGTTTTGAACTATATAAATAATGAAATTAATTAATTTATATATCTTAATTCATTAATTAAATTAAATTTTATAATTGTAACTATTTGTATATATATATATACGTTGTTTCCAACAGTTACCACCGTTTGAATACGACTCAACAGAATAAACATCCACGTGCCTCCACAGTGATCCACGCAAGCTCCAGTCACGACACAAGCATGCAGCATGGCTTGACTGGAATTATGAGAATATTTAAAAATTTCCTCTGCATGGGCATCAAGATTGACACGTGTGTCACAGCGTACACCACGAAAATAAAAACTACCACCAGTAAATTTTTTTTCCAAGGGAAAACTTTTAATGTGACCTCCGAATGATCCACATGAAAACCCAGATCACGATCTCGATCCTTTTGTACTCGAAGTTCCTTTCCGGAGCCGGGATGGTCTCCACTGTGAACCACAATTGGCGTCCGGACGCTGTGGGTTCCATCCGCCCACGTAATCGTACCAAACGTGTATCTTGTGGTGGCCTCGTGATCAGTCGACAGATCAACAATTATGCCGCCCCTTTTCCCCAAAAACGCCCGACAATTGCCATCACTGGCCACAACCAGCGACCTTCCCGACACGATGGCCATAACCGCGGTCGTCGCGGACGTGATTTGGGCCTCCGCCAAGGCATCATCGACCTTCAGGAAAGCATTTTTCAGGGTTTTCAAGTGGCCCTTGGGAATCAGAAACAATTTGACAACTACCTTCTCCATACCAGACTCCTCTAGTAGTCTCTGTATAAATTTATAATTAAGTTCTGATAATTCAAAATTCTGAGGCTGTTTTCTGTAATCAGAGTAGTAACAACTGATGGTATCGTTACCATTTACATAAAGACGGGGAATCCATTTCTTGATATTTTTACCCTTACTTACTGAACGACCCAGTTTCTCATTATCTGACTGTTTGTCATTCTCCCACTGTGGTCGCCAGCTACCCGACCGTAATTCTATTTTCTCACCTCCTATCTCAAAATGGAAATCAGCTGAATTCATGTGAGCATATTTCCATTTAAGAAGTCCATCATGTGTCCGAGGAACGTATGGATCCTCCCAACCCTGAAATATAAGGCCATCTGCTTCATGTGAAAGCTTTGGGATGAAATTGTTTAATACTTCACCGACTGCTGAGAACATCCAAAAATCTTTTCTTCTGCCCCGAAATGCTTCCATATCATAACAATATAGTGCATTCGTTTCAATGTCATGAGTCCGAGGTTTAATTATTTCCTTCTCTATTAGTTTCCGCCACTCATAAAATGGTAGCTTTATCTGAAATTGTGAATTAAGCATCATCAAATCATACCCCAAATATAGTCTCTTTTGCTCGCCTGTTTCAGGTATAATGTGATTTATATACTGGTCATTTTGGTCGTCATGGCCAGAAGTGTAATTTTTGCTGCATGCATGCACATTGGAATTTTCAGATGATTGCAATGTGGTCATTTCGGATTCATGAGAGAAACCGAATGTTGGTTTAGTGCTTGTATTGTTGGATCGATTAGAATTAGAATGCCCCCCTTCTGTAATGTTGAGCTGTTTGCAGTCAACACATTTTGTTTTCTTGTTACCACTGCACATCTTCATCTGAACAAGTTGGTCATGAATAGTATCTTGACAAAATAAGGAGTGAGCATTAGAGACAAATCCTTGTATCTTTGATGAACTACATGCATAGATGTTGTCTCGGCTTTTCTCACGAATCGGTTGCTCTAGTGTTACTGTCACCATTCCTGTTTCACCTTGTTTTGTTTCTTCACAAGTGTCCTTCAAAACAGAGGATGAAACACTCTGCTGTTCATTACTTTTTCCAGCTTCTTCAATAATTTTTTGGCTAGCAGAATTTTTTTTACATTTAACATTTACATCATCATTATAATCTGCTTCACAGTTGTAAAGTTTTTGAATTGCACACTTATGTCCTATGAAATATTGATCTCCACATTTCCAACAATTTTCTACCTTTTTATTTTTATTACGCATTGGTGGGGGAATATATTTGGTTGACTTTTCCATGGATTTTTTTCTTGATTTCCCTTTAGCAAAACTAACTAATTTATTATTATTACTGCATTTTTCATCTTTTTTATTATGGTCTACTGCAAGATATTTTGCAAGTAACTTCTCTAAGTGCTCAACCTTTTCTAGCATTTTTCTAATTATTTCAATTCTTTTGGGATCTTGACGTAATGGCACATTATATGGTAAATAATGTGCTCGAGCTTGTAAACTATGTTCGTAGGCTTGTACAACACTGTTATGTGCCATTGCTTCAACTGTCCACAAGATGGCTCCGATACCACTGTAGCAGCGGAATTCTAGATCTTGAATACTATAGTAGCAGACTTGTATGCTTGTAGACGTGATAGCAGAAATTAGCTTTTAATTATAAAAACACACGGGGTATTTATAATAATAATATTTTATTAATAAGATATGACATGACATGATTGAATGATTACAATGAGGTCCCGCTTTTATACCCATGCATGTACCTTTTCATGAATGGGCATGTCTTTTAGACATGCCTTTTTATTAACCTAATCACTACTTAACATAATCCTAACTGATTATTTAATAATTACATTTATTTCTATTTATTCTATTAATGACTATATTTGATACTTAAGTTATGAATTAGATTCATAACAGAAGGTAATTCTTTTGTAATAATTTGATCCAACTACAAACCGCATATTCCATCACGATTCTTTTGAATAACCTTACTAAAATTAACAATAAGTGTAGACTAACAGAGAGGTAGATGTTATTGAATCTAATATCTCTATAATAAGAACAATAAGCATACCTAGACCATTATGCATTGCATTTGTAGATTTTGCATGTAATTATTAAAGAGGTAGAATGGGAAATATCACCCATGTAGAGAGTAAAGATGTATAATATATGAAAATTAAATAGTGGTTTCGATTTCTTCATGAAATCCATTAACTCGATGTGTAAATTAGAAATCTTGATAGAAAGATAAATTAAGCATAAAGATAAGCTTTAGGACAAAAACGTCTTTCATTCAAGGATAGATCACTATATTTCGTCCTATATGAAAGAATCCTATTGATTTTCATTGCAAGAAAAATGATATTATGGATTTAGTCATATTCCATTATATTCATAACTCAATCCACATGAAAAGAAGTAGCAATATTATTTCTCCTAGATTAAGGATGGATTTAACGTAATAATTCACTCACATAAAACTTTTTCAACGAAGAAATATTTGACATGGGGCTTCTTGGGCTTCTTCCAAGAGAAAGGAGGAAAATTTCCTTAGGTATGTTCTTTCAATAGAAGGATATTAGATTCAAATATATCACTAAAGGGATACAAGTGGTTAGGGTTAGGTGCACTAGCTAGGGCTTCGCTGAGCAGATGAAGCCCTCCAGACGCCTACAATGATAGACCATAGCAAGTTGGAAACAGATAGGGGCGATGAAGTCCCCATATGGGTGGTTGTGGAGTGATCCCCTCCTAAAATCATGTAAGCACAGGGCAAGAAAGTGGGAGCGAGGGGAAGTAGTTTGACCCTCCTTAAAACAATGGAAACCTAGTTCCAGTACTTGGTCCCAATTTCCAAGCACAAATGCGAGGAAAATTCCTTCCATGCAGAACTAATAAGGTCTGATTCATGATCCCAATGAATAAAATGTATCAATATCGAAGCTATATGAAGGACCATGCCATGATATGTAAGTTTAATTGAACATGGCTAATTTAGAAGGATTTGATAAAATGAATACAACAAAAATGGCAGAAAAAAGGCCATATTGAGCTAAAACTAGAAGCCCCAGTATTTTTTATAGTAATGTTCTCGAACCTGGAAGAAAAAGAGAGAATATTTTAAAATTGTTCGTATTTCTATCATTACGCAGGCCTATTCATGAGATACTAGAAAGAATGCTACAACCCATATACATAGCACTTCCTGGTGGCACCTATTTTTGTTTGTAAATTTTCCATTGGTCAGTTTGTGAAAATAGCGGATTCAACACGCACAGGAAGATATACATCTTATGCATGCATCTGTATGTATATGAATATAGGGTCCCCTCCCTGAAGTACTGGAACTAGATTACCACGATGAGGTTCGGAAAAAACCTCTGGATTATGAACACATACTGTGCTTATGTCGTAGATGTCATGAGTATGGAAAATTATATAAGTCTTGTCCATTGAATTAGTTGGATATGGGGTCAACAGAAGGGCGAAAGAACTAGGTAGATGTAGGAGAGGAAAATGAAGGGTTTACAAAGGTAACAAGAAATAATAGGAATAAAAAAGGGCCAAAAACCCCAAAATATAACAGCCAAAATCAAAACACGAATTAGAATATGATCAATGTCCTACAAGAGGAAGGGGAACCCTAGAAAGAGGAGTAGAGGGAAAAGGAAATGGACCAGGGGATTTCAACGGAGATAGACTAGTAGATGCCAAAGGAAATAGACCAGGAGAAGGAGTAACTAAAACCAGTAGCCACATGGAAACAAAAAGCCCAAAAAAAACCATCTAATAAAGTGGATCATGAACAAACATTAAGCCTCTTGTCCATAGAGGTGGATGTGTTAATGGAGGAGCAGAGTTCGAAGGAAATAGTTCTGAGAAGGTTATTGACTGAATGGAGACATCTAGATGAAAGGTTTATCACAGAAGATCAAAAGAAGTTATATAGGGAAACGTTCCATAAATATATGTCCTACCAAAGACAACGACAGTTGTACCATGGGGAACAACCAGGATCACAACCTGCAAGAATAGGAGGAAAGAAGAAAGGAAGGAAAAACAATCATGAATTGATTCAACTGGTAGGGGAAACATTGGTGAACTCGGGTAAGATAATACCGTTATCAATGGTATTCCGCCATATACATAAGGTTTCCCAATAATTTTAATATCCTGGAATGTAAAAGGCCTAAATAGACAAGGTAAAAAAACATATCTACAAAATCCATTGCAAAAATAAAGACCCCGGATAATTTTCCTCCAAGAAAAAAAGGTATTAGGCGAAAAAATAGAGGATATTCTTATCTTAATTAAATCATGGTATGAAGCAGTAGATATTGATGTGAAACTAAGTGAGGGAGGTATAGATATATTTTGGAACCCCATAGAGGTTATCGTTAATCTGTGGATGGCCATGCCTCAAGAATTATCAGGAATATTCAGACCTATACGCACCAAAGAATGGGTCCTGATCTTTGTGGTCTATGGACCTCACACTATAGGAGAGAAGGAGGCTTTCCTACAGTCCTTATGAAATATAGGAGAGTCACATAAAGAAAAACTGTGGATGATAGGAGTTGAATTCAACTTGATTCCCTCCCTTGTCGATGAAAAAGGGGGCATCCAACGAGAAGAACTAGAAATGGAGCTCTTAATAAACATGCAGGATGAAATGCATATGACTGACATACCGAAAATCAATGGTATACATACCTAGAGAAGAAGGAGGGGAGGTGTGCACCAGGTGGCCTCTTGTCTAGACCAGTTCTTGGCTTCGAAAGATCTCATCAGAAAAGATGTCTATTATGAAGCTTTGAGAATTCCTTGTTTAGTATCTGATCATTGGAATATGAGGCTAGAGATAGATCTCAAGCAGGGGCACCACAAAATTTTTTTTTGGTTCACATCCTTCTAGTTGAGAAACCCGACATTCCTAGACAAAGTAAAGGAATAGTGGGAATCGAGCACAGAGCAGGGGATAAATATCATGCACACATTAGAGCTCTAATTGAAAGAGTTAAAAAAAAAATCAAGAAATGGAATAAACAAGATTTTTTTCACATTCAAATAGAAAAGGAGCAACTATAGGCTAGTACGAAGCAAATCCAAAAGAGTATGATAATGCAAGACAGAACAAAAGCACTGGTATAGGAGGAGGGAACGCTAGTGTCAAAGAATATGGAAATAAGGAATAAGGAGGATATATTATGGAGGCATAAATCAAGATTTCAATGGCTAAGGGAAGGGGAACGAAACGCTAGATTCTTCCATAAGGAAATGATCCAACACAGGAAACACAACTGAATATTTTCCATGTTGGACCTAGGAGGGAACATGGTGCTTAAACATGAAGATACAAAAAACCTAATGGTAAACCGTTTCCAAACTATGTTGTCAAATTCGAACCTGGACAGGCTTGAGGAAATTGACCAGATCACACGTCAGATACCTCAGTTAGTGAATAAATACTAGAACCTGACTCTAATACCAGTATTGACGTTGGAAGAGGTTGAGGAGGTAGTGAAATCTCTAGCCAAGAAGAAGGCGTGAGGACTGGACGGATTCAAACCAAAATTATAGCATGTTGTGTGGTGAATCATGAGGTAGGATATCCTGGAAGTGATAGAAGAGTTAAGGAGGTCAAGAAAGGTACATCGTGCTCTCAACTCTACTACTCTAGTGTTAATTCCAAAATCAAAACATTCTAGAGAGCCCTAAGTCTTTTGACCCGTCTCATTATGTAATGTTAACTATAAAATAATATCCACTATCATGGTAAACTAACTCAAGCCCCTTCTCTGAGATTTGGTATCCCTAGAGCAAACTGGTTTTATCAAAGGTAGCCAAATCTTGGATGGACTCATGACTCCCGAAGAAGCCATCCATTCCATAAAAAACCTCTATTCTATTATGATAAAAGATTACCTCTCAAAATCCTATGACCATCTAAGTTGGACCTACCTACTTTAGGTTCTCCAAATTTATGGCTTTTATGTAAGATGGATTCAGTGGGTATCCTCTTTAATATCTTGCCCGTTTTCTCCATTTTCCTTAATGAATCCACTACTCAAACTTTCAATGCATATAACATCTTAAGGCAAGGCAATCCAATCCCTTCCTCTGTGTTTATATTGGCTGTGGAAGGTTTGGGGAGATATATTAAAGCCAAGAACCAAGAAGGGAAATTTAAGGGGTTGGGGATGTGGGGCAATGACCTTGCCCTCACACACCGACAATTTGTGGGTGATATTATGATAATCTGTGA
Organism: Pinus albicaulis; assembly: GCA_034641835.2. Lineage (NCBI taxonomy): Eukaryota > Viridiplantae > Streptophyta > Pinopsida > Pinales > Pinaceae > Pinus > Pinus albicaulis. The sequence goes on from JAXQQM020059258.1 coordinate 40,810, forward strand.
GGAAACCCTGAAGGAGGAAAGAATTATATTAATCATTTTTCTAGAATTTTATGTATGCCTCTAAAACACAAATCAACAAGGATAATTCTGATATTTAATTCTTCAACACCACAACCTAGACCTAAGCATTCCTATCCAGGACTATGGGCTTTCACATAAGCACCCTTCCATCCAAATATTTGGGCATCTTGCTAAGCCTTAATTCCATCAGAGTATCAAACTGGAATGCTCTTCTCGAGCGCATCCAAGGACGCCTTAAAAATTGGACTTTTTGGCCTCTAAATATGGCAAGTTGTGTAGTCCTTCTGACAATAATACAACAATAAATTCCTATCTACCAACTCTCGAGCATACGAGACCCTAAAATGGTCTACACTGAAATGGCTAATATTTATAAAATATTCCTGTGGGAAGGAGCTCAAAAGGAAAAAAAACGGGCACTCATGTCATGGAACCACCTAACTAAGCCTCATATGGAAGGGGGATTGGGACTCAAAGACCCATACATCCTTACGCAACTGATGCGAGAAAATTTCTTATGGATATGGATTGAGGGAGGAAACGATCTATGGAAAATGATGTGGGAAAGGAAATACAACATACCACAATCCATTGAATAAAAACTCATAATTTAAGTAGTACCAAGAGGATAAAAAATATGGAATCTAGCAGGAGACTGGTATCTAATTCATATACATAGTTTCTGGGAAATTAGAGGAGGGGATAAGTTTTTTTTTCTGCGAGGAAGCATGGAAATGGAGAGAGAATTTGTTCAGCCAAAATTTCATTGCAGAGATATTATTATTCACTAACAGACCAACCGATAACACGGTCAATAAATATTGGTAAGCAGAGACTAAAAGCATTTGGAGAAAATTGAAAACGAGAGGAAAATGGTTGAATGCACTAGAATCACCCCAATGGGAACCATACGAAAAAGAGATAATCTCCCGAAATATCTTGATATCAGCAGGATCAGACATACTCTAGTGGGATTAATAAAAGAAAGGGATGTTCACAATATAGGAAGGATATCAGAGGAAGGCAGAGCACCAAAGCCAGAAACCCCCAAACATTTGGAGTAAACTATGGTCCCAAAAACTTTTGCCAAAAGTGGTGTTTTTCCTCTTGCTGGTTAGCCATGGACTAGCCCTCACATGGGATCAAATACAAAGATAGGGAGTGCAAGGACCCTCAATGTATCATATGTGTGGGACACAACCAGAAATGATGGAACACCTTTTAAATTCTTTCCCTTACGTAAATAATTTATGGAAGAACCATCAAAATTATTTGGGTACTCTGACTGAGACAAAACGAGCACTAAGACCACAATTTAGAAATGGACGAAGATAATCTAGAAAAACCCAATCCTCAACAGAGCATGAAGCATATCCCTCAGGTTCCTACTCTTGGCGGTATGGAAGGAAAGGAACAAGATGATATCTAAGGATCAAAAACAGGAAAATTTGGAGATATGAAAGACCATAAACGAAAATAATCGGTAAACCATTTTAACAGAGAAATGGTACCTGAAGGACTGGAAAGCTCTGGGAGAGGAAACAAGGATCCTAATTATGCTAAATTTAACACCACAAATGCTTGTGTATAGCTCTTGGAAAACTCATTCCCACTCTTCTCCATCACCTTTTAAATTCACAGATTTTCGTGTTGAATTGATAAAACTAAATTTCAATGGTGCTTCCAACGGAAACCCAGGAGAAGCTAGATATAGCGACATCTTTAGGGATTCCTAGGGAAGGGTGCTTTGAGTGTATGCAGTAGATTGTGGTACAGCACGCACCAACAAGGCAAAATTTAATGTTGTGGAACAAGACTTGATCATTGTGAAACAATAAATAATACAAAAAAATTAGTAGTGGAAGGGGATTCAACCTTGGTGATAAAAACAATTGAAAAAATTCATCAAGGAACCTAGTGGGAAAATATAAGTAAAAGCTAGAGAACAATGAGGCTCACCTGGGAAATAGGGGAACTGATTTCAGGCATGGAATATATCATTCCAAGGCATGTTCATCGATCTAGAAATGTTGCGGCTGACCTCTTAGAATACTAGGGATGTAGTAATCCAGGCAAGGAGTTAGATACTATAGGAGAAAAACTAGTCGAGGCAGAAGGGACTCGAAAGCTCCGGGATAGGAAAGAAGGATCATCAGTATGCTAAATTTAACACCGTAGATTCTTGCGTAAAGCTTTTGGAAAACTCTGTCCCACTCTTCTCCATCACCTTTGAAATTCACAAATCTGCCTACTGACTTGATAAAACTAAATATCGATGATTCTTCCAAGGGAAATCCAGGAGAAGTGGGATATGGCGACATCTTTAGGGATTTCCAGGGAAGAGTACTCCGAGTGTATGCAGTAGATTGTGGTATAGAAAGAAACAATAGGGTGAAATTTAATGTTGTGGAATAATGCCTGATCATTGTGCGACAAGAAATAATAAAAAAAACTTGTAGTGGAAGGCGATTCAACCTTGGTGATAGAAACAATTAAAAAACTTCATCAAGGAACCTAGTGGGAAAAGATAAGTAAAAACTGGAGAAAAACGAGGCTCACCCGGTAAATAGGGGAACAAATTTTAGGCATGGAATATATCATTCCAAGGCATGTTCGTCGATCAGGAAATGTTGTGGCTGACCTCTTAGAAAACTAGGGATATAGTAAACCAGGCAAGGAGTTGGACAATATAGGATACAAAGTAGTTGAGGCGGAAGGGATGGTAGACCTACATGAAATTATGAAAACAAATGAAGAAGGGAATGGGAATTAGAACCCCTGATCGGAGTTCCGGGTTGGAATATGGGTCACAAGTGAACCTATAGGATCAAAAGGACAACAACAGAATGAGGGAGGTGGGTGGGCTACGTAAAGACGCCACACGCTGTAAGTAATAATGATTGGGACAGGAAATCTATAGCCTAGCTGGGACACTGCAAGGATTCCTATATGCAGGTGTTATGTATATTGGAACATACACTGCATGAAAGAATGTTTGCATAATGGAGGATATGTAATGTGGAAAGGAAGGCGATAATTCGAGCACTGCAACCAGAGGGAATTATAGAGAAGCAAGGAAGAGACCACCTGGTCAACGGCGGGGTGTTGATCCTAGTATGTCATAAAAAACTTCCTTTTTCTTGAAATGGATATAATGAAGCAAAAATTGATGAGGTGTCAACTCTTTGATCTCTTTTGTTGAATGATGGAAAATAAATGGGGAAATTTTTAATCCTCCTTAGCTTCCTATCTTTTTTTGTCTCACATCTCTCACAAGGGGGAAATGGGTTCCATGGAAAACTAGTAATTCCTTCCTTAACATTCTCGCCTACTATTTATCTTTGCATGAGGGGGGTATGGGTGGGATAGTCTAGGGAATATACAGAGGGGTGCATTGAGTTAATGAGGAAGTCAGCGATGTGTACCTAGATGGTCTGGTAGATGAATAATCTCAGCAATTTGGGGGGTCTGGTGGGAAATTTCGGGTAATTGAGGGTCGGCAAAGGGACCCTAGAATAGGTTCGGAAGGAAATTTGGGTTTTGTCATCAAGTAAAGGTAGGGTTGGGTTCCAAAATGTAATTCAAGTGCATGCAGGTGGAATTCAAGAGGAGGAAAGTCTCAGCGGTTAGATAGAGGGGGAAACGTTGCACCTAATTGAGTGTCTAGAATTTCATAGAGTCAGGAGTTGGGTACTCAGTCAGGAGGGTTTTCTAAGGAGAGGCTAAACATTGGAGGCATCGGTTATTGACCTTGAGGCGCCAGCTCAGTCTCTAGGTGGGATTAACTTTGTCCATCGACAAGCCTCAGCAACTGGGTATGGAATGGTAAAATGAAAAAAAATCAAAAGAGGGGTATTGGCCATGCACAAGAGATGATTCTTAACATGCTCAAACTAATTATTTTCTGGATAGCCTATGATGCTGACCAGTGGCCCACAAACCTGGTTACCTACGGGCAGGTTCAGGTCACCGAAAACGTATTTTGTAACCTGATTAATAGATAATTAATAGAGGATTGCTGCAAAATTTACAAAAAATGAGGATGAGCTTGGTGCAAAATATGTTTTCTACTATTGACATTAGCAATTCCTTATCACAAAATGTTCAAATATGATGGAAACCACACGCAAAGTTCATTTTCATACAACTCAAAAGGAGCATCCAAGAAACAATAATGTGTACAAAAACTCATACTTGAGAAGCTTAATAAGTAGAAATTCCATGTTTATTCCCTATCAACTATTTATTTTTAAAAATTCAAATAAAAATAATACTGCATTAAAAATAATAATAATAAAATTAAGTAGGTTTATGTGTGGACATGATTGAATTAATAAAACCTAATCATGCAAAAATGATTGATCCACATTTAGTATAGCATTATAAATCCCCAACTAGAAATTGATTTGCCTTAACCATAGGATTTAAGGGTACATGCATAAATTTTAAATATTTTAAAGCAAGTCAAACTATTTAGAGAATTAAAGTGAATATATATTACAATGTTTGAAATGATAATGGCATAATGTAACTTAGAACAAATGCCATGAAATTTCCTCTATAAGTTAGATTATTCCATTATTATTTCAAACATTGTAATTTATATATTTACTTAAATTCTCTAAATGTTTTGACTTGCTTTAAAATATATAAAATTTATGTCTGTAACCTTAAATCCTATGGTTAAGGAAAATCAATTTAGAATTGGGGATTTATCATGCTATACTAAATGTGGATCAATCATTTTGGCATGATTAAGTTTTTTTCAATTAGTCATGTCCACACATAAACCTACTTAATTTTATTATTATTATTTTTAATGTAGTATTATTTTAATTTGAATTTTTCAAAATAAATAGTTGATTGGGAATAAACAACCTCCCTAGTTAAATGCATCTACTTGAAAGCCACATCTATTAGGGCATCTACTAGGGCATTGTATTGGAGGCCACAATATTGCGATGAAAGTCATTTTTGCTAGAATCCAACGAGTTTTTTTCAAAAAAATATAACTATAGGAGTGTTTAAATGATTTTTTTATGGGGGAAATGGATTCGGCACCTTTATAAACTCTTAGGGAACAAAAGTTATGAATCTTATAGTGTTGTACTTGTAACACATATTTTCCCCATATTTTTGTTTGAATTTTTAATATAATTTCCTAGAGGCCCTCTACAACTCAGTACATGAGGGAGAAATATATGTGTGCGTGTGCATGGGAATCTTAAGTGTTGTACTTGTAACACATATTTTCCCCATATTTTTGTTTGAATTTTTAATATAATTTCCTGGAGGCACACTACAACTCAGTACATGAGGGAGAAATATGTGTGTGTGTGTGCGTGTGTTGGCTAATATATGTGTATGAAAGAGATGTTTTCCTTTAAATTTAATTAAAAAAATTTAATAACCTAACGTTACAAATAAATGTTGTCATAAATAAAATACTTCAATTTTAACCTTTATATTAGACTTTATATAGTGAAATAATGTATTAAAAATTATAAAAAAATAAACAAATAAATAAAATTAATTTTTAGTAGTAGGGATATATACAAATAAAAAATGACTCAAAGTATTCACCCATGGTTTTAAGAATCCATGTTATTGACCCATGGTATTCATGTCGAATATAGGATCAAGTTTCTTGAGATGCAAACTTCTATTGAAATGAAAAGATATTTGATCCCTCTAGGTACTTTGTATATGCAAAATTAAAATGGATGTAAGGTGGTACTATTTAATACTGATGTGACAACCTCTCTAATATACATGTATTATGAGTGATATAGCAGCTCTCAACCCAATCATTAATTATTAGGCCCAACTTTTAAGATTACAAATAACTATTAATTATTAGAGGTGAATGGAAAATTATCATTTAATACATTGTAATCTATATATTCACTTTAATTTTCTATATATTTTGACTTGTTTAATAATATTTAAAATTTATCTACATAACTCTAAATCCTACTGTTAACCCATATTAATTTCAAACTGGGAAGTTATCATATTAAAGTAAACATAAGGAATTAAAATAATTATGTCTACACATAAATCTACTTAATTTTTTTATTATAATTTTTAATGTAGTTTGATTTTTCTTTGATTTTTTCAAAATAAATAGTTAATGAGGAACTAGCAACCTCCCAAGATATATTCAACAACCTGAAAACCAAACCTCCCAAGATTTTCATTTGAATTTTTAATATAGTATTATTTAATGCTAATGTGGAAACATCTAAGTGGTATACCACCTCTCAACCCAAATATTAATCATTAGACACAACTTTTAAAATGAAAAATAATTATTAAATACTCATATATTAAGTGATATAGGAGCTCTCCACCCAATTATTAATTATTACTCACAATTTTTAAAATAACAAGAGACAAAAAAACAAATTATCCTTTTAAAACATTGTAATATGTATATTCACTTAAATTCTCTGAATATTTGGACTTGTTTTTAAATATTTAAAATATTTATTCTGTCTTACTTATATTTCACATAGTTTTTTAATTAATTTTATACTAAATTTATGGTCTCACATTCACAATGTAATTTTCTATACTCATCTAAATTGAGAAAAATTTCTAATTTTTTTATAAAATAGATTTCCTCTAATAATTTAAGTATTTTTTAAAACATATTTTAAATTATTTAAAAACTAAATAAACTTTTTAATTTAAAATAAAAAATATCATCCCTCGCTTAAATTTCATTTTTCCTTTCCCTCGCTTAAATAGTGGACTTAACCTTACTCGAAGGTACTTTCTACCGCCCTCTAATCCCTACCCAACCTCTATATATATATATATATATATATATAAAAGCATAGAGGGACCATATAGAGGATCTATATATAAAGAGATCAGAAGGACCCAAGACAATTGCTGATTGCTCGGAAGGGCGAACTGTAAGAAAGGTGTTATTCGAGCATCATCAGGTACATATTATGAACTAGGTCATGTCTTCCATCAACTGTCTTTCCGCACTTTTGCACTGCTCCATTTAGCTGTTTTCTTTTTTCTGCGTGACAGGTCTGAAAATCGTATATACCTGGCAGTCACAATGGTTGTGGGACAGATTCCGTGTGGCAAAGGTGCCGAGGGCCAACCAAATGTGAAGGTCCCACAGAAGGGAAAATCCACCGTTGCCGCAAATGATAAAACAGAGAGGAAAGATCCCGTTTCTCGCTCCTCTCGCGCGGGCCTACAGGTTAGTGTTTTCCAATATTGATACTGCGTTGAATTGTTCCGGTTCTTCTTGTTAATGCATGTGTATGTAAAAATGCGATTTGATTTTGATTTCTCCAACGTGTATATAAAATGCTGATTGTTGTTAATGTCTGTGACCTTTACTGACGTTGTAAACGAACCTGCCCTAGGTTTAGGTTTATTTGTTATTAAAATCCATATTATCCCCTTAGCTGATCAAGATTATAATAAAATCTTTGATACTCAGTGTTTGTTCTAACTCTTCGAACCCACTGTCGGCTTGAGGATAATTTTGTGGACAACTGATGAAATTGGATTTTAGGAGTCAAATTTCTTCCATTACATTTTCTCTAAACTTTTCATTCTTCTGAATTCACAATAAAGTGTCAAGCCTCTTATGTCTCAGCTTAGAGAGAAATAATAGTTCTTATAGGTGAAATTCTCTTCACCATTACTACTAAAACCATAGATCAAATGATGCAAGCCCCTTCTATAGAGACCAATACCCCATTCTCAATAGAATCCTTGATTATACCAAAAGCTTGATTTTGCTTTAAAAAAGAGCAGATTTTAGACTTTTTCTTACCTGAAAGCACTCAATTACTAAAAAAGCATCGACCTTATCCTTCCTCTATTTTCCTAGATCAAGCCAAAATTATATCTGTGATATCTCACATTTTAAGCTATTATTGTGATTAGTGTTCACAAATTACACTCAATTACCAAGAAAGCATCCACCTTATCCTTCCTCTATTTTCCCAAATAAAGCAAACAAATTATATCTATGATATCCTACATTTTAAATTATTATTGTAATTAGTGTTCACAAATTATATTTGTGATATCCTACATTTTAGGATATTATTGTGATTAGTGTCTAGATGAACCCATCTTAAGTTTCTTGTCCATATTTTCCACAGATAGTAAGCCTTCCTGCAGGTTATGAAGAAATCTCCCACTTAATCTATTTCTGTTTTTAGTGTCAAAACTTGAGACTCAAGTTATCAAAAACTAATTGTTCCGATGTTCACTGTGGAGATTCCGAAACCAAAAACTCTAAACTCTCACCACAGAAATCTGAAATCTAAAATTACTAGTGATTGTAAACTTCCAACTTTTCCCATAAGCTTCAGAAACTCTAAACTCTCACCACAGAAATCTAAAATCTAAAATTACTAGTGATTGTAAATTTCCAACTTTTCCCATAAGCTTTGACTGCCTCCATTCGAGGAAGTACAATAAATTCGCTTGACTAAATTTATGCTATCTTTGGAGAAAAAAAATTATCTTCAGGGTGATTATCTACCTGCCTCGGTTACTATGGGGAACATAAGAGATAAGGGAGAGGAGTCTTTTTCTTAAACACAATAGTGGAGATTAATTCACAGTTGACTTGAGCAATTTACACAAGTCAATTTAGATAAGTCAAATTAGAATGGAAAATTTGTGAGAACTTCATTTAAACCATGTTCTTCAGTTTTTAAACAACATCCCCAAATTGATTTGTTTGATTTACATATCAAACTCTGCAACATGCAAAATATCTACTTGGTTGATTTACAAATCTGTCATAGGTATGGGTGTTGTATTGCACATCTATCATAGTTATGGCTCTTTTAGTATATTTAACTGGGTGGTTGGGATTAATTTTCCAGATTAATTTTCCAATAAAACAAAGTTTTGAGTTCTTTTACTTGTAATAATTCAAATACTTCATTGAGAAAAAACCCACATAATTCTTGTAATAGGTTGAACTCTATGTACTTGGATTTCGGTTTTTTTACTTGCATTTGTATCCATTTATTTACATTATAACATTTCCTATCAAAATCTTGTTTCTTACTTGATTTTTAGTTATTTTACTTGCCTTTGTATCCATTTATTTTTTATAAATTTTCGTGTCCAAGTCTCGATTCTGGATTCTAATGAGGTAGAGATAGCATCCCTATTCCTACAGAGAATATCTTCCTTGAAGCTTTGCACCAATTCAAATACTCTGACAAAGGGCTACTGTAATAAGTGGTTTGAAATGTTTTTCTTAATTCAGTTTCCAGTGGGACGGATCCACCGTCTATTGAAGTCTCAAGTATCTGCAAATCAAAGAGTGAGAGCCACTGCAGCTGTATATACTGCAGCCGTTCTAGAGTATCTAACTGCGGAGATTTTAGAACTGGCAGGAAATGCCAGTAAAGATCTCAAGGTTAAAATTATCAGCCCAAGGCATTTGCAGTTGGCCATTAGAAGGGATGAAGAACTTGATACTTTGATCAAAGCTACCATCTCAGGTGGAGGTGTCACACCTCACATTCACAATTCACTTATTCGGAAATCAACAAACACAGATTAGTTTATGTGTTTGGGGATTGACGCAGGCTGAAATCTTGGCTCAATGGAGTGATGGATTAATATATACAAGTGAATTTAGGAATGCACTATAATCTTCCCTTGTTTTGTAATATGTGTTTGGTTTGAACCTTTTTCAGTTGTTTGGTATACATTTATTTTCTTTAAACCTTTTCTAACTCGTGATATATATATATATATATATATATATATATATATATTCTTTTGCGCATTATATATTTTAAAAACAGTATAGTAGTGGATGAAAGAGTGCAACCCAAAGTAGTGCACCTAACAAGCACGGACTCTTATCATAGATATGCCATCATTGTATTCGTATTTGGTTAAACTCATAAGAATGAAATTCATTTCCTTCGTATAAAAATACGATAACATAATACCTCAAACGAAATTGATACTATCATATCAACCATGAATGAGAAGTGATACAAAAATTGATTTGGAATGGTCATTTTGGGAATGTTTTGGATTTAAAATTAGAAGAAAAAGTTCCATTTTTCAGCTAGTCCATCAAATTCTGTAATATTTCCGAACGCAGAGTCTAAATAAGCAAAAACAAGCCCAACAGGGAAATTGTTCAGAAAATTCGTCGACACCCTCTGATTCTACGTATTACGAAATATCATGTTCATGTCATTGAATCCTGTAGGGAAGCCACTGCAATTTTAGGAGGGGATATTTGTACGCTCAATCCCATGGTATTCATGCTTTGCCGTTAGTATTTTGTTGCATATATAATTACAGCACGAGTGTAAAGGAAAAATATTAATTAGGAAAAATAAACTCATATTTTATGTGTTATATAGGTAAGAAAATGGCGTTCTTTATTTTATGTTAGAATGAGTACATAATATTCAAAGTATCAGTCGCAATTTTTTTATTAAAGCAATGCTTGTCATTTTCATTTGCTGCGTTAATCTCATTAATAATTAACGGTTTTTGTATATGTATTTTAAACATTATGTTACAATGCTTATCATTTTTATTTTGTGGGTTAATGTTAAAAGTATCAAATTAATATGTTATGATACAATTATGTTGAGTAAATTCATGATTCAAATAATTGAGTCTCGTTCACAATGTGTTAATTTCATGGTTAGTCTTTAAGTTTTCATTACAATGGGTTGAGTTCGCTTATAGTGCATGTCAAGTTGATGGTTGATTTTTAATTTTTTGTTGCAATTTTTCATGTTGTCTAAGTCTAAGATTTTAAAATCAATATTTTTTTTTTCCCTTAAAAATAAAATGTAGTTAATATAATGACAATTTCATTCACGAGTTCATTTTTAAAGTTTTTTAGTCATAAATTTGTTCCATAATCTCATGATTGAAATATGTTGAAATTTTAAGGTATTTTTGTAGTCATAATCTTTGGTTATAATTCCATGCTTGAAAATTTGTCAAAATTCAAAAAAAATTTGAAGTCATTATATTTTATCTTTATTCTATGGTTTAAAACAATTCTATGTTTTTTTTCTTTAACCCCATGGCCAAAAATTGTTCAAATTTCAAGTTTTTTCACAGACCACATATTTTATTTTTAATTTCATGCCTAAAAATCATTGCAATTTTAAGGTTTTTCAAGGACACGATATTTTATCTTTAATGTCATACTTGAAAATTGTTGAAATTTTAAGGCTTTTCGGAGTCATGATATTGTATTTAATGTCATTATTAAAAAATGTTAAAAATTAACCCCGAAAAAAAATATATTATTCCAGCATCAACACTTAAGGCTTTTCTTGGTGTTTTTGCACCAAAAAATTAGCAATTATTAGCTTTTATTGTTATTTTTAAAACATGTTGAAAATTTACCTCCAAAAAAAATGTTATTATAGAAAAACACCTTTTCATTTTTAGGTTGTTTTTTTAATGGTTTTTTGGGTTTTTTTGCTAGAGTTTTGGTTTTGAGGTAATAGTTCTCGTTTGATCGGTAGCTTTTATTACACACATGGAGAAGTATTTTCTTCAATGCACGACATTGTTCTATTTCATGTTGATGGTGTGACTTGATCATTGCTTTCTTGAGCTTGAATATGTATAGCAGGAATCATCATTGTAGAAGTACCTACTACTAGTACTTCCTCTTTGAATTCTTGTTCTAGACTTTATTTCAGATTAATTTTCTTCTCTAAAATTCTATCACATGCTTCCTCTTCTACGAACTATACATCTCTATTTATTATGATATTTTTTCGTTATTCGATTGTAGAATTAATATATCATGGATTCTTCATTTTAATCAACAAATATGCACTTCTCCTCCTCGTTGACCAACTTCATTATTAATTCCTATGGGACATGTGCATAAGCCACACATCTAAACACTCTAATGTGGGTGACACTATATTTTTGTTGTGTAACCAGCTCTAAAAAGAGAGGAAAAGAGATATCAACACCTTAGAAATGAGCCACTTCGAGGGAGCAACCTCCAATACATTATATAAATGAACAATTCTTCGATGATACAATTTACAAAACCTCCTTTCTATATATAGGAGTCCATGGGGCCATAATGTAATCCTAGTGGGTCACAATGTAATCCTAGCCAACCTAAAAATAATAATTTAAGGGCACAATAATAGCAAATTGGGGTTACAAGGGTACAATAATAACAATAAGGGGGTTACACTAACAACAATAAGGGACTATACTAGTAATATAGGGACCTAACATGCCCCTCTCCTTCAAAAAAGTGTTGTCCTCAACGCTTGAGTAGCTCTGGGTGCTTCTGTATAAAATTCTCATCCTCCCATGTAGAATCTTCGGTGGGTAAGTTCTTCCACTTGATGAGATACTCTGAAATTGATCGATTCCGTAGTTGTTGAGTTCTTGTTTCCATGACCGCTTCTGGTTCCAATATGATTTTTCCTTCCTCATCAAGTTCTGGCAATATTGTTTGAACTGGAAGATTTTCACTTATAACCTTCTTTAAGCATGAAACATGGAAAATTGGATGCACTCGCGAAGAAGCAGGAAGCTCCAATTTGTATGCCATAGTACCAATCTTTTGCAACACCTTGTAAGGACCATAATAATTTGGCGATAATTTATTATCCTTCTTAGCTTGCTTGAGGACATTTGTTTGTATGGTTGTAGCCGTAAAAATACCCAATCTCCTACATCAAAAATTCTCTCACTGCGATGTTGATATGCCTATTGTTTCATTCGATTTTGTGCCAAATTCAGGTTATCCTTTAAGAGTTGGAGAACTTCTTGCTGATGCTCGATGTGATCTTCCACTGCTTGAACCTTCGAATTTTCCCTTAAAGATGATGTGATCGACAGTGGATGATATCCATAAAGTGCCATAAATGGGGTCATTTTTGCTGCAGTATGGAAGGAAGTGTTATACCACCATTCAGCGAGAGGTAACCACTTGACCCATTGTGTTTGTTTATCAGATACAAAACAACGAAGATATCCTTCCAAACATTTATTTACTATCTCAGTTTGACCATCAGATTGAGGATGATAAGATGAGCTATGAGCTAATTGAGTACCCAAACAAGAAAATAACTCCGTCCAAAAATTTCCAGTAAAAATGGGATCTCTATCGCTCACAATAACCCTTGGGCTTCCATGTAGCTTTTAAATTCTATCCATAAATGTAGTAGCAACTGTACTTGCTTTAAATGGATGAGATAATGCACAAAAGTGTGCATACTTGGTAAGTCTATCAACTACCACCATGATGACACTCTTTCCTTCGGACTTAGGCAAACCTGTGATAAAATCCATTGAAATCTCCTCCCAACGTTGACCTGGAATGGATAAAGGTTGTAGAAGTCCTGGGGTCTTAATTGTTTCCACTTTATTCTGTTGGCAAACCAAACATTCCGCCACAAACTTTCGAATATCAGATTTAAGGCCATCACAAAAAAATTCTTTCTTCACCCTGTGGTAAGTTTTTAAAAATCCTGAGTGTCCTCCTAAAGGAGAAGTGTGCAATTCCAGAAGAATATTTTGTTTTAGTTGGAAATTATTACAAAGATATAAGCGATCTTTGTACCATAAGGAATCATTTTTCCAACTAAATGTATCAGATGTACTAGGATCTTGCTGCAACTTTTGGATGAGTGTCCATACATCTTTATCCTTCTTCCATTCATCTCTTGCTTCAGTTATCCAATCTGGTTGGATAATAGAAATGGCACAAAGCAATGCTTCCACCTCTTCATTCTTTCTTGAGAGTGCATCTGCAGCAACATTAAGCTTTCCTTTTTTGTAGATTATTTCAAGGTCATAACCCAACATCTTTGTGACCCATTTTTGCTGCTCTTCTGAAGATAGTTTTTGTTCGAAAAGTGTTTAAGACTATCATGATCAGTTTTCACCTTGAAGTGTCTTCCCATTAGGTAAGTTCGCGATTTCTTTAGTGCATGGAGTATTGCTAACATTTCCTTCTCATAAATAGGTTTCTGTAAATAATTTCCGTTGATTGGATGACTTTCAAAAGAAATGGCTCTTCCTTCCTACATTAAAACTGCACCAATTCCATTTCCTGAGGCATCACATTCCACAATAAAGGTTTTTGTGAAGTCTGGCGTAGCTAAGACCGGTGCTAGGCACATTTCTTATTTAAGATGTTCGAAGGCCTTAGTTGCTTCAGGAGTCCATGAAAATGCTTCTTTATTCAATAATGTTGTTAGAGGTGCTGCTATTCTTCCATAATTTTAAACAAACTTGCGATAATACCCTGTTAACCAGAGAAATCCTCGCAACTGCTTTATGGTCGTGGGGAATTTCCATTCCTTAATGGCTTTAATTTTGTTAGGGTCTACTTTAACACCCTCGTGAGATATAATATGACCCAGATATTCCACCTCTTGTACTCCAAAGAAACATTTGGACGTTTTTGTATATAATTGTTTCTCCTGCAATAGTTTGAGTACCCTGTCAACATGTTCAACATGATCCTTCCGAGACCTGCTGTAGACTAGTATATCATCAAAAAATACTAGCACAAATTTTCTAAGGAAGGGTTTGAAAATGGAATTCATCAACCCTTGAAATGTAGAAGGTGCATTGGTAAGGCCAAAAGGCATGACCAAAAATTCATAATGACCCTCATGAGTTCGAAATGTTTTTTTTGGAATATCTTCGATCTTCATTCTAATTTGATGATATCCTGAACGAAGATCCAACTTGGTAAAATAAATTGCTCCATGTAATTCATCCAATAATTCATCAATCACAGGAATGGGAAATTTATCTTTAATGGTGAGCTTATTGAGCTTCCTATAATCTGGACACATTCGCCATGATCCATCCTTCTTGTGTACCAATACTACGGGAGTAGAGAAAGAAGTTTGACTAGGTTGAATTATACCCAACTCTAACATTTCTGCAATCATACGTTCAATTTCACTCTTTTGGAAGTAAGGATATCTATAAGGCCTGATGTTTGGAGGAACAGTTCCTGGAATCAAATGAATAGCATGATCATGATCACGAATAGGTGGGAGTCCTTTGGGAGTTTCAAACACCTTGGAATGATTGTCCAAGACTTGTTGGAGATCTGCATAAATAGATGATTTTGATGTCGGAACTTCTAGTGAGCATAACTTTGTGCAACTACGCCTCGTTGTTATTTTTTAGAAGCTTTGTCATGACATTAGAGCTTATTATCCTTCCCGAATTCCCTTCAATACCCCGTAATTCGACTTCCTTTCCTTCTGAAAAAAATTTCAAGAAAAGTTCCTGAAAATTAAAAGCTACCGTCCCCAAAGATTGTAACCATTGTACTCCTAGTACAACATCAGCACCTCCCATAGGAATGGAAAGCATTGGACTAGTCAATACATATTCCCCCATGGTTAGCTTAATATTATGGCATTTTCCAGAGCAATTTATAGTTCCTCCATTGCAACCATCACTTGACATTCTGGTGCTGGGTATAGGAAACAATTTAATTCCTTGGCTACCTTACAATGAATAAAATTATGGGTGCTACCTGAATCAATCAACACTATTACCTTTTTCTTCTTGATATGTCCTTCTATCTTGAGAGTTTGAGTGGTAATTCCTGCCAGTGCATTAAACGATATGGTCGGATTCATTTCTTCCTCTTCTAGGGGTCGTTCCTGGTGTATATCCTCTTCTTGTTCATTTTCTTCTTCCTCTTCACAATCTATGTAAAATAATTTCTTCTCAGCACACTTATGACCTTTAGTGTATTTGCTATCACAACTGTATCAAAGCCCTTTTTCTCTTTTTTCTTCCAATTTTGTGGTGTCAACCTTGTAGGTTGTGAAAATCTAGATGTAGCAACACTTCCTTCTTTATAGAATTGAGTGGTAGGCTTCCTTGTCGCCATTATTTTACATTCAACTTTTCTTGCCAACCTGAATGCCTTCTCCAATGAATCTGGTTCCAAAACGCGAACTTCATGTTGGATATTATCCTTTAAAGTGCCTATGAAGAGATCGATCATGTGTTCCTCTAGAATATCAGTTACCCTTATATTCAATTTTTGGAATTCCTCAATGTGCTGCCCCACTAAACCATTTTGTTTGAGATTTATCAATTGGCTAAAGAAGGTGTTGCTCTTTGTATCCTCATAATGTGCTATCATTTCTTCCGTAAAAATTGACCAAGTGACAATTTTTCTACGGGAGAAAAGCCATTGATACCATACAAATGTATTTTGTTCTAAATGTAAAGTTGCAATGCGTACCGTTTGTGTGTTTTGCACGTTATGGAGATCAAAATATTGCTCCATCTGTAGTATCCATGTTACAAAATCCTTTCCATCAAAATTCCTCATATCCATTTTTGGAATATGGTAGTTCTTCCCGCCAACATTAGAGTTTATCAAATCACGATTAACATTGATTTTGTTCTCATCATGAGGTTCTTCTACTATCTTTTCACCATTAGGAAACATTTCTTGTATCAACTTTGTCAAACCTTCGATGTTTGTTTTTAGATCATTCTTCATGTTTTCCATCTTAGCTTCCATGCCAGCTTTCATTCCATCCATCTTAGCTTGCACGTCATCCATCTTAGCTTCCACACCTTTCTTCAAAACTTCCATTTCATTTTTTGTCGCTCTTTGCGAGAGTGAAATCTGTTGCACTTTCTCTTGTAATTTTGATAGATCATGTTGCAATTATTCATCTTCATGAGTCATAGTAGAGCCTTCTGAAGGCTCAATGGGTGTTGAATTATTGTTACGGGGCATATTTTAGAACCCAATACTGATATCTATTCTACAATATGCCCTTGGAATCAATTCAAATTGATTCTTCTAACAAGACATATGCAATTTGGAAAAAAAAATACACACCTTTTTCTTGCTTTTGAGGAGCTCGATATTGAAATTGGATTATATTTCTGATTGAAGCACTTCAATATCTGAATTTTGGTACCAACGTAGCCCTTTGAATTATCTTTCGAATTCCATAGGTCTAACCTGATTTGGATTCTCTAAGTCAAAGTTGTGTCCAATCTCCCACAATGACCTAATTATGGACTAGTTCAGTAGAGCGAACTTATACGATTTGCTACGTGTCATTGTTCCATCCTTTGTCTCTAAAATTGATATCCAAGAAACTACAGTCTGTGTAATTGCGACAAATTCTTACGGCACTCCAATCTGATTCCCAAAGAGAGAGTTATTGAACTTTTCCAACGATCACCTTTTTGAGATGAAATTCAGGAGCCTGAAAAAGCACTACCTTCCATAGATCATATCTCCAAAATATTGTGAACCAAGATCTAAAAATTTTTGACGACCTTCCTCAGGATTTCAGCTTCGCACCATATGAATTTCAGATTCTGAACCTTCGTAGAAAAACATTTATAGCACAAATTCCACGATGACCTATTTTGGATCCTGAAAAAAGACCTAACTTCCACAGATCATATCTCCGAAAATATTGTGAACCAAGCTATGAAATTTTTAGACAATCTTCCTCAGGATTTCTGCTTCACACCCTAAACATTTCAGCTTCTGAAACTTCGTAGAAAAAAAGTTATAGCGAAAATTCCACAATGACCTGTTTGGAGCAGCGAAACCCTAGAATCCAAACCTCTGATACCAAATGTTGTGTAACCAGCTCCAAAAAGAGAAGAAAAGAGATATCAGTGCCTTATGAATGAGCCACTTCGAGGGGGAAACCTCCAATACATTACATAAATGAACAATTCTTGGATGATAAATTTACAAAACCTCCTTTCTATATATAGGAGTCCATGGGGCCATAATGTAATCCTAGTGGGCCACAATGTAATCCTAGACGACCTAAAAATAATAATTTAAGGGCACAATAATAACAAATTGGGGGTTACAAGGGTACAATAATAACAGTAATGGGGTTACACTAACAACAATAAGGGACTATACTAGTAATATAGGGACCTAACAATTTTCTTCCACTCCGTGCTTCGTCATGAATCATGTTATTTAAAATTTTGGTTGGACATCTATTTATAGTGTATGTTATGTAAAATCCAACTTCAGCACAATGTTCATTTAACAAACATTTTTCCTTTAACATACTCCTTTCCATTCCTATAATTGTCCAATTTTTCCTTTTTGTGACACCAATTTGTTGATGGTTGTAGCTTGATGTTAATTTCTTGTGAATTCCACACTCTCGAAAAAAGCATAGGAATTGATTTGAGATATATTCACTGCTTCTATCGTTTCGTAAAACTTTGATGTAGCTCCCACTTTTATTTTCAACAAGAAGCTTAAATTGGCAAAAGAACTCAAATAATTCACTGTTGTGTTTCACAAAATAGACCCATGTATTCCTTCTATAGTCATATATAAATGTTAAGAAATAATAAATCCCACCAATTTATGGTGTATGCATTGGTCCACACAAATCTAAGTGAACAATCTCGAACAAATGTTTTTTCTTTTATTGACTTTCTTGTTGGAAATGATTCTCTGTGTTGTTTTCCCAAGTTCCATCCTTCACATAATCTCTCTAGATTTTCTATTAATGGAAAACTCTTTGCCATGAATTTCATATTTAGTAGGTTTAGGCCTCCAACATTAAGATATTGAAATATTAAATTTCATAGCCAACTTTCATCTTTGCTTTCTGCATGAAAAATTGTTTGCGTGATTGTTGCAACCTTTCATTCAACTTCTTTTAAATTCATTGATATTTGTGCTTGTGCAGCTTGAATCTACCTTCAAATATGATTTTATCTTTAGGGGAAACATTATATTACTTCTCAATTGAAATTTCATAGCCAACTTCTTGTTTGGAATTTTATCGAAGAATGTGCATTCTCCATTTAAAAAAAATACTTTATATCCCTTTTGAAGAAGCTATCCAATAATTATTAGATTGTTCCTTTAAACCTATAAAAAAATACTTAAGAAGTAGAAAGAACCAAGACATGGCATGGTAGAGAGTTGGGAAACTTGTGGCTAATGCATTGGTTGATCATTCCAGTGGTGAGATATGCCAGAGTTTCTCCAAGATGAAATCCTTTAGGGGATTCTTTGATTATGTCCAATCTTATCTCTTTGATCTCTCTAGGAAGATCTTCCATGGCTCACAAAAGGACCTTAGGAAAATCCTTTTCTTGTTCTCCACTTCTAGATTGAGGGGCTTTACCCTTGTCTTCATTGTCATTGGTGTAATAAAATTTCTTCTTCTGTCTTCTCTTTAGATACCTCTTCTCTCTGTCAGTAAGAGGTTATTATTCTTCAGGAGAAATATTGGCTTCTTAGAATGCACAGGCTATGCCAAGATGATGCTCTAATACCACTATAATATCCAAAAATGGGAATAGCAGCAATATATAAAAGTTATGTAGGAAACATAATGCAGATCATCAAAGTAAGAGTTGGATGCCAATATGGAGACCCTTATTTAACATTTAAAACAACAAAATAGATGTACAATGAGGCCCATGTGATGTACAATAGGAAATAGAAGTATCCAATTGAAGAAAATCCTTAAAAAGAGGTGTTGCAATCACATATATAGATTGGAAAAGCTTGGACAGTGTTATTTTACTGAGCATACAGTAGCTGAAGATTACACTTTAGATATAGAGCATATAATTACATGAAATGTTATATATATAATAGATCCATACACTATAGAGGCTCCTCTTTCAATCCCCTTTGGGTTTTCTAGCAAAACATCATGTACATGGAGTAGATTTGAGATCTAAGTTACAATGCAAAAATATTTAGATATTTAGAAGTATTCAGAAACGTGTAGATCAGATCTGAAATGAACAATGTATAGATCTCCTCGAATGGATCTCCAAAGTGAAGGGAAAATCCCAAACACATGAAAACCAGCTCTATAGATGGTATGGCATAACACCCTGCAACATCACCTACAGGAATAACACAGTTATAGAAGCAATATTGCACTGTAGGATTTAGAATAAGTTTGGCAACATGCCAAGATCTAAAAATGATGCTCAAGATGTTCAATAATCTCTTTCCAATAGAATAGAAGACTTCTCCACTAAAAAAGAGCACTGAAATGGTCTAGATCTAAGTAGATCGAGCCTCCACTTGCTGCAATTTTAAAACAAAACCAAACCCTCTACAGGATCTACGTTGTAGTAAGAAGAAGAAGCTTGGAATCAAGCTAGATAGTGAACTATGCAATACAAGACTATCACAAGAGCTACTCAATGGGAAGAGGTGGGATTGTCGATCAGGAAAACCCAATGCTAAACAACATTTTCAATCTAGGCTAAACAACCAAAGAAAGATGTATGTCTAAACATACAATACAATTAGAAAATACAATATCATCAATAACCTTTTCATTTTCATACTGCCATCCCCTTCCTTACATAGATTAAGAGCTTGTAAATCCTAAACCAACTTCAATGAAATACCTTCTTTCACACAAGCCATCTCCATCTAAAACTGCATTGTGCCTCATTGATGGCCACTCCTCCAAGACAAAGTTGCAGATTTGGTCGTGGTTGACCTAGCCAAAATATCCAACCCCTTTCACACCTCAGGGAGCTTGCTTACATACCCAAGATTTAACCTTTTTCACATTTGGAATTGATTTATTTGTTTTTTAGGAGTTTTATGATCCTCCTTTACACTTTTATTCATGAAACAAAAAAATAAAACAAAAATAAATATTCCCATTAGCTTAGGACTAATTGGGAATATTCCATTCAAATTTTTAAATTAAAAATTCCAATTGTAGCTGCATAAATTTGCAACATAATAACCCCAGAAGGGTCCTTTCGGGGTCTTTTCTCCTCATAAATTTTTGTGAGAATTTCTTGAGTGTTATCATAGAAAATTTATCTTTACTAATTTTGATTCTAAATTTTAAAGAATATTTTTGCTGAAGAATAATAGAAACCCTCATATGTTGCATAGGTTCTCCCACATTGAGTTTTCAAGGGACAATTTTCCAAAAATATTTGTGTCATTATTGGGCTAGTATTTACTTATAACTTTTTATCAGTCAAGTCTGCATTTGAATTTATTTCAATATTTACAGAAGATATTTTTTTAAATAAATTATTTCCAAATAATAAGTAAGAGAAATAATATCAGACATTGCATTACAATTTCAAGTTTAATTTTTCACATGATAAACTAAGGGTTGTAGCTCCTTTTAGTTGTAGTTGATAAATTAGGGAGTTGTAACTTCTTTCTAGTTGTAGACAGAGAAATTTGTAATAATAAGTATATTATTTCCTTTGTGAATTAAATTGAATAAAATTTTGAATAATCTATGTGTGCTAGTTGTGCTTCTAATGCTTGATTCTTGTGGTGCTGACATGTATTGTTGTAGAAGTATTTATTTGTGTCCTTGTATGTTTAATAAGTGAAAGAAAATTTTAAAATTCCTATAATAGTGATTCACCCCACCCTCTCAGTATTGTATTCCTTTCTAACACATTTCCTTCACCCTATTAATCACTACATAAAGATTTCTATTAGTTGTACCTAAAGGTCAAACCAAGTTAAGATATTTTTCTCAAGTATAATGTACCTTAAAGTTTTATATTATTATTAGAAGTAATCTAGGAGGGCTTGCGATTTCATTATTTTTATCATATTAATAATTTCACTTCATATAAGAAGAAACCAAGTGACCAATCTTGATTTAAACCTTATAATGGAAGGTAATTCTTTTGTAATAATTTGATCCAACTACAAACCTCACATTCCATCACGATTCTTTTGAATAACCTTACTAAAATTAACAATAAGCGTAGACTAACAGAGAGCTAGATGTTAGTGAATCTAATATCTCTATAATAAGAACAATAAGCATACCTAGACCATTATGCATTTCTTTCATAGATTTTGCATGTAATTATTAAAGAGGTAGAATGGGAAATCTCACCCATTAAGAGAGTAAAGATGTATAATATATGAAAATTAAAGAGTGGTTTCGATTTCTTCATGAAATCCTTTAACTTGATGTGTAAATTAGAAATCTTGATAGAAAGATAAATTAAGCATAAAGATAAGCTTTAGGACAAAAATGTCTTTCATTCAAGGATAGATCACCATATTTCGTCCTATATGAAAGAATCCTATTGATTTTCATTGCAAGAAAAGTGATATTATGGATTTAGTCATATTCCATTAGATTCATAACTCAATCCACATGAAAAGAACTAGCAATATTATTTCTCCTAGATTAACGATGGATTTAATGTAATAATTCACTCACATAAAACTTTTTCAACGAAGAAATATTTGACATGGGGCTTCCTAGGCTTCTTCCAAGAGAAAGGAGGAAAATTTCTTTAGGTATGCTCTTTCAATAGAAGGATATTAGATTCAAATATATCACGAAATGGATAGAAGTGGTTAGGGTTAGGTGCACCAGCTAGGGCTTCGCTGAGCACATGAAGCCCTCTAGAAGCCTACAATGATAGAGCATAGCAAGTTGGAAATTGATAGGGGCTATGAAGTCCCCATATGGGTGGGTGTGGAGTGATCCCCTCCTAAAATCATGTAAGCACAGGGCAAGAAAGTGGGAGCGAGGGGAAGCAGTCTGACCCTCCTGAAAAAAATGGAAACCTAGTTCTAGTTCTTAGTGCCAATTTCCAGGCACAAATGCGAGAAAATTTCCTTCCATGCGCAACTAAGAAGGTCTGATTCATGATCCTAGCGAATAAAATGTATCAATATCGAAGCTATATGAAGGACCATGCCATGATATGTAAGTTTAATTGAACATGGCTAATTGAGAAGGACCTGATAAAATGAATACAATAAAAATGGCAGACAAAAGGCCATATTGAGCTAAAACTAGGAGCCCGAGTATTTTTTACAGTAATGTTCTCGAACCTACAAGAAAAAGAGAGAATATTTGAAAATTGTTCGTATTTCTATCATTACGCAGGCCTATTCATGACATACTAGAAATAATGCTACAACCCATATACATAGCACTTCCTAGTGGCACCTATTTTTGTTTGTAAATTTTCCCTACGTGTCGACTTCTAGGATCCAAAAATATTGTCAGGCATTGGAAATTCCATTGGTGAGTTTGTGAAAATAGCAGATTCAACATGCACAGGAAGATACACATCTTATGCATGCATCTGTATGTATGTGAATATAGGGTCCCCTCCCTGAAGTACTGGAACTGGAATACCACGATGAGGTTTGGAAAAAACCTCTGGATTATGAACACATACTCTTCTGATGTCGTAGATGTCATGAGTATGGGCACTTATATAAGTCTTTTCCATTGAATCAGTTGGATATGGGGTCAATGGAAGGGGGAAAGAACTAGGTATATGTGGGAGAGGAAAATGAAGGGTTTACAAAGGTAACAAGAAATAATAGGAATAAAAAAGGGCCACAAACCCCAAAATCCAAACACGAATTAGAATATGTTCGAAGTCCTACAAGAGGAAGGGGAACCCTGGAAACAGGAGCAGAGGGAAAAGGAAATGGAATAGGGGATTTCAATGGAGATAGACCAGTAGATGCCAAAGGAAATAGACCAGGAGAAGGAGTAACTAAAACCAGTAGCCACATCAAAACGAAAAGCCCAAACAAAACCATCTAATAAAGTGGATCATGAACAAACATTAAGCCTCTTGTCCATAGAGGTGGATGTGTTAATGGAGGAGCAGAGTTCGAAGGAAATAGTTCTGAAAAGGTTATTGACTGAATGGAGACATCTAGATGAAAGGTTTATCCCAGAAGATCAAAAGAAGATATATAGGGAAACGTTTCATAAATATATGTCCTACAAAAGACAATGATAGTTTTACCATGGGGAACAACCAGGATCAAAACCTGCAAGAAGAGGAATAAAGAAGAAAGGAAGGAAAAAAAATCATGAATTGATTCAACTGGTAGGGGAAACATTGGTGAACTCGGGTAAGATAATACCATTATCAACAGTATTCCACCATATCCATAAGGTTTCCCAATAATTTTAATCTCCTGGAATGTAAGAGGCCTAAATAGATGAGGTAAAAAAACATATCTACAAAATCCATTGCAAAAATAATGACCCCAGATAATTTTCCTCCAAGAAGAAAAGATATTAGGCGAAAAAATAGAGGATATTCTCAACTTAATTAAATCATGGTATGAAGCAGTAGATATTGATGTGAAATGAAGTGAGGGAGGTATAGATATCTTTCGGAACCCCATAGAGGTTATTGTTAATCTGTGGATGGCCATGCCTCAAGAATTATCAGGAATATTCAGACCTATATGCACCAAATAATGGGTCCTGATCTCAATGGTCTATGCACCTCACACTGTAGGAGAGAAGTAGGCTTTCCTACAGTCCTTATGAAATATAGGAGAGTTACATAAATAAAAACTATGAATGATAGGAGTTTACTTCAACATGATTCCCTCGCTTGTCGATAAAAAAGGGGGCATCCAACAAGAAGAACTAGAAATGGAGCTCTTAATAAAAATGCAGGACGAAATGCATATGAATGACATACCCAAAATCAATGGTCTCCATACTTAGAGAAATAGGAGGGGAGGTGTGGACCAGGTGGCCTCTTGTCTAGACCAATTCTTGGCTTCGGAAGAGTTCATCAGAAAAGATGTCTATTATGAAGCTTTGAGAATTCATTTTTTAGGATCTGATCATTGGAATATGAGGCTAGAGATAGATCTCAAGCAGGGGCACCACAATAAAAAATTTTGGTTCACATCCTTCTAGTTGTGAGACCCAAAATTCCTAGACAAAGTAAAGGAATAGTGGGAATCGAGCACAGAGCATGGGATAAATATCATGCACACATTAGAGCTCTAATTGAAAGAGTTAAAAAAAAAATCAAGAAATGGAATAAAGAAGATTTTTTCCACATTCAAATAGAAAAGGAGCAACTATAGGCTAGTATGAAGCAGATCCAAAAGAGTATGATAATGAAAGATAGAACAAAAGCCCTGGTATAGGAGGAGGGAAAGCTAGTGTCAAATAATGTGGAAAGAAGGAAGGAGGAGGATATATTATGGAGGCATAAATCAAGATTTCAATGGCTCAGGGAAGGGTAACAAAACACTAGATTCTTCCATAAGGAAATGATCCAACATAGGAAACACAACCGAATATTTTCCATGCTGGACCTAGGAGGGAACATGGTGCTTAAAGATGAAGATACAAAAAACCTAATGGTAAACCGTTTCCAAACTATGTTGTCAAATTCGAACCCTGACAGGTTTGAGGAAATTGACCAGATCACACATCATATACCTCAGTTAGTAAATAGATACTAGAACCTGACTCTAATGCGAGTATTGACATCGGAAAAGGTTGAGGAGGTAGTCAAATTTCTAGCCAAGAAGAAGGCGTGAGGACTGGACAAATTCAAACCAAAATTATAGCAAGTAGCATGGTTAATCATGGGGTAGGATATCTTGGAAGCGATAGAAGAGTTAAGGAGGTCAAGAAAGGTACATCGTGCTCTTCAACTCTATTTCTCTTAGTGTTAATTCCAAAATCAGAACATTCTAGAGAGCCGTAGGGCTTTTGACCCTTCTCATTATGTAATGTTAACTATAAAATAATATCCACTATCATGGTGAACTAACTCAAGCCCCTTCTCTGAGATTTGGTATCCCCAGAGCAAACTGGTTTTATCAAAGGTAGCCAAATCTTGGATGGACTCATGACTGCCAAAGAAGCCATCCATTCCATAAAAAACCTCTGTTCTATTATGATGAAAGATTACCTCTAAAAAGCCTATGACCGTCTAAGTTGGACCTACCTACTTTAGGTTCTCCAAGTTTATGGCTTTGATGTAAGATGGATTCAGTGGGTATCCTCTCTAATATCCTGCCCGATTTTCTCCATTTCCCTTAACGAATTTGCTACTCAAACTTTCAATGCATCTAACGTCTTAAGGCAAGGCGATCCAATCCCTCCCTCCATGTTTATATTGGTTGCGGAAGGTGTGGGGAGATACATTAAAGCCAAGAACCAAGAAGGGAAATTTAAGGGGTTGGGGATGTGGGGCAATGACCTTGCCCTCACACACTGACAATTTGTGGGTGATATTATGATAATCTGTGAGGAAACCCTGAAGGAGGAAAGAATTATATTAATTATTTTTCTAGAATTTTATGCATGCCTCTAAAACACATATCAACAAGGATAAGTCTGATATTTAATTCTTCAACACCACAACCTATACCTAAGAATTCCTATCCAGGACTATGGGCTTTCGCATAGGCACCCTTCCATCCAAATATTTGGGCATCTTGCTAAGCCTTAATTCTCTCAGAGTATCAAACTGGAATGCTCTTCTCGAGCGCATCCAACGACGCCTAAAAAATTGGAATTTTTGGCCCCTAAATATGGCAAGTTGTGTAATCCTTCTGACAATAATACTCCAATCAATTCCTATCTACCAACTCTCGGGCATACGATATCCTAAAATGGTCTACACTGAAATGGCTAATATTTATAAAATATTCCCGTGGGAAGGAGCTCAAAAGGAAAAAAAAATGGGCACTCGTGTCATGGAACCACCGAACTAAGCCTCATATGGAAGCGGGATTGGGACTCAAAGACCCATACATCCTTTAGCAGCTGATGGGAGAAAATTTCTTGTGGATATGGATCAAGGGAGGAAACGATCTATGGAAAATGATGTGGGAAAAGAAATACAACATATCGCAATCCATTGAAGAAAAAATCAGAATATAAGTAGTACCAAGACGATAAAAAATATGGAATCTAGCAGGAGACTAGTATCTGATTCATATACATAGTTTTTGGGAAATTAGAGGAGGGGATAAATTTTTTATTTTTTTTCTGCGAGGAAGCATGGAAATGGAGAGAGAATTTTTTCAGCCAACATTTCATTGCAGAGATATTCTTATTCACTAACAGACCAACCGATAAGACGGTCAATAAATATTGGTAAGCAGAGACTAGAAACAGTCGGAGAAAATTGAAAACGAGAGGAAAATGGTTGAATGCACCAAAATCACCCCAATGGGAACCATACGAAAAGGAGATAATCTTCTGAAATATCTCTATATCAGCAGGATCAGACATACTCTGGTGGGGTTACCAAAACAAAGGGATGTTCACAATATAGGAAGGATATCAGAGGAAGGAATAGCACCAAAGCCAGAAACCCCCAAACATTTGGAGTAAAATATGGTCCCAAAAACTTTTGCCAAAGGTGGTATTTTTCCTCTTGCTGGTTAGCCATGGACTGGCACTCACATGGGATCAAATACAAAGATAGGGAGTGCAAGGACCCTCAACGTATCATATGTGTGGGACACAACCAGAAATGATGGAACACCTTTTAAATTCTTTCCCTTACGTAAATAATTTATGGAAGAACCATGAAAATTATTTGGGTAATCCGACTGAGACAAAACGAGCACCAAGACCACAATTTAGAAATGGATGAAGACAGTCTAGAAAAACCCAATCCTCAACAAAGCATGAAGCATATCCCTCAGGTTCCTACTCTTGGAGGTATGGAAGGAAAGGAACAAGATGATATCTAAAGATCGAAAACAGGAAAATTTGGAGATATGAAAGACCATAAACCAAAATAATCGGTAAACCATTTTAGCAGAGAAATGGTACCTAAAGGACTGGAAAGCTCCGAGAGAGGAAATAAGGATCCTAAGTATGATAAATTTAACACCACAGATGCTTGCGTAGAGCTCTTGGAAAACTCATTCGCACTCTTCTCCATCGCCTTTTAAATTCACAGATCTTCCTGTTGAATTGATAAAACTAAATTTCGATGGTGCTTCCAACAGAAACCCAGGAGAAGCTGGATATAGTGACATATTTAGGGGTTCCCAGGGAAGGGTGCTCCGAGTGTATGCAGTAGACTGTGGTATAGCACGCACCAACAAGGTGAAATTTAATGTTTTGGAACAAGACCTGATCATTGTGAAACAAGAAATAATACAAAAAATTAGTAGTGGAAGGGGATTCAACCTTGGTGATAAAAACAATTGAAAAAATTCATCAAGGAACCTAGTGGGAAAATATAAGTAAAAGCTGGAGAACAACGAGGCTCACCTGGGAAATACAGGAACTGATTTCAGGCATGGAATATATCATTCCAACGCATGTTCATCGATCTGGAAATTTTGTGGCTGACCTCTTATAATACTAGGGATGTAGTAATCTAGGCAAGGAGTTAAACACTATAGGAGACAAAGTAGTCGAGGCGGAAGGGATTGGAAAGCTCCGGGACAGGAAAGAAGGATCCTCAGTATGCTAAATTTAACACCATAGATGCTTGCGTAAAGCTCTTGGAAAACTCTGTCCCACTCTTCTCCATCACCTTTGAAATTCAAAAATCCGCTTGTTGAATTGATAAAACTGAATATCGATGGTTCTTCCAAGGGAAATCCAGGAGAAGTGGAATATGGCGACATATTTAGGGATTTCCAGGGAAGAGTGCTCCGAGTGTATGTAGTAGATTGTGGTATAGAAAGCAACAATAGGGTGAAATTTAATTTTGTGGAACAATGCCTGATCATTTTGCAACAAGAAATAATAAAAAAAACTAGTAGTGGAAGGGGATTCAACCTTGGTGATAGAAACAATTAAAAAAATTCATCAAGGAACCTAGTGGGAAAAGATAAGTAAAAGCTGGAGAACAATGAGGCTCACCCGGAAAATAGGGGAACAAATTTGAGGCATGGAATGTATCATTCCAAGGCATGTTCATCATTCCAGAAATGTTGCGGCTGACCTCTTAGAAAACTAGGGATGTAGTAAACCAGGCAAGGACTTGGACACTATAGGATACAAAGTAGTTGAGGTAGAAGGGATGGTAGACCTACATGAAATTATGCAAACAAATGAAGAAGGGAATGGGAATTAGAACCCCTGATCAGGGTTTCGGCTTGGAATATGGGTCACAAGCGAACCTAGAGGATCAAAAGGACAAAAACAAAACAAGGGAGGTGGGTGGGCTACGTAAAGATGCCACACGCTGTAAGTAATAATGATTGGGACAGGAAATCTGTGGGCTAGCTGGGACACCGCAAGGACTCCTATATGCAGGTGTTATGTATATTGGAACATACACTGCATGAAAGAATGTTTGCATAATGGAGGATATTTAAGGTGGAAAGGAAGGCGAGAATTCGAGCACTGTAACCAAAGGGAATTGTAGAGCAGCAAGGAAGAGACCACCTGGTCAACGGCAGGGCGTTGATCCTAGTATGTCATACAAAACTTCCTTTTTCTTGAACTGGATATAATGAAGAAAAAATTGATGAGGTCTCGACTCTTTGTTTTCTTTTGTTGAATGATGGAAAATAAATGGGGAAATTTTTAATCCTCCTTAGATTCCTATCTTTTTTTGTCTCACATCTCTCACAAGGGGGAAATGGGTTCCATGGAAAACTAGTAATTCCTTCGTTAACATTCTCGCCTACTATTTATCTTTGCATGAGGGGGGTATGGGTGGGATAGTCTAGGAAATCTACAGAGGGGGCATTGAGTTAATGGGGAAGTCAGCGATGTGTACGTAAATGGTCTGGTACATGATTAATCTCAGCAATTTGGGGGGTCTGGTGGGAAATTTAGGGTAATTAAGGGCCGGCAAAGGGACCCCAGAATAGGTTTGGAAGGAAATTTGGGTTTCGTCATGAGGTAAAGGTAGGCTTGGGTTCCGCAATGTAATTCAAGTGCATGGAGGTGGAATTCAAGAGGAGGAAAGTTTCGGTGGTCAGATAGAGGGGGAAACGTTGCACCTAATTGAGTGTCTAGAGTTTCATAGAGTCAGGAGTCAGGTACTCAGTCAGGAGGGTTTTATAAGGAGAGGATAAACATTGGAGGCATCAGTTGTTGACCTTGAGGCGCTAGCTTAGTCTCCAGGTGGGATTAACCTTGTCCATCGACAAGCCTCAGCAACTTAGTATGGAATGGTAAAATGCGAAAAAATCAAAAGAGGGGTATTGGCCATGCACAAGAGATGATTCTTAACATGCTCAAACTAATTATGTTTTGGATACCCTATGATGCTGACCAGTGGCCAACAAACCTGGTTACCTATGGGCAGGTTCAGGTCACCAGAAACATATTTTGTAACCTGCTTCATAGATAATTAATAGAGGATTACTGCAAAATTTACAAAAAATGAGGATGATCTTGGTGCAAAATATGTTTTCTGCTATTGACATTAGAAATTCCTTATCACAAAATGTTCAAATATGATGGAAACCACACGCAAAGTTCATTTTCGCGCAACTCAAAAGGAGCATCCAAGAAACAATAATGTGTACAGAAATTCATACTTGAGAAGCTTAATAAATAGAAATTCCATGTTTATTCCTTATCAACTATTTATTTTTAAAAATTCAAATAAAAATAATATTGCATTAAAAATAATAATAATAAAATTAAGTAGGTTTATGTGTGGACATGATTGAATTAATAAAACCTAATCATGCAAAAATGATTGATCCACATTTAGTATAGCATTATAAATCCCCAATTAGAAATTGATTTGCCTTAACCATAGGATTTAAGGTTACATGCATAAATTTTAAATATTTTGAAGCAAGTCAAACTATTTAGAGAATTAAAGTGAATATATATTACAATGTCTGAAATGATAATGGCATAATGTAACTTAGAACAAATTCCATGAAATTTTCTCTATAAGTTAGATTATTCCATTATTATTTCAGACATTGTAATTTATATATTTTCTTAAATTCTCTAAATGTTTTGACTTTCTTTAAAATATATAAAATTTATGTCTGTAACCTTAAATCCTATAGTTAAGGAAAATAAATTTAGAATTGGGGATTTATCATGCTATACTAAATGTGGATCAATTATTTTGGCATGATTAAGTTTTATTCAATTAGTCATGTCCACACATAAACCTACTTAATTTTATTATTATTATTTTTAATGTAGTATTATTTTTATTTGAATTTTTCAAAATAAATAGTTGATTGGGAATAAAAAACCTCCCTAGTTAAATGCATCTACTTGAAAGCCACATATATTAGGGCATTGTCTTCGAGGCCACAATATTGCAAGGAAAGTCATTTTTGCTAGAATCCAACCAGTTTTTTTTCAAAAAAATATAACTACAGGAGTGTTTAACTGATTTTTTATGGGGGAAATGGATTCGGCACTTTTATAAACTCTTAGGGAACAAAAGTTATGAATCTTAAGTGTTGTACTTGTAATACATATTTTCCCCATATTTTTGTTTGAATTTTTAATATAATTTCCTAGAGGCCCTCTACAACTCAGTACATGAGGGAGAAATATATGTGTGCGTGTGCGTGTGAATCTTAAGTGTTGTGCTTGTAACAGATATTTTCCCCATATTTTTGTTTGAATTTTTAATATAATTTCCTGGAGGCGCACTACAACTCAGTACATGAGGGAGAAATATATGTGTGTGTGTGCGTTACAAATAAATGTTGTCATAAATAAAATACCTCAATTTTAACCTTTATATCCGACTTTATATAGTGAAATAATGTATTAAAAATTATAAAAAAATAAACAAATAAATAAAATTAATTTTTAGGAGTAGAGATATACACAAATAAAAAATGACTCAAAGTATTCACCCATGGTTTTAAGAATCCATGTTATTGACCCATGGTATTCATAAGTAAACTTAATAGTTATTTAATTGCAATCTTTAACATTTTGACTTTGGTAAAATAAAATAAAAACATAAAATTAATAAGTGTATTTATACTTATATTTAAAATTAATTAAAATTAATAATTAAACCAACCTAAATCCATTTTAACTCTGGATCTATGAGGTGCTCAAAAGGATCAAGTTTCTTGAGATGAAAACTTCTATTGAAATGAAAAGAGATTTGATCCCTTTAGGTACTTTGTATATGCAAAATTAAAATAGATGTAAGCTGGTACTATTTAATATTGATGTGCCAACCTCTCTAATATACATGTATTATGAGTGATATAGTAGCTCTCAACCCAATCATTAATTATTAGGCCCAACTTTTAAGATTACAAATAACTATTAATTATTAGAGGTGAATGGAAAATTATCATTTAATACATTGTAATCTATATATTCACTTTAATTTTCTAAATATTTTGACTTGTTTAAAATAATATTTAAAATTTATCTACTTAACTCTAAATCCTACTGTTAACCCATATTAATTTCAAATTGGGAGTTTATCATATTAAATTAAACATAAGGAATCAAAATAATTATGTCTACACATAAATCTACTTAACTTTTTTATTATAATTTTTAATGTAGTTTGATTTTTGTTTGATTTTTTCAAAATAAATGGTTAATGAGGAACTAGCAACCTCCAAAGATATATTCAACAACCTGGAAACCAAACCTCCTAAAATTTTCATTTGAATTTTTAATATAGTATTATTTAATGCTAATGTGGAAACATCTAAGTGGTATACCACCTCTCAACCCAAATATTAATCATTAGACACAACTTTTAAAAGGAAAAATAACTAGCAATTGCACCAGATGTTGCAAAGGAAACGCCGTAAGGAAGTGCTGTAGGAAAGAGTAGCATTAAATTGCTATTCTTCCATGATGACAATGAAATTTTCACCAGGTGTTGCCAAAGGGTCTCAGTGGAAATTTAGATCTTATTTAACTACATAATTTTTCTACTACATTTGGCATGTGTGATATTATTTATATGTCTCACTTATCTCAAGTTTCAAGCTCATTCATCCTCCAAAGTATTTTTGCAACTTCGAAAGCATACAACACGTTTCTATGTCATTGAACATTTAAGGAATATAATGTATCCTTCTTGTCTCTCTACACATATTATTCCCATGTCTATGTACATTTTGTTGAAGAAACAACTATGTTTAATGAAACTCAATAAAATCCATCTATAGTCAATCACACCCATATTTAACCAAAGAGAAGAAAAAATATTTTTGGGTTTATAATATAACTAGCACACATACTTGTAATATAACTAGCACAACCATATAAATGAAATTTCTAACTATATTTAACGAAACTCAATAAAATCCATCTATAGTCAATCACACCAATATTTACCCATATTCAACTAAAGGCAAGCACAATTATTTGTGGATTTATAATATAACTATCACAAACATATTTGTAATATAACTAACACAGGCATATAAATTAAATTGCTAACCATATTTAACAAAACTCAATAAAATCCATCTAGAGTCAATCACACCCATATTTAACCAAAGACAAGAATAATTATGTGTGGGTTTATAATATAACTAGCACAAACATATTTGTAATATAACTAGCACAACCATATAAATTAAATGGTTGCACATACAAATTGCTAACTATATTTAATGAAACTCAATAAAATCCATCTATAGTCAATCACACCCATATTTAACCAAAGACAAGAATAATTATTTGTGGGTTTATATTATAACTAACACAAACATATTTGCAATATAACTAGCACAACCATATAAATTAAATTGCTAACTATATTTAACAAAGCTCAATAAAATCCATCTATAGTCAATCACACCCATATTTAACCAAAGACAAGAATAATTATTTGTGGGTTTATATTATAACTAACACAAACATATTTGTAATATAACTAGCACAACCATATAAATTAAATAGTTGCACATATAAGTTAAATAGCTAGTAAATCTTGGTAGACATTAGTAGAATCTTCACCATAAATGCCCCTTGAGAAGTTTTATTCTCCCAAAATTGTTTCCACTCCCTCTCCCCATGAGTTTTGAACCTGTGAGGTTTAAACTTGTGACCTCACAGACCCCATGCAAGCCAACTATTCTACACTTCATGGGTTTTATCATATGAGTTATTAATTTTTAAACTTTGTTACAATACTATGAACCAATATCATGTTTTTGTGAATACAACATGTTCAAAAAAACATACCTCATTTCATATGACACATGTTCATATGATGTTCTTTTAATTAATAAATTTAGTTAAAAATATAAAAGAAGCATGGCTACTTTTGAGATATGATGTTCTTTTAATTAATGAATTTAATTAAAAAGATTAAAAAAAAACATAACTACTTTTTAGATAAATCTTACTCTTTAATTTATGTATAATGAGTTAAATCTCTACTATTAACCTAATAATTGAAATAAAATTATGAAAACCAACCATAAATATAGACATAATTATATTAATTTATTAACACCTTACTAAATATATATAAATTTATTCTATAATTTGAAACATATTTATGCTATTTTCATAATCTACTTTCATATATTTGTATCCTTCTTGTCTCTCTACACATATTCTTCCCATGTCTATGTACATTTTGTTGAAGAAACAATTATATTTAATGAAACTCAATAAAATCCATCTATAGTCAAAAAAACATAACTACTTTTTAGATAAATCTTATTCTTTAATTTATGTATAATGAATTAAATCTCTACTATTAACCGAATAATTGAAATAAAATTATGAAAACTAACCATAAAATTATAAAAACTAACCATAAATTTATTAACACCTTACTATATATAACTTTATTCTATAATTTGAAACATATTTATGTTATTTTCATAATCTACTTTCATAAATTTTGGGTCTCCAAACTAATCTTGGGGTCTCCAGACTATATATAACTTTAATCAATAATTTGAAATATATAACTTCCATAGTCCAACCACTAAGCCAGAGTATTGACATCGTTACAGGGCAAATGCACATCGTTTCAAGGCAATTGCACCTCGTTTATAGAGACAGAAAACCTGCCAAAACTCGTCATGGTCAAAATATCGCACGCTAGTTGTATAACAATTGAAAAGTCTCCAACCACTAAGCCGGAATATTCGCATCGTTACAAGGCAACTACGCCTAATTTATAAAGAGAAAAAAACCTGCTAAGACTGGTCATGGTCAGAATATCATATGCTTGTTGTATAACAAATGAAAAGTTTAGCATATAACAGTTATAAGAGTTAATTGGTTCTTGGAAAAATAATTTTCCAATTCAGGTTCGTATGATTCATAGTTGAATTATTAAGAATGTTTTTTTTTTTTTGGCAATAATTATATAGGAGAAGAGAAGTTTTATCCCGTTTGAAACATTAATAGAACATTTAAAGAGTTTCTCGCTCGCTAAGATATGCTAAGATATAAAAGTATGATCGTTGAAAATTTGAAACTTAATAATGCCATTCTTTGAATTATTAAAGAGTTATTACAAGCTAATAATGCCATTATTTGAGTTATTACTTTGTTATATTTGCAAGGAACACATCGATGAAGTCTACTGCCATTCACACGAAGTGACACATAACTAACAGTTCAAACGTGGTGGCATTGGTTTAAAGTGAAGATTTCAAATGGGGATACAATAAAATAGTTTCCATTTGTGGAAGTTATTGTTAATATTTTATACAGCTCAAAGGGTAAGTCACATATAAAACTGTACACTCCTACCCAAAACTTTCATGAATGTTTTCGTATATGAGACGCTTTCGTTAAGATCAAACATCATGCAAGTTTTCTGATATTTATGGATATTATATAAACCATTAGCGCAGGTAAAAGTTTTATACCCAGCAATTAAATTAATTAGGTTGGGTTTATGACAACCAATTAAAAAATACAAGCAACTTGAACAAACTTTAAATCAAAACCAGGCTCCTGAAGACTGGCCTGATTCTTGGAAATTCCTGCGAGGCGCTTGCAATAATGGCTTCAACGCCGAGCCAAACGTCAACATTATTACCACACGCGGAAGCTACTGCTACTATGAGACTAGTGTTGTTGTTCGTTGGTAAGGTCCTCCACGCACTGGAAATCGGAGACATGACAAGGAATTGTTTTAGTGCCCTTCTGCTCAAATCCTTGTTCCTCTTTAGCTTTTTTGAGGATCTTGTTGAAGAGAGGATTGTTGAAGAGAGGATCAATGGTTTATATGCATTGTCACTGACCACGTAAGCCAAAGACACAACCCATTTCAACAATGCCATGTTTGTAGTAGTATCTGGGTTTTTCCTCTTGCACACTGACCTGTACCTTGATCTCCTTCCTATTGCAGTACTGTAACAGTGGAGGAAGGCCTGCAAATCTCGTGGAAGAGAGGAAATGAGCCTGTTTCAATTCCGCTGTAACTGCCTCCATTTGATGCGATCGGACTGCCTAAACCCTAACTAACCAACCGCCTCAACGCTAACTAACCAAAATTCACTTTAACTAAAAAAGATTGCATCGAACCGCTGAAAATGTTTCAATCGTCTCACACAAAATTGACGGTGGAAAATGGTTCCAGGTGGCATTTAGGAAAGTTGATTTCAAATAAATATGCCTTACGGCGTAATTATTATATACTCATATATTAAGTGATATAGGAGCTCTCCACCCAATTATTAATTATTACTAACAATTTTTAAAATAACAAGAGACAAAAAAACAAATTATCTTTTTAAAACATTGTAATATGTATATTCACTTAAATTCTCTAAATATTTGGACTTGTTTTTAAATATTTAAAATATTTAGAATATTTATTCGGTCTCACTTATATTTCACATAGTTTTTTAATTAATTTTATACTAAATTTATGGTCTCACATTCACATTATAATTTTCTATACTCATCTAAATTGGAAAAAAAAAAAAAAAATTTATAAAATAGATTTCCTCTAATAATTTAAGTATTTTCTTAAACATATTTTAAATTATTTTAAAACTAAATAAATTTTTAAATTTAAAATAAAAAATATCATCCCTCGCTTAAATTTCATTTTTCCTTTCCCTCGCTTAAATAGTGGACTTAACCTTACTCGAAGGTACTTTTTACCGCCCTCTAATCCCTACCCAACCTATATATATATAAGCATAGAGGGACCATATAGATGATCTATATATAAAGAGATCAGAAGGACCCAAGACAATTGTTGATTGCTCGGAAGGGCGAACTGTGAGAAAGGTGTTATTCGAGCATCATCAGGTACATATTATCAACTAGGTCATGTCTTCCATCAACTGTCTTTCTGCACTTTTGCACTGCTCCATTTAGCTGTTTTCTTTTTTCTGCGTGACAGGACGATCTGAGAAAAGACGCCATTTTCAGGTCTGAAAATCGTATATACCTGGCAGTCACAATGGTTATGGGACAGATTCCGTGTGGCAAAGGTGCCGTGGGCCAACCAAATGTGAAGGTCCCACAGAAGGGAAAATCCACCGCTGCCGCAAATGATAAAACTGAGAGGAAAGATCCCGTTTCTCGCTCCTCTCGCGCGGGCCTACAGGTTAGTGTTTTCCAATATTGATACTGCGTTGAATAGTTCCGGTTCTTCTTCTGCGTGTATATAAAAATGCGATTTGATTTTGATTTTTCCAACGTGTATATAAAATGCTCATTGTTTCGAAATGAAATATATATATAATGTCTATGAGCATTACTGATGTTGTAAACGAACCTGCCCTAGGTTAGGTTTATTTGTTATTAAAATCTATATTATCCCCTTAGCTGATCGAGATTATAATAAAATCTTTGAAACTCAATGTTTGTTCCAACTCTTCCAATTCTACTGCTGGGTTGAGGATAAGTTTGTGGACAACTGATGAAATTGGACTTTCGGAGTCAAATCTCTTCCATTACATTTTCCCTAAACTTTCCATTCTTCTCCATTCACAATAAAGTGTCAACCCTCTTATGTCTCAACCCAGAGAGAAATCATAATTCTTATAGGTGAAATTCTCTTCACTATTACTACTAAAACCATAGATCAAATGATGCAAGCCCCTTTGTAGAGACCAGTACCCCATTCTCAATAAAATCCTTGATTATACCAAAAGCTTGATTTTGCTAAAAAAAGAGCAGATTTTAGACATTTTCTTACCTAAAAACACTCAATTGCCAAGAAAGCATCCACCTTATCCTTCCTCTATTTTCCCAGATCAAGCCAAACAAATTATATCTGTGATATCCTACATTTTAAGCTATTATTGTGATTAATGTTTACAAATTACACTCAATTACCAAGAAAGCATCCACCTCATCCTTCCTCTATTTTCCCAAATAAAGCAAACAAATTATATCTGTGATATCCTACATTTTAAACTGTTATTGTGATTAGTGTTCACAAATTATATCTGTGATATCCTACATTTTAGGATATTATTGTGATTAGTGTGTAGATGAACCCATCTTAAGTTTCTTGTCCATATTTTCCACAGATAGTAAGCCTTCCTGCAGGGTATGAATAAATCTCCCACTTAATCTATTTATGTTTTTAGTGTCAAAATTTGAGACTCAAGTTATCAAAAACTAATTGTTCTGTGCAAATAGAAATCTGTCTTGACACAAAAATGTTCACGGTGGAGATTCTGAAACCAGAAACTCTAAAATCTCACCACAGAAATCTGAAATCTAAAATTAATAGTGATTGTAAAGTTCGAACTTTTCCCATAAGCTTTGATTGCCTCCATTGGAGGAAGTACAATAAATTCCCTTCACTAAATTTATGCTACCTTTGGGGAAAAAAAATCTATCTTCAGGTTGATTGTCTACCAGCCTCAGTTACTATGGGGAACATAAGAGATAAGGGAGAGGAGTCTTTCTCTTAAACACAATAGTGGAGATTAATTCACAGTTGACTTGAGCAATTTACACAAGTCAATTTAGATAAGTCAAATTAGAATGGAAAATTTGTGAGAACTTCATTTAAACCATGTTCTTCAGTTTTTAAACAAAATCCCCAAATTGATTTGTTTGATTTACATATCAAAATCTGCAACATGCAAAATATCTACTCGGTTGATTTACAGATCTGTCATAGATATGGGTTTTTTATTGCACATCTATCATAGTTATGGCTCTTTTAGTATATTTAACTAGGTGGTTGGGAGTTATGGCTCTTTTAGTATATTTAACTGGGTGGTTGGGATTAATTTTCCAATAAAACAGGGTTTTGCATTCTTTTACTTGTAATAATGCAAATACTTCATTGAGAAAAAACCCACATAATTCTTGTAATATGTTGAACTCTATGTACTTGGATTTCGGTTTTTTTACTTTCATTTGTATCCATTTATTTTCTATAACTTTTCCTGTCAAAATCTTGTTTCTTACTTGAATTTTAGTTTTTTTACTTTCCTTTGTATCCATTTATTTTTTATAAATTTTCATGTCCAAGTCTCGATCTTAGATTCTAATGAGGTAGAGATAGCATCCCTATTCCTACAGAGAATATTTTCCTTGAAGCTTTGCACCAATTCAAATACTCTGAAAAAGGGCTACTGTAATAAGTGGTTTGAAATGTTTTTCTTAATGCAGTTTCCAGTGGGACCGATCCACCGTCTATTGAAGTCTCAAGTATCTGCAAATCAAAGAGTGGGAGCTACTGCAGCTGTATATACTGCAGCAGTTCTAGAGTATCTAACTGCGAAGATTTAGAACTGACAGGAAATGGCAGTAAAGATCTAAAGGTTAAACTTATCAGCCCAAGGCATTTGCAGTTGGCCATTAGAAGGGATGAAGAACTTGATACTTTGATGGAAATCAACAAACACATTCACATTCACATTCACAATTCACTTATTGGGAAATCAACAAACACAGATTAGTTTGTGTGTTTGGGGATTGACGCAGGCTGAAATCTTGGCTCAATGGAGTAATGGATTAATACATACAAGTGAATGCACTATAATCTTCCCTTATTTTGTAGTATGTGTTTGGTTTGGTTTGAAGCTTTTTCAGTTGTTTGGTATACATTTATTTTCTTTAAACCTTTTCTAACTCGTGATATATATATATATATATATATATATATATTTTGTTTTGAGAATTATATATTTTAAAAACAGTATAGTAGTGGATGAAAGAGTGCAACCCAAAGTAGTACACCTAAGAAGCACAGAGTCTTATCATAAATATGCCATCATTGTATTCGTATTTGGTTAAACTCGTAAGAATGAAATTCATTTCCTTCATATAAAAATACGATAACATAATACCTTAAATGAAAAGTGATACAAAAATTGATACCATGAATGAAAAGTGATACAAAAATTGGTTTGGAATGGTCATTTTGGAAATGTTTTGGATTTAAAATTATAAGAAAAAGTTCCATTTCTCAGCTGGTCCATCCAATTTTGCAATATTTTCAAAACACAAAATCTAGTGTCCATCCAATTCTGTAATATTTTCCGAACGCAGAGTCTAAATAAACCAAAACAAGCCCAACAGGGAAATTGTTCAGAAAATTCGTCAATACCCTCTGATTCTACGTATTACGAAGCCACTGCAATTTTAGGAGGAGATATTTGTACGCTCAATCCCATAGTATTCATGCTTTGCCGTTAGTATTTTGTTGCATATATAATTACAGCACGAGTGTAAAGGAAAAATATTAATTAGGAAAAATAAACTCATATTTTATATGTTATATAGGTAAGAAAATGGCGTCCTTTTTTTTTATGTTAGAACGAATACATAATATTAAAAGTCGCAATTTTTTTATTAAAGCAATGCTTATCATTTTCATTTAGTGCGTTAATCTCATCAATAATTAACGGTTTTTGTATCTGTTACAATGCTTATCATTTTTATTTTGTGGGTTAATGTTAAAAGTATCAAGTTAATACGTTATGATACAATCATGTTGAGTAAATTCATGATTCAAATAATCGAGTCTTGTTTAGAATGTGTTAATTTTATGGTTAGTCTTTAAGTTTTCATTATAATGGGTAGAACTTGCTTACAGTGCATGTCAATTTGATGGTTGATTTTTAATTTTTTGTTGCAATTTTCCAAGTTGTCTAAGTCTAAGATTTTAAAATCAATATATTTTTTTTCCCTTAAAAATAAAATGTAGTTAATATAATGACAATTTCATTCACGAGTTCATTTTTAAAGTTTTTTAGTCATAAATTTGTTCCATAGTCTCATGATTGAATTATGTTGAAAATTTAAGATATTTTTGTAGTCATAATCTTTGGTTATAATTTCGTGGTTGAAAATTTGTCAAAATTTAAAAGTATTTTGAAGTCATTATATTTTATCTTTATTTCATGGTTTAAAACAATTCTATGTTTTTTTTTTTTAACCCCATGGCCGAAAATTGTTCAAATTTCAAGTTTTTTCACAGACCTGATATTTTATTTTTAATTTCATGCCTCTTTGGAATTTTAAGGTTTTTCAAGGATATGATATTTTATTTTTAATGTCATACTTAAAAATTGTTGAAATTTTAAGGCTTTTCAGAGTGATGATATTGTCTTTGACGTCATTATTAAAAAATGTTAAAAATTAACCCCGAAAAAAAATATGTTATTCGAGCATCAACACTTAAGGCTTTTCTCGGTGTTTTTGCACCAAAAAATTAACAATTATTAGCTTTTATTGTTATTTTTAAAACATGTTGAAAATTTATCCCTGAAAAAAAATGTTATTCTAACAAAACACCTTTTCATTTTTAGGTTGTTTTTTTTATGGCTTTTTGGGTTTTTTGGCTAGAGTTTTGGTTTTGAGGTAATAGTTCTCGTTTGATCGGTAACTTTTCTTACACACATGGAGAAGAATTTTCTTCAATGCACGACATTGTTCTATTTCTTGTTGATGGTGTGACTTGATCATTGCTTTCTTGAACTTGAATATGTATAGCAGGAGTCATCATTGTAGAAGTACCTACTACTAGTAATTCCTCTTTGAATTCTTGTCGTAGACATTATTTCAGATTAATTTTCTTCTCTAAAATTCTATCACGTGCTTCCTCTTCTATGAACTATAAATTTCTATTTATTATGATATTTTTTCATTATTCGATTGTAGAATTAATATATCATGGATTCATCGTTTTCATCAACAAATATGCACTTCTCCTCCTCGTTGACCAACTTCATTATTAATTCCTATGGGACATGTGCATAAGCCACACATCTAAACACTCTAATGTGGCTGACACTATATTTTCTTCCACTCCATGCTTCGTCATGAATCATGTTCTTTAAAATTTTGGTTGGACATCTATTTATAGTGTATGTTAAGTAAACTCCAACTTCAGCGCAATGTTTTCCTTTAACATACTCCTTTCCATTCCTGTAATTGTCCAATTTTTCCTTTTTGTGACACCAATTTGTTGATGGGTGTAGCTTGA
This sequence comes from Pinus albicaulis, assembly GCA_034641835.2. Classification (NCBI taxonomy): domain Eukaryota; kingdom Viridiplantae; phylum Streptophyta; class Pinopsida; order Pinales; family Pinaceae; genus Pinus; species Pinus albicaulis. The sequence continues at coordinate 82,942 of JAXQQM020059258.1, forward strand.
TGTTAATTTCTTGTGAATTCCACGCTCTCGAAAAAAACATAGGAATTGATTTGAGATATATTCACCACTTCTATCGTTTCGTAAAACTTTGATGTAGCTCCCACTTTTATTTTCAACAAGAAGCTTAAATTGGCGAAAGAACTCAAAAAATTCACTATTGTGTTTCACAAAATAGACCGATGTATTCCTTCTATAGTCATATATAAATGTTAAGAAATAACAAATCCCACCAATTTATGGTGTATGCATTGGTCCACACAAATCTAAGTGAGCAATCTCGAACAACTGTTTTTTCTTTTATTGACTTTCTTGTTGGAAATGATTCTCTATGTTGTTTTCCCAAGTTCCATCCTTCACATAATCTCTCTAGATTTTCTATTAATGGAAAACTCTTTGACATGAATTTCCTATTTAGCAGGTTTAGGCCTCCAACATTAAGATATTGAAATATTAAATGTCGTATCCAACTTTCATCTTTTCTTTCTGAATGAAAATTTGTTTGTGTGATTGTTGCAACCTTTCATTCAAATTCTTATAAATTCATTGATAGTTGTGATTGCGCACCTTGAATCTACCTTCAAATATGATTTTATCTTTAGCGGAAACAATATATTACTTGTCAATTGAAATTTCATAGTCAACTTCTTGTTTGGAATTTTATCGAAGAATATGCATTCTCCATTTTAAAAAAATACTTTATATCCCTTTTGAAGAAGCTATCAAATGATTATTAGATTGTTCCTTTAAACCTATAAAAAAATACGCATCTTAAATGTATTCCCCCCATTTCTTTGATCCTCTCTGCGGGCAGAGATGATCCTTCTAGCCCTAGAGTTGGTGTAGTAACAAAAGGACAAACTAGAAAGTAGTTTCCTAATTACTGAATGAAATAGGTGTGGTAGATCGACCTATCTAAATTCCGATGATGTCGTTGTGGTTGTTGTAGTGGTGGCCTGTCAATTCCTGTCTCGACAAGTCATGATCCTTTTGCAGTGATATTTGGATACCTACACAAGATCAACAAACAAGAATAGCAGACAAAGCAACAATCTCATTCATAATTACTAACCAGTCAAGGAGGTCTAAGCATGTTGCATCAATAAAATACATCAACACAACATGGGAACCAAACAATAGTTATACATATTTATTAATAGAAGAAAGAGTTACAACCAAGCCTTGATTTCACAGCCTCATTCAGCAGGGTTCAGATGAAGCGTGTATCAATGATTGTCAAGGAATTCAGACGTGCTAAAGGCACAAGCCTAAGCTCTCTCAATGAGGGACTCTTCCATTCTATCTTGAATAGAAATCTCTCCAGCGTTTCTGCTACAATATCTTCAATTCAGATAGCTTCATCAATGGAGGATGGCTATATTTATAGAGGGAAACGAGGAAGTTGGGATCCCTACTATGGTGGTAAGGAGGCCATATCCTTTGGGAGGTTTTACAAAAAGGTGGAAACAAGAGGCCAGAGGAGGATGGTCATGGTTATTTAGTTGAACCAATCCCTATGACTCATCCATGAGGTTGTTGTGATCGAAACTTTACCTATATTTTTAAACAACTTTCCATAAACATATTTGCGTGGGTGGCTAACTGAGATAGACTTCCAGCTTGTGCAGGGGCGAGTGTTAATCTGACTCATTAGCGCGAGGGCATAACGAGCTACCAGCGCCAAGGAAAAAATAGGTGTTTTTGGTGGTTTGTTCAGGAAATGGTCAATAGAAGGAATGTTTTCCTCATGGAAATGGATGCAACGATGGTATTTGAAGGCATGAAACTTTATTTTGATCACATAACTGAGCCTCCAATGTGCGGGATGGGGATTGCATAGACAGTGAAAAAATTCTATGTAACAGATGCCCCCTAAAGCATGAGATTCGAGAGAGAGGAAGGGGTGAAATGATTTACGAGAATGTGTTCGAGCCAAACACCACTGTCGAAAGACCTACAATGACAAATACAACTAATATATCTAAGGCATGAACATGTGGTATGGGTGCAACCATCCATAATAGAGTACATATAAACTAAGATTCGAGGTATGGACGCAACCATCTAGCAGTAAGGATCAACAAATAGACTCAGGTATGGTCGCAGCCATCCAATCAAAAGAGTCATGTAATAAAGTCATGATAAATCATAATATCCTGTAGCTTGGATCCTATTATACAAAACCTAGAGTCTCGCACTCCATCTCGACCCGAACAAGTACAAATTCAAGCATGCAAATATGTGAGCTGAAGTCAAATATGCAGGAAAGTCACTTTATTACCAGCCAATGATGAAAGCTATTAACAAGTGCGAGAGAAACCACCAATAATGACAATGGCTCTCAAGGTACAATAGGTGCAATCCATTGAATGTGAACAGTGAGTTGGTGTTGAACACCCACAAAATCACTCGATTGAAGGCCAATGATGCATACCTATCATCGAATACGAAGAACCTGCCATTGAGGCATGCAAGCTCGAATGTACTGGTAGAGAGTCTCTAGACCAACTTCCTGGATAATGAGCTGAGGTCGATAGGAAGTTACCTGGTCAAAGGAGGGCCATAATGTATCCCACATAATTGACACGAGGCAGAGGAACATAACGATAGTGAATCAAGACCAACAGAGAATCGGAGGGAGGTTGAAAAAAGCAAGGGAAAACATCTCTTGAACATATTAGTGAGACAACTCTGGATTTCGCAGTATTCGACATCAAGGGATCTGAGGTCATGGTGACGTGGAAAAGAGTAGATGAGAGGTCAAAACAGATTACCCAAACCCATGGAGGCAAAATATGACAAAATGAGATGTCCCCAACCCGACATGAATGCAAACGAGTGTCATGTTCGAGAGTGACATACTGCCAACACAACTAAAATATGGTTCAATTTTCCCCACCATTTCTGGTGAGTACCCCAATTATTTTTTAAAACAAACTTGAAGGGGATAGCATATGCTTGTGTTGTAAGCTTTTCCTTTAGAAAAATCCAACCTAGTAAATTTTACGAGCCCTATGAAGGAGGAACTCGGTGAATGTCATGGTGATGATGTCCGATGTCATCAAGGTTTAACGAGCCTGACAAAGGAAGAAATCAGCACCTTTTCATGTTTACATAGTTTGAAAAGAAGTGGCAAAGAAAACTCCATCTTGTCCCTTTTCGTAAGTAGTCTCTTAGATCTAAAAAGGTAGAAAACAATATTTGAAAGAACCTCTTAGTTACGATAGGTTAAGGTATTCCTTTTTCATAAATAAACTATCCCACCCCGAAAAAGGGGTAAACATATACTCCATAGATATCGTTTCGCAACCATTTAATGAGTTCAAAACGATAAGATTCTCGGCAATATTTTCAGTTTTAAAGAGTCAAAAAAGAGCTAAAAGATAACTCCAGTAAAAAAAATTTCATTTTTTTACCGATTCTGTAAAATTATAAAATACAATTCGTGAATTCATCACTATCGCATTAAAGAACTATCATTGCACAAGAAACAAATGTAAAACTCATTTCTTGAAATAACATAACGTAGTAATTGAAAAACATGTCTTAAATCCTAATTAGGGTTCTGAAAATTTATAAAATGCCAAAAATGGTAAAAAGTAATTACTTTTCACTTTTACCTCTTCTGGAGCAATAGTCACCCATTTTACCTTGTAATTTTTCAACGACGATAGCAGGCAATCCAACAGACCAATCTCAAATTAGTCTGTTCCAGGTAAGAGCCAACATCCTTCCCCGTATTTTAGGCATTCTTTCTGTTCCTACAACCTTAGTTTTGATTTCTAAGGGGGAAATTGTAAAAATTAGGGCATGGCGATCAGAGTGGATTTTGGGCACAGACTCGCACCAACCACCCAATTTTCTAAACTAGGGTGCACCCATTGGCATGACTGTTTTCAAAACAGTTGCACCAACCATGAAGACCTCTCAGAGAACTTTGAATACAAGAAAAAAAAGTCTAAATTTCACAAATTTCAGCTTTGGATTTGGCTAATAATGTCTAGATGAACATATTTGCAGGTGAAAGAGTGACAAAATGGTGATAGAGTGGAAGGAATGAGAACATAGTGAAGAGGATGAGATTGCCATGGGAAATGTGAGATTCATGGAGGCTCTCAGAGACTGTGGACTGAATAAGTTCTTCATGACACCGTGCCTCAGAGCTCAACCGGAGCTGTTGCAATACTTGATCAGTATCTGGGACGAGGATCAAGAAAAAATCATTCTTCAAGATCAAGAGCTCAAGATTGATGTTTCTAATATTTATTTCATAATAGGACTGTCGCGAAGGGGGGTAGCACTGATCTTGACTGGCACTCAGCCCACTATGGAGAACATGGCCATGGTGATTGACAGGGTATGCCGAGGAGCATTGAAAGGATCAAAAAGTGGGAAGGTGGATATCCAAACTATCCCTAATTTAACACTAAGGGTAGTGCTACACACGATCACACGAGCTCTAGGAACAAAAGCACTGCACGAAGAAACAAAAACACAGCTACTTCTTGCTGGAGACTTCTTGTCACTGACCATTTACAACTAGGCAGAGGCAGTAAAAATCAATATAAAATGTCAGCTAACAATGTGCAAGAAGACAAAAATGAAACAGTTTGGTTATGGATCCATCCTGGCATCATTCATTCTAGAATGATTACCAATCTTTCACCGTCAAGAGGTGATAGTCCCAACACCACGACCACTAGAACCATGGATGGCTCGATGGGCAGCTCTGATGCCAAGGTCAGGGGGTGGTCAACAGATGTCTTGGAGACCAGAGTTATTTTATTGGCTCCATCAATAGTTGATTGTTGTGGAGGACTGGCCCTATTCTGGTACAAATTTCACTGGTGATCCGGACCTCCCACTTGCAGAAGAAGAGGATTGGGATGAAGTACTAGGTAAGACTCATTTTCAGTTTTATGAGTATTATGATTTTTTTTGGTATCTATGTTTTGACAACTAATCCATGCATTTAGAGATGTAGGCCCAGAAAGACCTACAGGGATGTCTCTGATAGCGAGGAAAATACCTCGTGATTTTGATGTTTCCCCTCAAGGTGAGGAGGAGGAAATCGTGGACAACTTAGAGGGAATCGCCCATGGGGTCCCAGACTATGCGCGGTTTGTAGATGTTCCTCATGCATATCAAAGACATACTGTAGGGGTGTCAAACCGAGTTCATCGCTTGCTGAGGCAGCTTGTCCGGGAAGTTACATGTTATCATGATCATCATGTCGATTAGACACTTAGGATTTTATTTTTGCATGTTGTTATGAGACATGGTGTCTCAGGATGTGACAAAAACACACATATTTTTTGAAATTTATGGTGCACCCTGATGCAAATATTTGATATATATATATATACATCTATTTTCTTATTTGATATGACTCTCTCATGTGATGATGATTTTATAGATTACGCAAATTTCTATCCAATACAATGTTTGCCAATGTATCAGTTAATGCATTCATTTGTCTAGGATTATGTTGATATGTGATATAATCAAAATGTATTTCTAGAAAATGAACATGTAAATAGAACCTTAAAATGTGATGGTTTCTAACTGAATAATGCCCATTAATTTGGAGAACAACAAGCTAAGAGTCTAGATTTACAAGCAACATCCTAATGCTGAGGGTAATCACCTTGGTTAATAGTTTAATGACAATACTATATTATACGACATTGCTTGTAGTTCATCCTAGAAAAATACCTTCGAGGTCTATCAACTCACCAGCAGGATCATAAATCACCCAGGTTGTTGAAGACAAGTTTCGGGTACTACGAGAAGCACCATCCGTGAAACCAACATAAGGGCTAATATACATCTGCACAATAATCAATGACCCGATAAGTAGGAAAACGCTCGTAAAACACACCAAGAAAAGAATGTACAAAAATGAAAAAAACACCCATGTACACAAAACATGCACGAATGACTCATGAATAATATTTTTTGAGATACAACCCATTTCTGGGCTAATCTAAAGGATGAACTTTGTAATCAATTAGCTTATAGGCCCCATTCTTCAAAACACGTTTAACGATGTAAGGCCCATGCAACATGGGTTGAAATTTACCTGCCCCCACCTTATCGTGAGCTTGATAGTATAAGAGGATGAGGTCTCCTTCTATAAAGGAGTGAGGGGAAACTGACTGGTCAAAATGGAGTTTGACCCACTTTTTCTATTACTTAATGACCAAAGCAGCAAAGCGGCGAGTTTCATCTAGCCTCTCTAAGTAGAGAAGACTTTCCTCTAAAGGTGAATTGTTTGGCAGTAATTCAACAACCAACTTGAGCAAAGGTATTTCACACTCAATCGGAAGGGTAGCTTCTGGACTGTAAACAAGCTACAATGGAGTGAATTCGGTTGCATCCTTGACTGAGGTTCGGTATGCGCAGAGAGCCAAAAATAACATGAGATGCCAATTTTATTTGTGGATCCCAATCATACGTTGATGCATAGCGACTAAAAATTTGTTCACGGCTTCAACTTGGCCATTGGCATGAGGATAGTACGACGTTGAGCTGTCGTGACGCAAGCCCAACCTAGAAGTCAACTCCACCACCATATAATGCCAAAAATGGGAACCACATGATTGGTAACTATGGCTTGAGGGAGACCAAACCTAGAAATGATGTGATTGAATATGAACTGAGCACTTGTCAATTCGTCGCTGGAAAGTGCAGGCATTGCTTTGACCCATTTTTTGAAGTAGTCCATGGCTATGATAATATAGGCATGCCACCTAGCCGAGTGTGGGTTACACGTCATAAAATTGATGCCCCACTTCGCAAAGGAACCAACAGTAATGACAGGGTATAGATGTGCAGGTGGCATCTGCATCTTGCGCTGATAGATCTGGAAATCATCGCATTTACAGACAACAACAATGCAATCCTTGAAGATAAAGGGCCAGAAATACCCAGCATGAGGAATATTTTGTGAAATTGCATAACCATACATGTGGCTGCCATAGGCGCCACTGCGGAAATAATTTAGAACTTTCTCATCCTCCTCGAGGGTCAAGCACCGATGGAGAATGGAATCTACTCCGACATGATAGAGTGTATGTCCAACTATACGATAAGGTTGTGACTGATGAAGGATGAGTCAGTGAGCATCCTTCATAAAATCAGATATGTCCACTTGGAGTATTTGTCTCCCAGTAATTGTCAAGGCAATATATAGGTCATGAGGTTGCATTCCGAAATCACAGTCACAGTATGCAATAGAATATAATGACGAAAACATTGAATTTCTTGAACCGCAGCTAATGCTAACTTCTCTACATGAGCATAGTGTGTTTCGTTATTGAGAAGGTTATGAGAGAGGTAATAAATCACTTTCTCGTCACTGCCATCATCATTTTGAACCAAAACCATGGAAATTGTGCTGAAAGGGGCAGCTAAATAGCGGGAAAAATCGTGATGATAGTTTGGAGAGTGCAACAGAGGAGCGTTGACAATCAACGTTTTCAATGTGTCAAAATACTTCTGACCAATCTCATCCTAGAGGAATGGGACACCCTGCTTTAATAACCGCATAAATCCTTTAGCTACTTCATCATAGTTAGGTATAAAACAACATAAAAAATCAGCCTTCCTGTGCAGACTTTGCAGCTGATGTAGTGAAGATGGGGAGGGGAGATTAATAATAGCCTCGAATTTGAGTGGATCAAGGCGAATCCCATCTTTGGACATGATAAACCCTAAAATTATACTAGAATCAATGCAGAAGATGAATTTGTGCGGATTGAGCCTGATATTTTAGTGTTGACAACGAAGAAAAATCTGACGAAGATGGTCAATATGGTCCGTATGCTTAGCTAAATGAGCATGAAGGTCATTTAGATAAGGCTGAACGATGTGTTTAATATCATGAAAAGCATATGACATCGCTCACTGAAATGTGGCCCCAGCATCCTTGAAGCCAAAGGGAAGTTTCTTATATGTGAACATACCCCAAGGACAGATGAAAGTGGTCTTATGCTAATCAGTCGGGAGGATGTTAATCTAGCTATAACCAAAAAAACCATCCATTAGGGAAAATATCTCACTCCCAACACAGTCATCAATGATCTACTCAATAAAGGGGGTAGGATAATTATCCTTGGGACAGGGCAGATTGATGTCACGATAATCAACACAGACTTGAATAGTACCCTGTTTCTTATCTAGAGGGACAATTTTGGACACCCATTTTGTCAAGGGAATCGGGTTGATGAAACCAGCATTGAGAAGTTTTTTCAACTTCATGTTTAATGGTAGTAGCTTTCCGAGGGTGCACAGGATGAAGGCGCTGATGACAAGCTTCGAACCAGGGTAGGTAGTAATTTCATGCACCACGATACTAGGATCAATGCCAGGAATTTCTTCTTAGGAGCATGCAAAGATGTCACGAAACTCACAAAAAAGACTTGTGTAAACCTGAACTTCATCCTAAGAGCAAGTAACCCCGAGATGGATGTTCTTGACAATTCTCGGTTTGACAGAATTGTCAATAGGAATCGTTTTCATATAGCTACTTAGATTACCCTCCGTAAAAAAATCATGTGTTATAATAGGTGTTTGTAGCGGAGGAGAAGGAACCTAAGATGCAAACCGCTCAAGAAACATAGACATGGCCCCGAGGCTAGGCATGAATGAGGAACGATGATGACCATCATCCCATGGTAAATCCTTGAGAGACAGTTTCCACGATGGCTTCATCGAAAGGAAATATCTTTCATAATGGATCGAATGAATCCGAATCACCAAGCCAAGGGGATTGAGAATAAGTGTTGAGAGACATAGTCAAAGGAGCATGATTAGAAGGAGGAGGATCTGAAGCCACGATGATCTCACAATATTCAATCTTTATCAGGCTCAACGACATCGAATTTATGAAAGACTCGATCTATTCAAGTGAAGGGATGAGCCATGGGTCATCAGACCGAGAGTTCATATTGATCTGAATACTTTTAGGTGGAGAAAGACGAATTACCCATGAGGGCGGGATATTTGAAGAGACCCAGCCCAATGCTCTCATGGCGAACATGGATCTTATCCACATATGGAACATTGTTCTCGGAAGAAGAAGTGAAGAAGCACAATTGATCAACAGTAACAATCTTTCCTTCGTGCAGGAATTTCTAGACACGAAAGAGAGTGGATGGAACACACAGCATGTCATGAGTACAACTACGACCGAGGAGAAGATTGTAATTGATTTTAGCATCAAATACTTCTACCTCGACATTGACTGTCTTCCCTTTCAAGGTAATAGATAAACTAGTGAGAACTCCCAAAGGTTTTGATTCTCTTCAATCAAATGCTTCTAGGGAATTTGGTGATGAAGTCAAGCCCAAAGAACTGATGAATTTCCTGCAAGAAGATGACGTGATTCACGTAGACGCACCTTCGTCCACAACCGCTCAATGGATATAGAGATCATTAATGACAATCATTATAATGAGTGCAATGTGGTCCGGGAATCGTGGAAAAAAATTATATTCATCGAAAGAAAGAAGAGTAGTATCAGCAGGATCAATCCCGCCAATCGAAAATAACAAAGCAGCACATCTAGAGAAAGATTTTGCAAACATTTCTGAATTCAGCTACTCCCTTGGAAGGAAAAGGGAGATTTTTGCAACATTATGGATGCTTCCCTAAGGCACCAAATATATCTCACACTTTCAGCTATGGTGAGATGGTATGGGCAGCAAGTAAGTGTTGGGAAAACCACTTACCGTGTCTTAATTTGAGGTTGGCAAGAGATGCACTGCATTGGTATCATATATGGGATTATGACCCACCTCCTCATGCTCAAATTTATGTTTTTATGTACATAGCTTTTCTCCCATACATTGATTATATACTTGTACCTTTTATGGGGATGTATGGAGTGAGGATAGGATCCATGTATGTGCCACATGGGATGGAGACTCTCTATGTACCATATGCTACATTTTTTAGAGAGAGTATTGGTTCAGCCATGTTTATTTCATTTGATTTTTTGACTCCTTATGGGATGGGTCATTTACCTCTTATAAGAACATTGGAGAAACAATTCAAGGAAGGTTGGTTTGGTGAAAACTCAGCTCATGTAAGAAGCTTATCACTTGATTGTGTCACCAATGGAGGAGGAAAGGAGTTGCAACACTCACCTTATCAGCTACTTGAGGACAAGAAACATTTTGGAGGGTGTTAGCAATCTATAAATTCTATTATACCTCATGATGGCTAAATTGGTTCCTTAGCTTTCAAGAAACAAATTTTATGCAAACTTTGTGAGTTATTTAAAGCTTATTGTGGTCATTATCTTCAAGAAATCATTTCACTATAAATACTCTCTCAAACCCTCCAGGTTACCCTTCCAAGACACAAAGAAAAATGTTTTCAATCCCTTATCCATCAGTTCATTTCATAAAATTCATTTCATCGATATTTTCATTCATCCTCACAATCACTTTCCCTTCATTTACCCTCATTTTCCCATAAAAACCCTTTAAATCATGAAAAATCCCTTTTATATGGTTTAAACCACCCTTTTTATCCTATTGGAACCTTTAAAAAGTATAAAAACCCCACTTTTTTAGACCTTTTCTGACACCTTTATAATATTAGGTCTTAAGCCCCTGAGGGCTTAATTCCTCAGCCCCATTCTTCATATGACCGAAACCCACAAACTGCGGGCTAAAGCCACAACCCCTCTTACCGTAAACCCTGGTACTCTTACTCCCCCATTGGACAATATTATTCGCTTCATTTAGCCTCTCCATTTCTTATTTTTTCATCTCCCGCATCATATCTCTCAAAAGATAATCCCAGCCATCAATCCTCTCGATCCAACGGTGGTCTTGTCCTCCCCTCATCCTCCTTCCTCCCCAAGAATTTCTTATCCACTCTCCCCTTCATTAAATCACAATTGGTGATCTTTAAGATCGAACGACCATCACTCACTCTCACCATTTAACCCCGCCAAATAAACATCCCACTTCTCGACAAAAAACTGATGTCACTGCTGGTCCCACCACTCCTCCAACCGATTAACTTTGTAAAACCACGCTCATTCTCCACCGTAGATTTGGATCACCTAGATCTAATGGCCCCAAACTAATTTCGTGCTCATTTCTCCAAAAGAATTGATCACACATCTTCAACGCAAAATAGGCGGTATTGGCCCAGACGCATCACAACCATTCTATCATATCACGTCCATTTGGGCCTTTACCACTTACCACCCTAAACGAACGCGAAAACCACCCGATTTTCTACAAAACCACCTTTCATTTTTTCGTGCCAATATTAAAAAATTTGGCTATTTCACTTATTCCACCTATGGAATCCTCTTCTGCACATATTCCTCCCTCCACAAGTGCTCCAATACCCCCCACCCAAGAATTTGTTAGCAGTAATATCCACAAACACAAGTTTTTATAATTATTTTATGTTTCAAAGTTTCAGGTTTAATGGTGACCAAGTTTTATAGTCCATCCCACAACCAATTTAAGTGGCTTGGTCTCAGGATGACGATCCTTAAAGGCAAAAATAAAATAGAAAAAGGGATTCAAAAGGTTTATTTCATGGCTTTGTCGATGTTTCATGGCCATTGATGCAGTCAATAATCCCTCCAGCGTACCAAAACACCTGTACACAGAAGAAAGCAGTGGAGATTAAAGGTTAAGTCAAAGTTATAAGATAAAGTACTTAAATGGTTTACGAGGATAAAGCACAAGTTAAAGATAAATGAATTAAAGTTAAAAATAGTCAGCAAAAGTGACAAAGACAGAAAGATGAATAAAGAAAGGCCAGTACGAAATGTCAGAGGCCTAATCAGAGTTAAAGCCACTAAGGAGACAGATCATTAGGAAGGAGTGCTTCAAATGCATAAATCAGTGAAGCAATTACTTCCCCAAGAGAATAAAAATGCCACCTGCAGGCCTAATTTGCCTCAAATGACACATAAAGTTACTCCAAGTTAGAGACATTTTCAAATGACAGCTCAGAAGTTATTACAAGCCTACCTAAAAAATCCTAAATGTCAACAAAAGCAACCAAGTAGTTCGAAAGAGTTAACGTAAAAATTCATAACGCAGAGTTAGACTTAAATACATTTTCTACCTTAGGGCTTGCATGGTCTCAAAGGTCAAAAACATTTACTCTATCATTTATGAACCATTAGAGACCCCTTCTTTCACTCCACCTCCTCATTTATCTATAAATACTGTATGAGGAGTTCGTTGTTATTGTTGGTTGGATTATCATTGAGGTGTAAGACAGTTGTTGAAGCTGTTGAAGTGTTTTTGAATAGTTGAAGAATACTAGGTTGAGAAGAGAAGTTTTGAGCTGTACAGACCTGTTGGACTTGAAGTATGTAACTGGTTTGAACATCAACAATACAAGATGATTCATGGGATCCTGGTCTATGTTAATGGTGATGTTATTCATCACTGTTTTTGTTTTTCCTTATGTTTACATGCTGTCCATTTTGACTGATAAAGAACAGAAAATTTAGAGTAGGATTTACTGAAAAGTATCCTATTTCAATCCTGATTTTACAAAATATTTCTTCATATTTTCATTTGCATCAAAACACACGGTGGCTTCTGTCCTCCTATAGAAAAACATAAAGGTACAAGAACAACCTATTGCATTTTTCAGCAAGACATTAAGAGATGCACCTTTGAAGTATAATATAATGGAAGAACAAGCCTTTGACTTGGTCAAATCTTTAAAAGACTTCAGAATTTACATTTTACACTCACACATCATAGCAGTTGTGCCTCATTCAGTGGTAAAAGACATTTTGAAACAATATCCTGATGGAAAAGAGGAAAGTGGATTGTTGTAATATTAGAATATGACTTAGAAATCAAGCCCACAAAGCTCATCAAAGGCCAAGGACTAGCAAAACTTATGGCTGAATCCAAATTTCAAGCTCTTGATATAAACATGTTTAATGCATTAGATGAACAGGAGGATTTGGGAACTCCACTTATTGAAGATCATTTTTTGAATTCATCTTGGTATGCTGACATTTTATATGTGCTACTTAATCTTAATGTTCCTCCTGGTTTGTCTAAAACAAACACAAGGTTTTTAAAGTTAAAGGATGTAAATTACTGCATTTGAGATAAATGTTTATATTGGAAAAATTCCAGTGGATTATTTCTTAAATGTTTTCCTGAGAATGATGCAGGTAAGATCAAGCATGAGTTCCATGAAGGATAATGTGGAGGCCACCTCTATTGGAAAACTACTATGAACAAAATCCTTAGAGTTGGCTATTGCTAGCCCACCCTCTTTCAAGATATCCACAAAATTGTCATTGTCTATCATAAATCTAAAATATTTGAAAGAAAAAGAAAATTGCTTCCCTTACCTCTGCAACCAATCACTGTTGAAGCTCCTTTTCAATAGTGGGGTCTAGACTTCATTGGGGAAATCAATCCTGCCTCATCTTCCCAACATAAATGGATCCTCATAGCCACTGATTACTTTACCAAATGGATAGAAGCCATCCCTTCTAGGAATGCCAAAGACTCAGTCACCATTTCATTCCCTGAAAATTATATCCTGTCTAGATTTGGTTGCCCTAGGAAGATTATCACTGAAAATGCTGCTGCATTTGGATCCAAAAACATGGTTGATTTCTGTTCCAAATATGATATTACATTAGGCCATTCTACAGCCTATTACCCTCAAGGTAATGGGCTGGAAGAATCCTCAAACAAGATTTTGGTAAACATTATCAAGAATTTGCTGGAACAAAATAAAAAATCCCGGCACAACAAGCTAGTACATGCACTTTAGGCAGACAAATTGATAGTCAAAAATTCAATTGGAATGTCCCCTTATCAACTATTTTATGGAGCAGATGCAATATTTCCAACCTGTTTAGGAGTGCTAGTCATGAAGCTGATCCAAGAAGTACACTCTGAAGAAGATGACATGACAAGAAGAATAAACCAAACTATACAATTACAACAAACCAAAGAGGAAGTCTACAAAAGAGCACAACAAGTACAAGAAAATATCAAGAAGCTGTTTGATAAAAGAACAAGGGAAAGTGATTTTAAAATTGGTGACAAAGTACTAAATGGGATTCTAGAAAAGAAGATAAGGGCAAACATGGAAAGTTTGAAAATTTATGTGAAGGCCCTTATCTCATTCAGTCTGTTGTAGGAAGTAATGCATTTTCTCTTCAAGAGATGGATGGAGCTGAATTTTTTGGAGGTCCTATCAATGGTAGGATGCTCAAAGATTATTTTTGTTAAGGTTTTTGTTCAATTTTATTTTTAATTCATTGTAAATGACATAGCTTGAAAGAAAGTTTGAAAATGAAACATACAAAAAACAAAGGAAAAAAGAAAAAGGAGGGCACATAAAAAGAAAAGGTATAGCTCCATACCAAAAAAAAGAAAAATCTAAAAGTGTACAATTCAAAATGCCACTTCTTGAAAACAAATTGTTATTTAGTCATACAACCTAATCATAACTAAGTAAATTTCAATTTTTTGCTGATAAGTTAGTGAAAACAGATTTGCCAAACCATGTAATCTTTTCTTATCAGTAGAATAGATTGGGATAGAGAAAGAAATGGTTCTAAAAAGACCAAAATCTGAACCAAGGAAAATAAAAGAAAAATGGATCCAAAAAGATCAAAACTTGAGCCAATGAAGGAAGGAAGGATGCTTAGAAAATTTCAGATCTGAAGCCTTCACAATTTTTTTTTTTAATTTTTTGCAAATAAAGTGTATGTGCAGTTTCTACAAAATGCCATAGCCCCATAGCAAATCAGATTGTCTAATCCTGATTTGACTATGTTTTAAATTTCCTGTCTTAGAAAAATAGAGAATAAAATCTGTCAAATAGCTCAATCTTGACAGATAGTTAGAATAGGTAGAGAATTACTGAGTTCAACGGTTTAATCTAAACTCACGGAAGATATAAGGATAGAAATAGATTAGTTTACTGCTTTCAAATAAAATAATAAAATGATGTTGAAAGGGTTTGTAGGTCAAAGTGCACCCACTGAAGAGAAAATTGTTAGGAAAAGTAGGATGTGTATGTAGAAGTTTGGTAGAAGAATCATCTTGTTGTAATTCTGCATATCATCTTTAAGCAGCATGATCCTCAAAGAAAAGTAGATTTTCAAAGTGCAGTAAAACACAAGGCACTGGTCTACTTTCAAGAGATTTATCTCTGAGTTTCTTGACACCTCCAAGGAGCTGCCCCCCCAAGTGGAGCCACTGTTAGCCATCTATAAATTCTGTTATACCTCATGATGGCTACGTTCCTTAGCTTTCAAGAAAAAAAAATTATGCAAACTTTCTGAGTTCTCGAAACCTTACTATGGCCATTATCTTCAAGAAATAATTTCACTATAAATCCTCTCTCAAAGCCTGTAAGTTACCCTGCCAAGACACAAAGAAAACTGTTTTCAAGCCCTTCTCCATCAACTCATTTCATAAACTCCATTTCACCCATCTTTTCATTCATCCTCACAATCACTTTTCCCTTCATTTACCCTCATTTTCCCATAAAAAACCATTTAAATCATGAAGAATCCCTTTTATATGGTTTAAACTACCATTTTTATCCTATCGAAACCTTTAAAAAGTATAAAAAACCCACTTTTTAGACCTTTTCTGACCCCTTTATAATATCAGGTCTTAAGCCCCCGAGGGATTAAGTCCTCAACCCCATTATTCATATGACCAAAGCCCACAAACTCGGGGCTAAAGCTGTAACCCCTCTTACTGTAAACCCTGGTCCTCTTACTCCCCCATTGGACAAAATTCTACACTTCATTTAGCCCCTCCATTTCTTATTTTTTCATCTCCCTCATCACATCTCTCAAAAGATATCCCAAATCTCGATCCTCTCGATCCAACGGTGGTCCTCTCCTCCCCTCATCCTCCTTCCTCTCGAATAATCTCTTATCCGCTCTCCCCTTCATTAAATCACAATTGTTGATCTTTAAGATCCAACGACCATCGCTCACTCTCACCATTTAACCCCGCCCAATAAACATCCCGCTTCCCAACAAAAAACTGATGTCACTGCCGGTCCCACCACTCCTCTGACCAATTAACTTTGTAAAACCGTGTCCATTCTCCACCGTAGATATGGATTGCCTAGATCTAATGGCCCCCAACTAATTTCGTGCTAGTTTCTCCAAAAGAATTGATCGTGTATCTTCAACGTGAAATAGGCGGTATTGGCCTGGAAGTGTGGCAATCATTCTATGGTATTGCATCCATTTGGAAATTTATCACTTACCACCCTAATCGCATGTGAAAACCACCTGGTTTTTTGCAAAACCACGTTTCATTTTTTCGTGCCAATATTAAAACATTTGGCTATTCCGCCTATTCCACCTATGGAATCCTCTTCTGCACATCTTCCTCCCTCCGAAAGTGTTCAAATACCCCCCACCTGAGCCTCTATTAGTAGTTAGATCCACAAACATAGGTTTTTATAATTATTTTATGTTTCGAAGTTGTAGGTTTAATGGCGACCAAGTTTCACAGTCCATCCCACAACCAATTTAAGTGGCTTGGTCTCAGGATGATGATCCTTAAAGGCCAAAATAAAACAGAAAAAGGGATTCAAAAGGTTTACTTCAAGGTTCTGTCAATGTTTCATGGCCATCGATGCAGTCAATAAAACCTCTAGTGTACCAAAACACCTATACACAGAAGAAAGTAGTGGAGATTAAAGGTTAAGTCAAAGTCAGAAGATAAAGTACTTAAATGGTTTACGAGGATAAAGCACAGGTTAGAGATAAATGAATTAAAGTTAAAAAAAATCAGCAAAAGTGATCAACACAGAAAGATGAATAAACAAAGGCAATAAAGCAATGTCAAAGGCCTAATCAGAGTTAAAGCCACTAAACAGACAAATCAGTAGGAAGGAGTGATTCGAATGCATAAATCAGTGAAGCAATTACTTCCCCAAGAGAATCAAAATTCCACCTACAGGCCTAATTTGCCTGAAATGACACACAAAGTTACTCCAAGCTAGAGATATTTCCAAATGACAGCTCAGAAGTTATTACAAGCCTACCTAAAAAAGCTTAAAAGTCAACAAAAGCAACCAAGTAGTTCAAAAGAGTTAATGTAAAAATTCATAACACAGGGTTAAACTTAAATACATTTTTTCCCTTGGTCCTTGCATGGTCTCAAAAGTAAAAAACATTTACTCTATCATTTATGAACCATTAGAGACCCCTTCTTTCACTCCACCTCCTCATTTATCTATAAATATTCTATGAGGAGTTCATTGATATTCTTGGTTGGATTATCATTGAGGTGTAAGATAGTTGTTGAGGTTGTTGAAGTGTTGTTGAATAGTTGAAGAATACTAGTCTGAGAAGAGAAGTTTTGAGCTATAGAGACCTTTGGAATTGAATTATGTAACTGGTTTGAACATCAATAATACAAGTTGATTCATGGGATCTTGGTCTATGTTAATGGTGATGTTATTCCTCACTATTTTTGTTTTTCCTTATGTTTACATGTTGTCCATTTTCTCTGATAAAGAACAAAAATTTTAGAGTAGGATTTACTGAAAAGTACCCTATTTCTGTTTGAAAGCTTTATCTTTATGTTTTCTTCTACTAAGGTATGTTTAGAGGATTCTTAATTTCCCTCTAGGTTTATCTAGCTTGTTTTTTAAGAATGATTCAATAGAGTATAACCAGAAAGGAATGTTGGTGAGCCCATGTCTTTCTGAGTACAACTTGAGATATTGATTTTGAATGTTTTCTTCAAATTTTTCTAAGTAGAGTTAACCTAGGGAAGTCTCTGGTTTGCCATGTCCTTTGGCTAGTCTTTAACAGCTGCTGTGAAAGATCCCTTGAGAGTATGCCAAAAGGAGGCTAGAATTCAAATTTTTTGGCTGATCTTAGGCTATTTTCCTTGTTCTCTTATATGTTTTCTTCTTTCTGAAAGTAGTCTTAGGATTACTGGATTGTTGTCTGAAAAGTGTGCTTTAATAAGAGTTTCTCCAAAGAGGTCTATGGTTTTCCCTGTCCTTTGGCTTGCTTCAAACAGTTACTTTAAAAGGCTTTTCTTGTCTTAGTGAAGCTAGATTCTTAATTGGTTTTAGCTTTGCCTCTTTCACAAAATTTTAATTTTTCATATCACAATTCAATCTAAAGGATCCTTTGATATAGATGACTTGCCCTGTGAAAATCCTTGAATAATTGTTGTACAATTAAATCCTTTTGTGAATACATAGCCCAATGGGTTAATATTGTTTCATGACCTATCTTTTCAACTGAAACATTCTTCAATCTGCTCTCACATTCACCCTTCAACTAACCTCTTCAGTTAATGATATCCATCCCAACCAAACAAAAAAATTCTCTGAGCTTCATAAATAGCCTAATATCATAAACAAAGCATAAAGATATATCCTTTGAAAACACTTAATAGAGAGATCCCTCTCTGAATTAAGGAAGGCTAGGTCCTAGGATTCCAAAGTGGTTCTGATGTGCCCCCCTACAGCGTTTATTCTTGCAATCTTGTAAATCACAGGGAGCCAACAGAGGGGAGGACTATAATTTTCCCAATTAGTCCTAAGCTAATTGGAATATTCAATTTTGTTTTGTTTTCTGTTTCATGAATAAAATTGTAAAGGAGAAACAATGAAACTCCTAAATAGAAAAATAAATCAATGCAACATGTGAAAAAAGCTAAATCTAGGCTATTTACATAAGCACACTTAGGTACGAAAGAGGTTGGATCATTTTTCCAAGTCAACCATGTCCAAATCAACAAAACTATATAGAAGGGATGAACTTCATTGATTCCCAGTGCAGTCTTAGTTGGAGGTGGCACCTGTGAAAGAAGATAAATCATTGAGATGGTTTAGGGTTTTGTAAGATTTCTATCTTATAAAAGGAAGAGGAGGAAAACAGGAGACGGTTGTTCATGATTATCATTTTCTAAAGATTTTGTTTGTTTAGACATTTCTTATTCTCTTGGATGCTTAGTAGAGAATAGTGGTGTTTAGCACTGGGTGTTCCTAATCTGGAATCCAACCTCCTTCCTTGAGTATCTCTTAGAGGAGTCTTGCATTTATTTTCCATTATCATGCATTTTTCCAAGATTTTCTTAAAACTAAAATGTATATCCTATTGAGGGTTTGGTTTTCTTTGTGAGCTGCAGCAAGTGGAGGCTAGATCTACTCAGATCTAGGCCATTCTAGTGCCTTTAGTCAATGGGAGAGTCTTCTAACCCCCTGGAAAGAGAGTATTGTATGATTGGAGCACATTTTTATATCTTGGCTTGAGGCCAAACCATGTTCTAGAGCCTACAACACAATCTATCTTCTAGTACTGTGCTATTTCAAGTGTAAAGTTGCAGGGTGTTTTGGCAGACTTTTAGAGGAGAGATCTCTAGTGTTGGGAATTTTCCATTCATTGTGGTGATCCATGGATTTTAGATCTACTACATGTCATATTTAGATCTGATCTGAATACTCTTGTATTTGCTTCAGAATTTTTGAGTCATTCTTCAGATCTGTTGCATAAGATCTCATATCTACACCATGTACTTCACTTTTTGCTGAAAACCCCAAGGGGCATTTGAAGAGGATCCTATCTAGTGTATAGATCTGATATAGATCTAAATTTTTGTACACATATCTGATCTAGATCTGAATTGTAATCTACAACTGTTATCAGCCAATAAAATAGCGTTGTCAGGATTTTTCAGTCATATTCTATTGTTGCAGCACCTCATTTTTTAGGATTTCTTCCTTTAAAGTCTTCTATTTTCTATTTTATAACTCACGAGATTCAATATAGCTCTGATTTGCTGATATAAATGTCATTATTGAGCATGTATATTGGCCTCCTACTTTCATTTGGTTGAACTGCATTATTTTTTAGCAGTATTGTTTAATATTGCTGTTGTTCCCATTTTGAGATATTACAGAAATTTTTTAAGGGTGTTCCTGTGTGTTTGAATTCCCAAGGGCCAAAAGGAAGATGTAAACTATCAAAGCGTAGAAATAAAGGCACTTCAATTTATTTCACATAACCTGTAGTGAAAAGACAAAGAAATATTAGTCAAAGGAAGAAAGGGGTTCAACACATTTGAAAATGGATTGCGTGCTTGTGTGATGGCGCTACGCACGTGCACTTTCCGCCCGACAGGCTAGGAAACATGACCCGACTCGCCCACACCTGACTGTTGCATGCCTGACTCACATGACAGGCCCATGCATGGGTGCAAACACTGCACGTTTAGCTATTCAGAAGACCCAACAACCCTGCCCGCGTTGCGTGTTTAGGCCTTCTGCTCACTCAATTATCTTACGCTATGTGTTTGGCCAAGAGGGCCTCTGCATTAGGCCAAGCCCTAAATTTTCTCAAAGGCCTCATCAAAATCTCCTCCAAGGGTTTCTTAACACCTCTGAGGGCCCACTAGTCAATGAGGCTCAGGGCAGTGATAGAGTCAGTTCAGAAGGAAGTCATTAAAACGGTAAGGCTAATATAAATTTTACTGATAAATGATGATAGAAGTAGCACAAAGAGTCAAAATGACAATGAAATATCAATCAGTGAGGCTCATGGAAAATCAGTGGATCAGTTGAGGGAAAGGATGTAGAAACCAATGTAGAAGAAGGAAATGAAGAAGCAGTATAACAATGAGGCCTAGGAAGAAAAAGTGAGGCCAATGAAAATGATCAAATGGTAATTAGGGGGAGGGCAACAATGATAAGGAAAGAAACAAAGAAAAAATCAATAAAATCAGCATGGAAGATATCATTGAGGCTCATGATGGCATTAAGTTTAAAGGAAGTGAAGAAGAAAACAATGAAGAAGATGCAAATAAGCCTGAAAGAAGCAAAGAACACATTAATGATAATGATGGTACTAGGTCAAAGGAGATTTGAGAATCATGGTAGAGGCAAAGGTATTGAATAAAAGAGCATTAGTATCAGCATGAAGGATGTAGATAAAGCAGAAACCATGGAAGAAAAAGGAGATAATAATGATGATAATGGTAGGTCAAAAAACCGTGAGAAAGTGCAGAAAGAAAGCCACTTCAATGTCTTTCATATCACATATAGTAAAAATACAAAGAAATATTAGTCAAAGGAAGAAAGGAGTTCAATACATTTGAAAATGGTTTGCGCGGTTGTGTGGTGGCGCTACGCGCCTGCACTTTCTACCCAACAGGCCAGGAAACATGACCCGGATCACCCACACCCGATTGTTGCACGCCTGACTCACCTGACAGGCCCGTGCACGGGTGCAAACACTACACATTTAGCTGTTCAGAAAACTCGACAGCCCTACCCGTGTTGCGTGTTCAGGCCTTCTGCTCACCTTATTAGCTTGCGCTACACGCTTGGCCAATAGGGCCTCTGCATCAAGCGAAGCCCTAAATTTTCTCAAAGGCCTTATTAAACTCTCCTCCAAGGGTTTCTTAACACCTCTGAGGGCTGACTAGTCAATGAGGCTCAAGGCAGTGATAGAGCTAGTACAGAAGGCAGTTATTAAAATAGTAAGGCTAATAGAAATTTTACTGATAAATGATGATAGCAGTAGCACAAAGAGTCAAAATGACAATGAAATATCAATCAGTGAGGCTCATGGAAAATCAGTGGATCAGTTGAGGGCAAGGATGCAGAAACCAATACAGAAGAAGGAAATGACGAAACAACATAACAATGAGGCCTGGGAAGAAAAAATGAGGCCAATGAAAATGATCAAATGGTAACTAGGGGGAGGGCAAAAATGATAATGAAAGCAAAAAAGAACAAAGAAATAAAATCAGCATGGAAGATATCATTGAGGCTCATGATGGCATTAAGTTTAAAGGAAGTGAAGAAGAAAACAATGAAGATGATGCAAATAAGCCTGAAAGCAACAAAGCACACATTAATGATAATGATGGCAGTAGGTCAAAGGAGATTTGAGACTCATGGCAGAGGCAAAGATAGTGAATACAAGAGCATTAATATCATCATGAAGGATGTAGATAAAGAAGAAAACATGGAAGCAGAAGGAGATGATATTGATGATGATGATACGTCAAAAAACCATGAAAAGGCAGTAAGGCTGCCAACCAAGAGGCTTATGAAAAATATGATAGAAAAAAGGTCTAAAGACAAAGGAAACCTAAAAAAAATGGTTGATCTATCTCCACAAACATTCCAAACACCATGAGAGACGTAAATCCAAATTTTTTGGACTTTTTGGAAATTTTGGATTTTTACTGATTTGGAGGGCTAAGGGGGTAGCACCCTTGTTGCTACAATTTTTCTTAGGGAATATTCAGGAGGAAAGGCTTAAATTTTTGGAATCCTCAGCTAATTATAGAATGCTCACAAATTTTTAGGTCATTTGGAGTTGATTTGGTCCTCCAAAAGGATAAAAAACACCCTATTTTTCACCTTTTCTACCTAGTTTTCAAGACAGGTGTTGAACCTTTACCAGCCTTGGAATTTTTACGTTTTTAACAGCTTATGGGGGCCCAATCAAGAAAAAATGGATATTTCTGGAAAGTAGACTCAACAGGCTTTCCAACAAGTCATCATGGAGCCTATTACGACACTAAGAAGGCCTTAAAAGCATTGCTACAAGTTGACCCAGTTTTCCTGCTCCTGTGCTACGCCCTTGGCACGGAAATTCATCTTAAAACTTAGTGTTGTACCTTGATAGAGGAAAAGTGAAAAATGTACACTTGAAAAGTTTTAGGAGGCTTGGCAGAAACCAAATGTCAATTTATTTCCTAAAAATGCCTGAAAAGATATTTTTTTTAAATATTTTGTGCCTTGGGCCTTGCAAGGTCTCAAGGAAATTAGTGACATTTTTGATTTTCCAATGGGGTTCTAGAGACTCCTTTCGGTTTTCTCCTCCTTTCTTGTTAAATATATCATTGAGGATTCATTTTTTTTTGGCATGTTTGTTGTTATGACTATTGTGAGTAATACATAATCTTTGGAGCTTGAAGAAAAATTAGTGTTGTGGAGCTTGTGAATGGCTTGTTTTGCTTATTGATGGAGAAGGCTTACTTATAGGATCACTGAGCTTGGTTAATGGTGATGTGTTTCTATTTAGTTATTGTTTTCTTGTGTATCATTTTGTTTCATCCTTTCTCTATTTCAGTAGGACAAAATATTTAGACTAAGAAATGTTGTTCAGAGGAACCTTAGCTCTGTTTATCCTTCACTGCTTCTATGTTTTCCTCTGCTAGGTCAGTTTAGAGAATTCTTAGTTGCTCTCTAAACCCACCTAAGCTTTTTTATCTTATGAATGGTTTAATACAGTAGATATCATAAATGCTTTATGGTAAGCCCTGCTTGTTTGATATCACTAAAAGATTGTTGTGAGGTCTCTCTTTGAAGTACCATTGTTTAGGTTTGCCAAAGAGGCTATGTTTCGATCATACCCTTTGTCCATGCTTGAAAAAATTGCTTCAAAGATCTTTATAGCTTTGATCAATGATGTCTAGGAGTTCCCTCTTCCTTGATTAAATTTATGTGTTAATATTAATTGTTTTCTAACCTTGAATGTGAAATCACTAGAAGTTAAATGACTTTCTCGCCTTCTATATTTCATTGGATTGTTTGTCTAAAACACTTACTTTCTTGAGTCGAATCAAATAGTTATTGGTATGCCCTATCTATTCATTACTTATTTATGCTAAATACTGTTGAAGTCCCTTCTTGTTTTAACTATTTTACAAAGGATTCTTGATTTCCCTTTTCCCTACTTTGTTCACAAACTTGATGTTCATTTCATTTCACCAAAGCTTCAGAATCCATCTGACCATGCTAGATTTGTCCTATGATGCTCCCCGATCCATTGTTGAACCTTCCATGACTTTTTAAAAGAAAACCATCATCTACCCAACCCAAACAAACAAAAAAACCCTAAACTTAACAACTAGCCTAAAATCAAACCCTAAAAGAAAAAAAATTCACATCCTTTGCACAAAATAGAGAGAGCCTTCTCTAAGTCGAAGAAGGCTAGGTCCTAGGACTCCAAATATTGGTCTGATGTTACCCTATGGATTTGGTCTGCCAATCTGGTAAATCACGAGACACAAACATAATGGCAATAATGGTGGGACCTTCTGAATAAATGATATATTAAACATCCTTAAGACCTTAGAAAACCACCAAATTCCTTATACTGGCATTTAGTTGTTAATGGTGGACAAAAAATACATCCCTAAACAATAAACGTCATCCACTAGTTCTCATAAAATCCCCTGGGAATGCATTAAGCAATCCCAATCATGCTGATGGTGGACAAAAAAGTTGAAATTTTCCACCTGGTGACTCCAAAACCCTCAATAGACATAAATACTCTACTGGTAGAGAACTCTAGATTGGTTGAAAAGATACAATGAGCATTTCTAATTTACAAACATGGATCAAAGGATACAAAGGACATATGCTCCGATGAACAGATATCATATCCCTAGATTTCAACATAAAATGCCTCGGATAAATTGGATAAAAAACCTGCCTATATTTCAAGATGAAAAATTTGATGACCCCTTGTTACATCTCATCAAATTTCATATACATGTATGGAGGTTAAAGGTTGAATGGCACGACGACTACCTCATGAAAATATTTATGGAAACATTAGAGGGTAAGGCAAGAGAATGGTATGAATGGCTAAAACTTGGTAGCTTGTTTTCCTTAAAATATCTCCACAAGATATTTTGTGAGCATTATAAAGAATATTGTCCATCTTTATCATTAGCTGAAAATTTTTGTGATCAATCTGAATATTTCATACAATACCTTGTAAACATTGATGAAGATTTAGGGAATTGGCATCTTGAAGATCTATTAGAAGAACTCCGTGCATTTCATACTCAAGATAACTATTATGACAGACAAGAAGAGTTGGTTGAGGGTGAAATAAATTAGGAAGTAAAGGAAGATCTTCAGAATCTCTCTGAAAGCATAATTGATGACTTACCATCTCTTCTAGGAGAGGCTAAAGAAGACATCCAACCTCAAAATCAGCCTTCAGAAGAGAAAGATAACTGTTGTAGTTCTATCCTAAGAAAGAGAAATATGCCTCCTCTTTTAACTGAAGAGGAAATATATAAGACTATAAGCATGTAACCAACCTATAAAACTTCATTTGAATAGAACATCTCTATGTATTTTCCTGCTAATCGAATATTTTTTATTGGTGACAGTACTTATATTGATGATTCTCCAAAGTTTGATCAGTATGATGATGATGATGTTCTCCAAATAGAAGCTAATCTTGCAGAGAAATCAACATTTGATTTGTGGGATGAAGTTCAATATCATCATCTTGAAAACAATAATCATCCAATACAGGTCACCTATGAAACTAATGAGGAAAGCCTTGAAAGTTTAGAAGTAAGTGAAGGATCTCTAACTATTTTCTCTACTTCATTTCAGTCCATCATAAATAGCTTTCATGTGATTGGAAATCAATATTCTTTCAGTTTTGATGTTGAGGTTGGGGAAGAAAAAGAACTTCTTGAGCATATTTTTAATGAGAAAAATATTCCTAAAATGGATGAGGAAATAATTTATGACATAGAATTCTCCTTAGTTCCAGATTTGCAGTCACCAAGTCCCATTAAAGTTCAAATTTCGGATGAAAGCTTGGATATTTACAGTCACATGAGAGTTGATGCACTACATTCTTAAGAAGATTTATTCCCAAATAATACTCCTGCTCATCAACGTGATGATCTCCACACAGAACTCAACCCACTCTATCAGAACACAGCAGGTTTTCTAGAGGATAACATTGCAATATATGATGAGTCTACTAGTTAAGATGACCATGAGGAAGAGAAGTAGTTTCTCTCCCAAAAGTGTCCCAAGCTCAGCAAAGTGGATGAAAAAGCAGTCCTGGATCAAGGTTATCTATCAAATCCTCTAAGACAGTTATTTTTCCAAGATCCCTTTGCTATTTTCTTAGAGACAGTTGAAGAGGGATTAAAATATGTCAAGAGTAGTTTGATGCAAGGTTTAAAGAAAATTTTAGGCACTACTGTTCAAACACAAGTGAGGTGGAAGTGGCCTTTTTATTTTTTCAAAACCCTCAAAGAGCTAAACCGATATCCCTCGTTGAATCATCTGCTTGATTGGTTTCGTTTTAAAAGAGAGTTGACTAGCTGAATGTATATCATGTATAGGTTAGATTAGGATAGATACACATGTGAATAATATCGTGTACTATGATCATCTTTATAGTTTTTATTTTTAGAATACTAACCTTGAAAACAAAAAACCAAAGAAAATATGAAACAGAGGGCAGATGAAAAAGAAAAGGTACAACCCCATACCCAAGAAAGTGTTTTGTTGAAAGTGAGCAAGTCTAAATGCCACTACTTTTTCGGAAAGAAGAGTCTTGTTCAATCATCTAGCCTAATCATGGTTGAACATGCTTTGAATTTATGCTAATAGGTTAGTACAAGAAGACTCATCAAACTATTTAAGCTTGACTTGTCAGTAGGATATATTAGGAAGAAAATATGTTGGTTCTAAATGCTCAAATCTGAACCAAAGAGAAGGATAGGGACGATTAACAAATGATTAATCACAACCTTCATACTTTCTAATTTTCTTTGTACAAAAATAATGTATGTGTGCAACTTGTTCCAATGCCACAGCCCATGTTGAATGAAATTTCGTAGTCATGGTTTAGCCATGTTTTCAATTTCATGCTATTAGGATAGAGAATAAAGTTTGTCAAATAGCTTAATATTGACAAAATGAGTAGACTAGGTAGAGAACAAGAGAGTTCATTAGCCTAATCTGAACTCTTGGAAGTGATAAGGGTACAAGTAGATATTTTTTTTTATACTTTCAAAAAGAAAATAATGTCAAGGGTTTCCCAGTCCAAGTGCATCCAAAGTAAGAAAATATTTTAGACAAGGTATGATGGGTAGGTAGAAATCAGGTTGAAGCAAATATGTCTTTTTAGATTTTAAGATCATAGTTTCAAGAGAACATCAACAAATCAAGGAAAGAAATCTGTAAAGTGCAAGTAAGGCACTGATCTTCAAAACTCATATATCTGAACTCTGAGGTTCTGGACACCTCTTGAGGAGGAGCTACCCTCCCTAAGTGGAGGCACTGTTATTCATAAATAATTTTCATTATCTGTAAATGACTAAATATTGGTTCTATATTTATAAAAACAAAACTCCATGAACATTGAGACTTTTAGAAATCTCATTGCTTTCATTATCCTTAGAGAAACTTTTTCACTATCCTACCATCTTTCCATTTCATGGTCACCTTGTCACTCCTACAGAATCCAAATGGTATATTCCTCTCATTTCCATCCTTTTTCCTACCCATAACCTCATTACTCTGTTTTTCCCTTGCCTATAACTCCATTTTCCATCTAGGGTTTTCCTATAAGCCTAACTATTTCCCATGCTTACGAGATTCCTCAAAAATTGATGGTCTCAAAACTATCCCTGGAGGCTCTTCTCGATGAATCAAGTACATTGGATTTTGGATCTTCAATACACCACTTGGTCAATACTCTATTTTTACACTTGAATACTCGATGCCAATTTTTAGACAAAGACTAGGTCAAAGAGCCCTCCCACTAGGTCAGTTAAGTTTTCACAAGTTTCAAGGTCATCATGGGTATTTCTGACATTGTGTCTCCTTGTTAGAATCTATTTCAGAGGTATTGAAATGATGAGACATGGTTATTCAAGGAAGACCTGAAAGTTGCCAAAGAATACTACCCTATTAGCTCAAAGTCTGCAAAAGGTACAAAGGTTAAGCTAAGTTTCATGATAGGAATTAAAAAAGGTTTTGGGAGAAGCTGCTACTATGTACAGTCCTCCCAGATTTGTCAAGGTGAATGTTTCATACTTCAAGAAAAATGTTATCATGCCTCCATAATTTTCCAAGAAGTCATTCCAAAGGACAAATCATTTGCCACACCTAGGGCTAATTTTGCTTCAAAATATGTTTCTCGCCAAACATAGATGAATACGACAAAATTCAGAGAGGTTTCTTTCCCTCATAAGTCTAAGAATAAAAACCTCCTTCATATTTTATACAGTTGTCATGGTTTTAGAGCAATGTAAAAAATACAGGTGTCATGGGAGAATTTCTGCACTTTTGGAGTGAGCTTGGAAAAATCACTTTTTCTCATAGTTGGAGTGTCCAAATGACTTTCTTGATGACTCAAATGATAACTAGACTAGAAATGATTTCCAATGAGATATCATGAGCTCAATTTGGAGTTGAAAAAGGCCTCCAAAATTTTCCTGTACCAGCACTCTACATTTTTGCACCATCATTCAACACTTTTTGACCAGTCTTGGGAGAATTAACTTTTGATAGGTAAAATCAACTCCAATAAGAAAAAAAAAGGTATATTTAGAAATTATATAGGATAATATTTCCAACAAGATATCGTGCAATTCGGACACTGGGAATGGCTCCAAATGCCCTCTTCAAAATGTCATTGCGCGCTTAGGATTTGGTGCTACGTGCCTGGCACAAGGCACTGACCCAACTTGCCCAACCTAACACCTCGTTCAGGTGCTGAGCGTTTGGCCAAGAGAGCATCCTATGTCTTTTAACTCTCCAAATCCACTCAAAACACCTTAAATGGTTCCTATAATCCTACTCAAGGTCCTTCATACCTATTTTTAGGGTAAGTAAAAATTCCACCGTCCTTCAAGCCTTTGTCATCATTTAATAATTTAAACGAGTAAAGCACTAAGAGGGGACCCTAGGTATGTAAACTCGAAATATATTTTTGTCACTTCTCCATTCCATTTTCCCTTTTCCTATTGGTTTCACATCAAAACAAGGAGTTATCAACATACGGTTTAAACACTCAGCAGAGGTTTGTCATTGATGTCTCTCCTCTCACTCTTACCCCTGCATCATAGTAATCCTCCTTCCTCACCCTCTCCAAATCCTTCACTATCATCTCATAAGTACAAGTGAATCTAACATGAAGATTATGGCCATGAGGAATCAATCAAGGAGGAAGAAAATAGTGGGGTCAAGGAAAATGAGTTTAAAAGCCAGTGAGGAGTCAAACAAGGAAAAATCTACCACCTGCAAAATAGAAAATGTTAAAGAAGATGAAAATAGAGATTAAACTTTATGGTGCAGACAAAATAAGGTAAAGGCATGATTTGAATTCCATGGTGTAGGTCAAGGAAAATTTTAAGGGTGTTCATGTGTGCTTAAATTCCCAAGGGACAAAAGGAAGATGTCAACTATCAAAGTGTAGAAAGAAAGCCACTTCAATGTATTTCATATCACCTACAGAAAAAAGACAAAGAAATATCAGTCATAGGCAAAAAGGGGTTCAAGACATTTGAAAATGGTTTGAAAAGTTAAATTAAGTACCACATGCCTACAGAACTCATTTCACACTTAAAAAAAATCATTAGGCCATTGCAGAAAGTTAGAAGATTCAAAAGAAAAGGAATTTCAAGTTTTCTTTTTTGAGTGAAATTGTGCAAGTCTGCCCAGTGCTGCTCGCCTGGCATTTCCTCATCCCTATTTTTACACAGGCACTGTGCGCCTATCTGATGATGCTACACGCCTACACTTTCCACCCAACAGGCTCGAAAATGTGACCCGACTCGCCCACACATGACTATTGCATGCTCGACTGACCCAACAGGCCCGTGCATGGGTGCAAATGTTGCACTTTTAGCCATTCAGAAGACCTAGAAACCTTGCCTGCGCTACATGTTCAAGCCTTTTTCTCACCCAACTGGCCTGCACTACGCATTTTGTGCTACGTGTTTGACCAAGAGGGCCTTGGCATCAGAAAAAGCCCTAAATTTTCCCAAAGGCTTCATCAAAATCACCTTTAAGGGTTTCATAACACCTCTGAGGGCCCACTAGTCAATGTGGCTTAGGGAAGTGATAGAGGCAGTACAAAAGGCATTCATTAAAATAGTAAGGCTAATAGCAATTTTACTAATAAATGATGATAACAGTAGAACAGAGAGTCAAAATGACAATGAAATATCAATCAGTGAGGCTCATGGAAAATTAGTGGATCAGTTGAGGGCAAGGATGCAAAAACCAATGCAGAACAAGGAAATGAGGAAGCAACATAACAATGAGGCCTAGGAAGAAAAAGTGAGGCCAATGCAAATGATAAAATGGTAATGAGGGGGAGCGCAACAATGATTAGGAAAGAAACAAATAACAAACTAATAAAATCAGCATGGAAGATATCTTTGAGGCTCATGATGGCATTAACTTTAAAGGAAGTGAAGAAGAAAACAATGAAGAAGATGCAAATAAGCCTGAAAGCAGCAAAGCACACATTAATGATAATGACGTAAGTAGGTCAAAGGATATTTGAGACTCATGGTAGAGGCAAAAATATTGAATAAAATATCATTAATATCAACATGAAGGATGTAGATAAATCATAAACCATGGAAGCAGAAGGAGATGATAATGATGATGATGGTAGGTCAAAAAACCATGAAAAAATGGTAAGGCTGCCAACCAAGAGGCTTATGAAAAATGTGACACAAAAAAGGGCTAAAGACAATGAAAACTTTATAAAAATGGTTGATCTATCCCCACAAACATCCCAAACACCATGAGAGAGGTAAATCCAAATTTTGGGGACTTTTTCGAAATTTTGGATTTTTGTTGATTTGGAGGGCCAAGGGGGTAGCACCCTTGGTGCTATTATTTTTCTCAGAGCATATTCAATAGGAAACACTTACATTTTTTGAATCCTCAGCTCAATTATATCATGTTCACAAATTTTAAGGTCATTTGGAGTTGATTTGGTCAAAAACTCCCTATTTTTCACCTTTCTGCCTAGTTTTTAGGACAGGTGTTGCACCTTTACCAACCTTAGAGTTTTTTCTTTTTGAATAGATTACAGGGGTCCAATCAGGAAAAAAAGGATAGTTATGGAAAGTAGACTCAACATGCTTTCCAACGAGCCATCACAGATCCTATTACGGCATCGGGAAGTCCTTCAAAGCATTGTTGCAAGTTGACCCAGTTCTCCTACTCTTATGCTATGCCCTTGGCATGGAAATTCATCTTAAACCTCAGTGCTACACCCTTACAGAAGAAAAGTAAACAATGTACACTTGGAAAGTTTTAGGAGGCTTGGCAGAGCCCAAATTTCAATTTCTTCACTAAAAATTCCCAAAAATATATTTTGTTTTAGATATTTTGTGCGTTGGGCCTTGCAAGGTCTCAAGGACAATAGTGACATTTCTGATTAGCTAATGGGCTTCTAGAGACTCTTTTACATTTTCTCCTCCTTGGTTTTTAAATAAATCCCTGAGGATTCATTTTTTTTTGGTATGGTTGTTGTTATGACTCTTGTGAGTAATACATAGTCTTTGGAGCTTGAAGAGAAATTGTTGTTGTGGAGCTTGTGAATGGTGTGTTTTTCTTATTGATGGAGAAGGCTTGCTTGGAGGATCCCTGAGCTTGGTTAGTGGTGATGTGATTCTATTTAGTTTTTTTTTCTTATGTATCATTGTGTTTCATCCTTGCTATATTGCAGTAGGACAAAAGATTTAGACTAATAAATGTTGTTTAGAGGCACCTTAGCTCTGTTTATCCTTCACTGCTTCTATGTTTTCCTCTGCTAGGTCAGTTTAGAGAATTATTAGTCACCCTCTAAACCCACCTAATATTTTTTATCTTATTAATGGTTTAATAAAGTAGATACCATAGATGTTTTATGGTAAGTACTACTTGTTTGATATCACTAAAACATTGTTATGAAGTCTCTCTTTGAAGTACCATTGTTTAGGTTTGCCAAAGAGGCTATGTTTCGATCATACCCTTTGTCCATGCTTGAAAATATTGTTTCAAAGATATTTATAGCTCTGATCAATGATGTCTAGGAGTTCTTTGTTCCTTGATTCTAGTTATGTGTTAATATTAAATTTTTTCTAACCTCTAATGTGAAATCACTAGAAGTTAAATGATTTTCTCACCTTCTATATTTAATTGGATTGTTTGTCTGAAATTTTTACTTGCTTGAGTTGAATCAAAGAGTTATTGGTATGCCCTTTGTATTTATTACTTCTTTATGCTAAATAGTGTTGAAGTCCCTTATTGTTTTAAGTATTTGACAAAGGATGCTTGATTACCCTTTGCCCTACTTTATTCACAAACTTGATGTTCATTTCATTTCACGAAACCTTGAGAATCCATTTGACAATGCTAGATTTTCCCTATGATGCTCCCCAATCCATTGTTGAACCTTCCATGACTTTTTGTAGACTCCATAGCCCCATGACTTGAAAATATCTCATTCCATCTATTCTACTTGATCATATACCCAACCCAAACAAACAAACAAACCCTAAAATTAACAACTATCCTAAAATCAAACCCTAAAAGCAAACAAGTTCACATCCTTTGAACAAAATAGAGAGAGCCCTCTCTAAGTCGAGGAAGGCTAGGTCCTAGGACTCCAAATATTGGTATGATTTTACCTTGTGAATTTGGTCTGCCAATCTGCTAAATCACGGGACACTAATAGATTCGAACCCTCTTAGTCAGTGAACTTTTGGTTTAGTCCTTTGGATTAGTTTTAGACCTTGAATTTCATCATGAGAAATTTGGATTACTTCATTTCTATCACATATTCTTGACCTCTTACACAAGAGATTCTGAGGAGGAGAAATTTGTCATAGTCAACTCTTTACACAGTTATCCTTATAGTCTGTTCATTCAATTTCACATTCAAAACACCCATGGTCTTAATCATTTTACTTATGGTTTCTCCATAGCTATAAAAATTTTGGGGGAGAAAAATATTTTCAACATTGTCTAGCTCTGATCTGTTTTTTACTACCAAACTCTTGATTCAGTTAGGTTCCAATACATTGTCACAAACCTCCACTGCTAAAACCCAGGTTGTATACAATTCTCGACTCTGTTATTTAAAAACCTTATCACATATCAAAACGAAAATAATGCCCACTATAGAAGAATAAGGTAAGTTTTTGACATCTGTCCCTTATTCGTGTGAGTGTTTAAACTGTATACATATGTATTGTTTTCTTTAAACTATATAGGATATCATGGTAGAAATATAGACGCCATGCTAGGATATCTATCTTTGGTAAAGGTTTTCTATTTTTATAGGCCTTACATGGTCATACCAGTAGTAGATGTCTTGTTGATAACCCTTTGAAGCTACTTTTCAGTTTTTTCTTAAGAAAATTGGATAGGAAGGGAGGTGTATAATTCATTATTCTCATAATTAGTAATATGCAATGTAGCTAGTACTATGTGTGTGTGTGTGTGTGTATCTCTTCCCAAAGAAAATAGTCATGCGCATTTCATGATATATACCCTAAGAAATCCTTTTCCCCTCTTTCAAAAAGTGTTACCCATACAGATAGTAGAATCCATACCCACAAACCTTTACAATGTCAACTTAGGCTTGGATTCAATGTTCATAAGAGAGCATTGAACACATGAACAATGAAAATGAACACCAAGTGGTGCTAACCATTTAAGTTTAAATTTCATGGTAGGTTTGGTGTTGTACATATTTTATCCCATCACCCAAGGTAATAGTTCATAACAAGTTTAAAGTTTTTCAACTAAATAGTCACCCTCAAACTTATCATTATAAAAGTTAGATTAGATATTTTAATTTTTCGTTCATTAAAATAACACCTCTTTCGACCTCTTAAAAATAATGGTGGAGCCTCTTTCTTCTATTTGTCTTGTTCATTAGTCATCTATTGCCTTGCTTTGCAAATAAGACCCATTTTATGTTGTACATTTTTTTATATATATGAGTTTATCACTTGTAGTTATGTATTTCCTTAGAGAGAGCATTTCAATATCTAAAAGGATATAATTTTATCTGGGGAGAAAAGAAAAAGAGAATTAGAAAACCAACAACAACTCATTGTCTTGTTACTCTCTTCAATGAGGACAAAAATTTCTAGGTGTAGAAAAGAATGGTTGAATGAAGTCTGACATCAACTACTACACAAGTTTGAGCATATAGAGAAAAAAAGGGTATTGCAGTCAAGCTTAACTATTTTTATGAAGATAATAAATATGGTGCCAGCTTAGACAAAAACTGTTGTAGAAAATTTCTCTTTATTGATCAAATTTTTCTTTGAATTCCTCCAGACACTAGGATACAGATACATCCACCAGATCGTGAGGTTCGTCCTTGATATCATGGATCAATCAAGATGCACATACCCATATTTTACTACAAATTCTCCCATGTGTCTTTGTCATCACATCTACCTTTGTACTTCATGATCATAGGCCAACAATGTGATGCTAAGATCTTTTAATTTTTCTTTCAAAATTATGTTTCCAAAAATACTTCATCCCTCATCCAAGATGTGTAATATGTTTTGCACATAAGAATAATGAAACAAAGTTATATCTCATTGATAGGCCACATTGTATCATGGATATTGATTTACATAATTCAATCATTGTAAGGCTTAAAAATTCCAGACAATATTTATTTTGATAATGAGAGAGTGCTTGAAAATGTAACTGAGGAGTCAAGTTGGTCTACTTCTAGTTATATTTCAGTACATAGATGCTAAAATGCCTTATGGTTATATTCTAAATAACTTGAAGTGACAAACTTAGATTCACGTTAATATCTTCCATTGTCATCATAACTAGGTATTTCATGATGATATCAATAATCAACAAACCCTCCTCAAGATTATTGATAGGGAAATGCTCCAGAGTCCAGACTTGTCCCTTCAAGAGTTAATGCACACATATTTGTTTAACTATAGAAGCATGGCATATGTTCAAAACCTATAAGGTATGTTTTTTACTGTCCCACACTTCACCATTGTTTTCAAGAATTTCATTTGCTTTGAATCAGACTAGATAACATACTTTCAGCCTTTGAGTTACCCTTTCATATTTTATTCTTCTCTTGGGAAGCTTTGTACCATAATGAAACATGCATGTACTAAACCCAGGCCTTGATTGAAAGATATTAATGCTCAAGATTGTGACATGGGAGATTTCAGAATAAAGTGGTGACCGCAAATATAAGAATCATAGAGGTGAGACAAAACCATAATGTCATAAGATTTTGTGCTTATTTTGACATTTCCTTCCCGTGCCTCCTTAATATAGTCACAACAATCTCTAGACAAAATTTTATTCTTCAATCAAAAACTATAATTTCAAACACATACCTAGTGATGAATGCTTCATAAATTCAGATGGAAATTATGGAAAAGGATTGTACATCAAATAATATATTTATCCAATCAAAATTCCAAGCCCTTCAGTGAAAATAAGTCCACATATTCTCTTACTTGTTTACAATGTGGATTGCCTTCAAAAATTGTTTTAATTATGGGTTTTTCTGGAAATATATGTACAGAGAAAAGGACATTATCTTCTGCATTCTCCCTAAGTAATAATTTTTTCTCTGATCAAGATAACATGTTCCTCATAGCAATATCTCAACCCTTAATGGAGTGAGCTCAATCAATAATTAATACAAGAAAATCATAGCCCGTAGAGAAGCTTACTTCTCCTCATTAATGGCAAAAAAATTATCTTTTTTCAAGGATGAAAAAATCTACAAATGACTATCCAATATATACGTAACAATAATTCAAAGTGAAGATATCATACCAGTATAGTGATAGGTACCATAAATGAGATATCGTTTCATCAAGAGGAGGGTCATTTTCCATCATACATAGAATGAGATTGAATCATATCAGATCGTGACCATATGACATATATGGAAAATTTCTAAATTGTAGTCATCACATCATGTAGATTTGTAAGACAAATTGTGTCAATGAAAGAGATTTCCTAACAAACTTGAATAGATGCCCAATTCACATTAGCATATACACCCTTTCTAACAAAAAGGACAAATAAAGCCTCATACTACTGCAATCCTAATATAAGCTCTAACAACAGGTTCTATAGGAGATTCATGAGAAGCTCAACACCACGGAGAGATTTTTTAACATCTAACCAAACTCAATATAAAGCTTTAATTGAAGGAACCCTCTTACTGATATATAACAGCTATATGTATCTGAGATCTAAAAGGTATATGTATTTTTATATTCTAGGAAGAGAAAAAGTATTTTATATTAAAATGTTAGTGTTATTCTCAAACAATATTTTCAATTTCAGGTCTTTTTCATGAACTATAGCTTATAATTGAAGTCTTGTTTCATTACTAATCTAACTCTTAAAACAGATAAAGTAATGAAAAACTCCTACCGAACACCTATCATCAGCCTGAGGGACAAAGGCCTTCAACTAAAGACAAACCATAGAGTATAAGTAGCATGGTGTAGCACTGATGGAGCCCTCCACTTTGATGGCCTTGATATAGGATTTCATTCCCTATTTTTCTTCCCATGTTCCCCTCATCTCTAGAATGTCTCTGTAGCATCATCTTGTAGGTTTTAACCCTGTACATAAATTATATGCAAAAAAATATTAAAAATAGAAAATAAAAAATAGCAAGAGAATAAAACATAAAAAAAGATATACATAGAGATTTTCCCCTAGATCCCAAATCTGAACTACCAACTTGATCATTCATTATATTACTTTTAGTGTTAACACACACATATATACATTCTGAAGCATTCATGAACCCCAATCCATTAACCTTGGATTATAACATAACCGTAGTTCCATTGACTAGATCTACAAAATAAGACGGGCCGAAACCATCATGCCCCAAAACCATGTGAAAACCAATGCACAAAACCATGGGTAGGTTCGCCCACCAGAAAAATAGAGTCCAAATGTTTTTTTCCTGGGGAAGTGCCCTGAACCCCAGACAATGGGGGTTTTCGCCCCCCTTGTCACCCACCTACTGCGTCGAGTGCAACATAGAAGGGGGGCTATCGCCCCCCTTGTGACCCCCCCACGCGTGAGACTAATTGTGGAAAGAATATAACACATAACTGACAAATTTTCATCCATGGATAGCCCTATCAGCAAGTGGATATTGTGGGCATGGATACGTAAGTCCTATCCAACCAAAGGCAGTTTTAGTGCACTTGACTAATTAGGAACTTCTTGCACCAAGTGACTTCTCATGTGTTGTTAGAGGTGGGGACCTTAAATAAAGTGACGAGGATGGATTATCGAAGTAACACAAACTAGAGCTTCTAGGGCAAGGTGACTTCACAATTATCTAGGGTTACTTGTTTCTTGTTGAAGGATGGTTTCTAGTACATGAAGAAATGACGATCGGTGAAGTCATGGTCCACTAGCTTTGTGTTCTACACTTTTCTCATCACATCTCTTATAAATTCAACCTCGGGGTCAACCACTTCTCCATATAGGGCTTCCTTTTACTTAAAATCTTAGATTCGTGACTCGATCTCTTTTTTGCTACTCTTCCCTTTGAATGTTACTCTTCCCATGGTTTCTTTCTAGTACTTTGGTTTGTGCTGGTATGCTTTCGTAACGGATGATTGAAGCTAAGGAGTAACTTGGTTAGATTCTATCTACACTATTGGTTCTAAGCTCCATTGTGTGCAATGAATGATAAGCAGAATAGTGAGAAAATAATGTGAGCAATACATGGCTAATTCCTACAAGAGATCTGTGCCAAATTTTTCATGAATCCCCGACATTTTTGTTTTCATCTATAATTTTGGCTATCCGAAATCTGACGATGGTTTCCGTCGAAACTGTGACAAGAGTTTCAACACGGCAGAATTACGACAAAAGTCTCCAAACTGTCAGACTTGCAATGAAAGTCTCCACATTGTTGGACTTGCGATGAACATTTCCAATATGTTGGACTTGCAACAAAAGTCTCCAAACTATCCAGAATGCTCGAATTGTAGGACTTGTGACAAAAGTTACAAAACATCGAAATAGCGACGACATGTTGAAACCGTCAGAATTGCGAAGACCTCTTCAAAAAGTCATAATTGCAACGACATGTTCAAAATGTCAGAATCGCCAAGACATGTTCAAAATGTCAAAATTTTGACGACCTTTTCAAAACTTCAGAATTGCGACAACATGTTAAAAACTTCAGAATTGCGAAGAAATTTTAAAAATGTCAGGATAGTGATGACATGTTCAAAATGTTGTAATTATGACACTACCAAAAAATGTCAGAATTAGTGTCTCTCTATCGACAGTTATTAGAAGTGTCAGAATTGTGACGGGATAGGAAACAACATTTTTCCCCACCTCAAAGTGTCATTGTTGGCACGCCTATGTGTTGCAAGAGTGATATTTTGGCCATTGAAATTGGGCCAAATGTGCTAGTCTACAATCCCGAATCACTTTCTGTCAACTTCAACTCATTATCTGGGAAGGTGATTTAGAAACTTCTCTTCAGTACATTGGATCTTGCATGCGTCAATGACAAGTTCTTCATGTTCAATGATAGGCTCACATCATTGGCCTTCGATCGAATGATTCTGCAAGTGTTCGACTTCAACACATTCATTCACACGTGTATATTGTGTTGTTGCACCTTGAGGTCCATCATCATTATTGGTGGTCTGCCTTTTTCTTGTTAACTGTTTTCATCACTGATATGTAATTAGGTTTTTTATACCATGTTTGACATGAATAAATTTATTCCCATGGCTAGATTCATAAATTGGGTCGATTGAGATCGCGGTGAAGACCTTGGGACACATTTGATTTTGATTGAAACTATGTGGAGTTATTGAGTATTCATTATTGTATACGTGATCCTATATATACAAATGGTTGCATCCATGCCACCGATCCATTTCTATGATCTCTTTAGATGGATGGTTGTGACCATGTCATGGATTCATGTGTTATTTGATACCTAGTGTAGATTCATTTGGTTAGGAATATTCATACTAGATATGTCATATATTGTAATATGTTTGATTTTGAAGTATTTACAGAGGTGGTCTGCGTTCTTTCTCTTGGTTCATGAATCATTTGAGCCATCATTTCCTATTTTTCCTTCATGCTTTTGGGAACATATGTTACACAGTAATTTTTCACCATGCTCATTTTCTCGTCCCTGATCCTAAAATTCCCCATGACAGATCCTGTGCAATGTTTCCAACATAAATAAATATTTTAAAACATCCCCATAAGATCCAAAGAAGACTCCCTTGGAAGGTTATGAAGAAAATTTGTCAAATTCCTAGTGTTCTTAGTTAGCAACGTTCCTAGTGCCATGACCATGCTGATGTCCTTTTCACAGTTCTGGCTTAGCATTGTCAGTGCCCTTATTTCTTGGAAAACGACACTGATCCCCTTTCTCATAGTGTTTCCTCAAATGGATGAGAATATTCGACCTCTAGAAGCTCAAGGGTGACGAGTTGGTTGTTAAACGATGGTGATAAGGTCGAACTCTCTGATTTTAGAGCTTTGATCTCATCCATGGGGGTTCATACCTTACAAAGTGGGCATTCCTCCTCCTTTCATGGACTCCCAACCTCTTCTCCCTTCCTATCAGTTCACATCCCTCATTCCCACAATATTAGAGCTTATTTGGTCATTGTCAGACTCATCTGAACTCTCATCCCCTTGCATCCTAGCATGATGATAAAGCCTAAGTGTTCGGAAGAAGGAATGAATTTGATATTTGGTGAAGGACTCATATTTTCACTACAGGACACCTCCAACATCAAGGCCTTGGTTTTAATCTCTCCATTTTGTATTTGTCAATAATAACATATGATGTTTTCTTTCTATATTTTTCCAAATGTTTATGAAAATATTCTAGTATTCTTTGATTTGCTAGATAGCTAATGTTTATGATTATTATGTATTGTATTATGCTTGTTGTTTTTTCTTGATCATTCGGACGTATTCGGGTGCCATGAGTAGCAAGGAGCGGGCCTAAAAGTATCGTGGATCAAGGTCATCATCAAAGGACTCAAGTGTAGCGTTGGGAAAAAGTTACTTATGTCTCTTTTCCTCTCGCATTGTAAATGTTAGTTAAGAGAGATTTGCATTAGAAATAATCTCATGTTTCTAGAGCCACTCTAGGGCTAGATAGACCACCTATGTCCACACAGGGGATTTATCTTTACAATAGTATTGAGTGGCATAACACCTCTCAAACCAGTTATTAATTATTAGGTGCAAATTTTAATATGAAAGATTAGTATTATTTATTATACACAAATGAAAAATTATTGTTTAAGACATTGTAATATATAGATTCACTTAAATTCTCTAAATATTTTGGCTTGTTTTATAATATTTAAAATATATCTATATAAATTTAAATCATATGGTTAAGGAAAATCAAATTCTATTTGGGAATTTATCATGTTGTACTAAATATGGATAAACGTTCTCCACATGATTGCATTTTATTGAAAGAATAATGTCCACACATAAACCTACTTCATTCTATTATTACTATCCTAGATCCATCTTAACCCTAGATCTATAAAGAACTGAGAGGGATCATATCTCTTGAGGTACAAACATCTTTTTTGAGTGCTAACTTTAGGAAAGGATCGCACCTCAAGAGATCAGATCCCTCTAGACGCTTGATACATGTAGGGTTAAAATGGATCTAGTCTATTTATATAATATTATGTCATATCTATATTTTTATCTATGTCTCTCTTTATTATTCTCTCTCTATGTCTCACCACAAAAGCATACACATTCTCTCTCTCTCTCTCTCTCTCTACCTATATATATATATATATATATATCTTCCCTCCAACTTTTTCACTATCACCCTCCATCTCTCCATATCTCTCTCTCCTCCATCATTGTTCCTCCCTCTTTCTCTACGTATCCCTCTTCTCTCCTCTTCTTTGTTTTCCCCACTCTTCTCTCTCCCTAACTCTCTCTCCATCTCTCCCTTATCACCCCCTGTTATAGGTCAATTTGGGCACCATTACCAATGACATAGTTAACTGGAAATCATCTCTAGGACCAATGATCAAGGGTCTATCATTCCCTATCATTTCAGTTGCTACATGCCCTAAGAAAAGAAACAAGACAAATCAAGCAAGACTTTCATCAAGAAAAGGTTTCCATGGTTTGAAGATTATTATTTAGCATATGAGAGTTCACCAAAATAGGCTCTGAGGGGCCTAAGTGTGTTGCATAAGTAGGTAGCCCCATGCAAGGTTGCTCTTCAAAGCACTTCCCAACATTCACGAGTGTGTTGGTCACATTGGGAGCAAAATTCTCATTGTTCCAGAATCTCCACTTGGCCAGTGCCTTCTAGAAGAGTTCACATGTGTCAAGCTTCAGATCCAAGTGTCCATTTGACATCTACATGAATGGAAACATGTCTTGCCTATTTTTGGAAAGCTATTGATTGCAAAACAAACTACAGTTCATCTATAAATTGAACATAGATATAAGTGTTTGAAAGGAAGAATTTGAGTAGAGAAATGCTAGAGAATTTTCAATTGAGAGCTTGGTTTGTGAAGATAATGCTGGAGAGATTTATGTTGTGATGAGACTTGGGAAATTTGCTAGAAGGTCACTTCAAATCAATCACTAGGTTGTAACCTCTCCTTCTATCATCAATAAAGAGTACTTATTATTTTTCCCTACATTCATCTGTGATAACTTAGATTTTCCATATTGTAAGACATTGTTTGATGAATGTAGTTTATTGTTTACTGGTTTAACTAACTAGCTTGAATATATATCTATATTATTGCATCTTCTATTGTTTCAGAGTTCTTTCTTGCAGGAAGCATTCAACTCACAAAATACTTGAACTTGAAGCTGTAACAAGAGCGACAGAAGGAGCCATTTGGAAGCAACTGAACAAGTAAGCCTCCAATCCTCTCTGTGTATCTGTTCCAAGTTAGGAGAAATGGTAGTATATGCTTTCACCTGTTTTTCTAGACTAGCTCTTGTCTAGGGAGGCGTGATTTATCCGTAGATTACAATTCTGGCCAAAAAAACTAGTGACTCCACCAGGGAGAACTTCTCTTAGTTTTAGGTGTTTTAGTCTCTAATTTTCTTTTTTAATCCACCCAGTAGTTTTTACACATAAAGATTATAATTTTTCAGAGCTTAATTTGCAAATACAGTAAGCCAAACAGTAGTATTTTCCCTTGTCTACTATGCCCAACGCACCTTTATTCTGTACGCAATGCTTTACAGAGCACTGTCTCCCTTCCAAGCCTATGTTGCAGAGCACTGTCTCCCTTTGGAGACTGCGTTAACTCCTGAAAGTGACCAAATTCCCTTGAATTTGTCCTTGCAAATTGATTTAGTTTTTTTTTTTGTTGTGTTTTGAAAATTTTGATGCTCAATTGAGCAGTGAATCTATATACTTCTTCCTCCTTTGGCTAAAAAATTTGTTCAATGTTTGTTTAAAAAAAAAATTCTTTAACATTGGCAAGTTGATTTCAAAGTATTTTTTATGGTCGCATTAAGAATCATTTTCTTTTGAAATATGAAATTGTCATAAAATCTTCATTTACTTGATAGGAGAAATTGTTGTTGAAATCCTTGTTTTTCCTTCAAAGAGAAATTGTTGTCTGTATTCTTCGTTTCTCAAAAGTAAAAAGCATTTGAATTATTGATCTAGTGCACCTTGCTTATTTTCTGCATTCATAACATTAAAGAAACTAAAAATAAAAACTTGCATTTTCATGTAAGATTGTGTGTGTTTTGAAAAAGGAACATTAGGAAATCTGCATTTAGTTTTTGATTCATTGATTTTGTTTTTGTTCATTGATTTGTTTGCTCACAAATTATTTTCTATCTTCCCTTAATAGCTAGGTTCTTCATTCAAAAAGCTGAAAGTAGAAGTTTGTTTATCATTCTTAGCGTGCATTTTAGGAATTCCATAGAGATCATCGTGGTGAACCTGAAAGGAAAATTGTTAAGCAAGATCAACATAAAATAAATCACAATTTACTTAACAACGCATTGGAACCGTAACGATAACATTTAGAAGGTCTAGGCTAGAGACATGTTCTGGCGTCGTAAAACATAGTAGTTCTCGTTAACTTGTCTGTGATACATTCCGAGTGTGATACCTCACTCCACGTACGTAAGTATATCGTAGCTCATTCGCATACTTTCGGGTATATCAGGCAGTGTTACATTACGATAAGTATAAAGGGGTGCTCTCAGTATGTGGTTTTGCATCAGACAGCGCTACTACAGACTTGGGCCTCCACATACCTTCAGGTATATTTGCGAGGAAAAAATTTCGGTGCTATCCATCCATAGTGAACCAAGTTAGCTGCCCTGAAATTGTGATACATCGAACATACCATTCAGGGAGATTACCTTCCCGTACTTCTTGGTTCACCAGGAGGTATTCTGCAGTTCACAGTTTCTTGGTAAACCCTTTTGCCTAGAATTACCCTCTTTTTGTTTATTTATTTTTAGTTAAAATAAATCAGTAATCATGGAAGAACAAAATCCTATTCCCCGTTGTTCGCGTATATTATCTTTAAAACCACCTTTACCACTGGAAGTTACTTCTGGTAGGTGAAGGAAATCATGATCTTTCGAATCAAGTACAATTCGTAGCTCTCGCGAAACATCATCTTTTAAACCAGAGCTAGCTCAAATTGTTTCCACACATCCCTGTTCATTTAATGTTGTTTAAATGGAGTCTTCATAGCTACCCGTGGTCACGATCCATCCAATCTATGAGACAATACCTCCTGAACCCAACGTTGTTCAACTCGAAGTTGATCCAGATCCCATTGTGCTTTAGGGGTCAACTGTTATTGTTCAAACTGGACATCATCCCCAGGACCATTGAAATAGGGTCTATCATCCCGTTATATTTCTGTTGCTATATTCCCTATGTGGAGAAAATATTGATCGTGAAGTTGAACAACCGAAATTTTTTTCTGTGTTAGTCACTCCACAATCTATTGTAGCCATTGAGTCTCCCATATCACACAGTCAACCACCTAAAATATACTCTGGGCCTAATAGTGAAGTTATTCCACATGGTTTGATTTCGATTGAATAAATATCACAAGACAAGAAACCTTTAACTCCAACTCATTTTTAGTAGGAGATTTACCTATACGAGTCTTTTCCTCAATCACATTCCTCTGCTTTTGTTGATCCTCTTTCACTTTCAGTTCCTGTAGATTCTATAGGGTATACACTGGGTAATTTGACCATGGCTGAGATAACATCCCAAACTGAACCATCTATTGCAGCTGTGAAAAAATCTGTTGTTGCTTCATCTTTGATGTTTTGTCCATTGACTTCACCTATGTCATCATATGGAACCCTATCTGGTTCCTCTCCTTGGTGGTGGGTGATTTCACAGAAATTACCCTCTGAAATTCCAAAATTCAATGAAAACCCTAGAGAAGACCCATCAACGCATGTTATAAATTATAATTTGTGGTATTCATCAAACTCCTTAAATGTTGACTCTGTAAGACTATGTCTTTTCCAGCACACACTCACTAGTCCAACTGCACAATGAGGATGGTTCTTTTTCTTTGTCAACCTCATTATAAAATGAAACAGGCGTTGAGGATAGTTATTTTCCTATGTCAACCTCGATAAAGGAAATAGTTTCCCATGAGGATAGTTTCTTTTACTGTATCAACCTCGTTAAAAAATGAAACAAGTCGTTATGAGGATAGTTCTTTTTTCTTGTCTCAACCTCATTAAAAAAATGAAACAAGTGCTTTTGAGGAAAGTTATTTTACTATGTCAACCTCGTTAAAAAATGAAATAGGTCATGAGCACAGTTCTTTTCTTGTGTGAAGCTCATTAAAAAATAAAAAAGAATCATCTCCTAATTAAGACGAGTCTTCCATTTGATCTCGTCAATGAACCTTCATTCCATCC
The DNA here is from genome assembly GCA_034641835.2 of Pinus albicaulis. Classification (NCBI taxonomy): domain Eukaryota; kingdom Viridiplantae; phylum Streptophyta; class Pinopsida; order Pinales; family Pinaceae; genus Pinus; species Pinus albicaulis. The sequence continues at coordinate 127,705 of JAXQQM020059258.1, forward strand.
AACTATTTGTAACTAGTAATCTACTTAGATGAATGAAATGAAGCTTGGGGGGCACCTACTCTTCCAGGGGGCATTCGACATGTGCTCTTGTAGGGGGCATTCAAAACATTCTTATTAATTGCACACAATCAACAACTGAAGTTTGAGGGAAAAATCAGGTTCAGAGCTCCAAAATGCAAATGGTAACTATGGAATGGTAAAAATGAATAGTGAAACTACTTTTTATAGTCATATAATTTTTTTCAAGTTAAATTTATTGCTTTGACTATAGTTTTATTATGTTATTATCATGAAAAATTAATTTTTAATCCATTTCATGTTGCTTTGAATAGGAAATACAACTGATGAACAGATTAGTCATGCAGATTTATTCAAAAAATGAATTGACCACAAAGCATACTTTTTCTCCTTATTTTTTGAGCTTTGTTAAAAATGAAAAATGATTTGAAGCGCAATTTTATCTCTTTTTCAAGCTTCGATAACAACGAAAAAGGAATCCGAGGAGTCTTCTTTCAGTTCTTTTCAGACTCCGATAATATGAAAATATTGTCGAGCACTTGTCTTTTTGAGCTCATTAAAGTAAATGAATTGATATTTTCTCAGTATAAGTTTAACCCTTTTCCGGACTGAGATGGATTGCTTACAAAAAATGAATACCTTGTTTAAACATGACTAAAGAGGTTCTCTTAGATATTATTTTACACTTTTTCGGGCCTGAGAGACAAATTTACGAAAAAGTACTTTATGGAGTTCTCTTTCATCCTCTTTTTCAGACTCTTTAAATATGAAAAAGGACCTGGCTATCACTGTCGCTAAGCTCGTCAAAACATAAAATAGTGATGGACTTGTCGATCATGGCAAGAATCAAGTTCCATTCATTGCTAGACTCATTAAATTATTAAATAGCGATATATTATTCACCCGAAGGATTGAATTATAGATCAAGAAAATGTTATCCTCCTCAAGATTGTTAAAAAATAAAGAGGTACTGGTCGACAAATGACCAAGGAAAATTTGGATAAAGTAAGAAAATTTTATTTTTGGTAGCAAGTTGCTCTTGAACATGACACTTCTTTCACTCTATGCTCGTGAATGTTTGGGTTGGGTAATCATCTTGACAGTTCATTCACACCTATGGTTCATCATACCTTCACTTTAGTTTTGGGTCAATGCTGCCAACTCATCATAGTGTCACCGATATGTTCAAGAGAATTCACCCAGTGATTAAAAACTCATCCATCCGCAATACTCGTAAACCTTCATTTTCATGACCGTTATCTCTGAAAATTGCTATATCAAGTCATAACCTTGTATCCAAAATCAGTAACTCCTATTTTGCAATAAGGTGACTTCCTGTCGATGAAAAATCAATATCTAGGAAGTTCACTTACAAACATTAGATTCCAGTACCATGAGGCTTGTTACAACATCGATAAGATCCTCGATTTCAGACTTTTGACCAAAATATTTTTTTTTGCGTTCGACATCAAATCATCTATTCACGCCTTACAAAATGTACTGCAGTATCTTGAAGGCGATTGAAATTGATGGTGGTTCTCTCCCGTTCGTTAATAACTTATATCATTGGTTGGTAATCAAATGTTGTCTTTCCATGTTTGACTACAAATCATATATTCCCATGGCTAGACTTGTACCCGAATGATCAAGTGAATGAGATAAGAAGACCCGAGATCTCGTTTCATCCATCTCGACTGCTATTTCAGGATTGTTGTATACATCATCTATATGGTGACCTTACATATATATTTTCATCCAAACATGGGCCTATATCTGTAGGCGTGTCTGCATCTGGGCAACATTCCAATGTAGATGACTTTCTGAATTATGTACATGTTATTAGATTGTTTTATGTGCTGAACATGGGAATGCCTACCCTCAGCAATTGTGATCAGAAGAGGATATATCATGATGAAATGTATTGTAATATTGATGTAGGTGACCATTCTTCTTTGTTTCCAGGTTCGTCACAGTGTAAAGCATCTCAATGAAATGTTATTATTATTTGGATCTCATGCTTTAGGGGGCAATTGTTATAGGTTAATTTGGGCACCATTCCCAATGACCTGGTTAACTGGGCATCATCTCCAGGACCAGTGATTAGGGGTCTATCAGTCCCTATCATTTCAGTTGTTACATGCCCTAAGACAAGAAACAAGAAAAATCAAGCAAGACTTTCATCAAGCAAAGTTTTCCATGGTTTGAAGCTTATTATTTAGCATATGAGAGCTCACAAACGTAGGCTCTGAGGGGCCTAAGTTTGTTTCATATGCAGGTAGCCCCATGCAAGGCTGCTCTGCAAGGCACTTTCTGACATTCACAGGTGCATTGGTAACATTGGGAGCGAAATTCTCATTGTTCTGGAATCTCCACTTGGCCAGTGCCTTCTAGAAGAGTTCACATGTGTCAAGCTTCGGATCCAAGTGTCCATTTTAAATCTACATGAATGGAAACATGTCTTGCCTATTTTTGGAAAGCTATTGATAGCAAAAGAACCTATAGTTCATCTATAAATTGAACACAGATCTAAGTGTTTGAAAGGAAGAATTTGAGTAGAGAAATGCTGGAGAATTTTCAATTGAGAGCTTCATTTGTAAAGCTACTGCTGGAGAGATTTATGCTGTGATGAGACTTGGGAACTTTTCTAGAAGGTCTCTTCAAATCAGTCACTAGGTTGTAACCTCTCCTTCTATCATCAATAAAGAGTACTTCTTATTTTTCCCTACATGCATCTATATTAACTTAGTTTTTCTATATTGTAAGATCTTGGTTGATGAATGTAGTTTATGCTTTACTTATTTAGCTAACTAGATTGAATAGATATCTATTTTATTGCATCTCCTGTTGTTTCAGTGTTCTTTCTTGCAAGAATTATTTAGCTCACAAACAGCTTGAACTTGAAGCTGCAATAGAAGCGACAGAAGGAGCCATTTGGAACTGACTGAACAAGTAAGCTTCCAATCCTCTCTGTATATCTGTTCTGAGTTAAGAGAAATGGTAGTATAGTCTTTCACCTGTTTCTCTAGACTAGCAACTGTCTAGGGAAGTGTAATTTATCCATAGATTGCAATTTTGGCCCAACATCCCCTCTCTCTCTCAACCTCTGTCTCTCTATGTATTTGTTCTCTCTCTCTCTCTCCCTCACTCCTTAGGAAAGTATTTAATAAAAAAAAAACATTATTTGTTGTAAAACATTGAACTTATATTTTGTATTAATCATGTCAACTAAAATACAATAATGAAATACTTAAAAAAATCATGCACTCTCTTTCCTCTATTAATGCTAGTCACTTTGCTTTCTCTCATCGCTTACAACATTACTTATTATGGGTCTATACTCTTTTTTAATAATATTATTTATATTACATAAATTTATCCTCTTTATAATAAAATTATTCTCATTTATAACTTATTTAAACCGTAATTTAATTTATATGGGAATAATTTTGGTATTCATGAGGATAAAAGGTTTACATATATCTGAAAACTAATTATAAAATTTTCCTTGTAAATCCAATTAAAAAAAAATTTATAAAATTAAATTAAAATAAAATATTTTTATTGTGAAATAATTTATGGTATTGCCCCATGGTATTGTAATAAAACCTATTTACAAGTTAATAATATCCATGGTTAAGAATCTTGTCTTATTGTTAGAAAATATTTTGATTGTGAAATAAGTTATGAGTTTGGGCATGTGGTATTGATAACCCATCGTATTGGTCCATGGTATTCTAACAAAGCCTATTCACAAGTATCAATGGAAAAACTAGGGGTCAATACCTATGGTTAAAAATCTTGCCATATTTCTATAAAAGGTTTTGATTGTTAAAAAAGTTATATTTTTTGGGCACGTCGTATTCCTAAGCCATTGTATTATAACAAAACATATTTAAAAGTTAATAATATCCATGGTAAAGTGAGGGTGAATATCCATGGTTAAGAATATTTTCATATTGTTATAAAATATTTTGATTGTGAAATAAGTTATCATTTTTGGGTAGGCAGTATTGATAAGCGATGGTATTGTTGCATGGTATTGTAACAAATCATATTTTCAAATTAATAATATCCATGGTGTTAGCCACCTATAAATTTTGATATACCAACTGGTGGCTAAATTTGTGTCCAAGCCTTCAAGAGATTTATTTCCTCTAAAAATCCATCATCTTTGAAGTCTTATGATGATTATTTATCCCTTTAGGCCCAGAACACTGCGAGACTTATGAAGGAAATTGTTTTCCAAAGGCCTCTAAGATTGCCCATTCTCATTCATTTCCCCTCATTTTCATAAAGCCTCCTTTTCCTCTTTAAAACCTCCATTTCCCTCTAAAAAGCCTCAAAAATACCTTTGAACCTCTAAAAATCCATTTTTACAGGTTTAAACACCCTTTTCCCCTTTACCGAAAGCCAAGAAAATCCCTAAAAATCCCCATTTTTTGACCTAAAATCTCATTTCTACACTAAGGCCTTAAGCCCCTTTCGGTTTTGGCCCTATTCCCTTTTCCGCACATGACTAGAGCAACAACCAAGCTCTAATCGCAAATCGCAATCGGAAATTTCAGTTACTGTGTTCCCTTTTCGTGTTTCCTCGACTTCGATCCTTCGATTAGATCTGGACCATTGAATCGACAAGAACCAATGGCTAGATGTAATCACTCTCCCTCATAACCATTATTTCAAATCACAATCAAAGCTTTGCCTTTTCCCAGATTTTCTTTGTTTCTTCTAATTTTCTAATCCGATGAACCTTTTCTCCATAGACCTCCGCTCCAATCTCCACCGTTGATCTTTCAGATCCAACGGTTAGCGCTAAAATTGCATCGCGTCCATCCATCACATTACCCTCTTCCTGTGTGACTCCTGACTAAATCGAGACTGTTGATCATCCACAGATCCAATGGCCCGCGCTCCATCGCACAGTCGACAATCGCAAGTTCCCTTTTCTTTGTTCCATTGCCTCCTCCGATGCCGATCCGCCGATTATATTTGGACCGTTGAATCCAGAAGAACCAATGGCCGGGATCTAATCACGCTTCACTTGTAATTATCCATCATTACCCTACTGATTTAATTTCCACCGTCGATCTTATTCTAGATCAGACGGCTGGCGCTTAATCACACATCGCAAAATCTTAAGTGCCATCCCTTCGCCTCCTTCGATTTGCGATCCCCGATAAAATCTAGACCGTTCATTCCTACAAATCCAACGGCTGAGATCTCATCGCACACCACTCATAGCTTCTCACCACCCCGACCTCTGATTAGATTTCAGCCATTGATCAAGTCTGATCAAACGATGCACATTGCTTCTACTCATCAAGCCCCACCCCGCTCATTTCTTCCCCGTTGACAGTTCTCAACCATCTGTTTCCAAGGTCCAACAATCAGGATTTAACCTGCCATTGACCCTACCAATACGTTCTGCATGTGCATCTTACCTCCTATTGCATTTCTTCGGCACCGTCGGATCTGAGGTCCCAGATCCAACGACCACTATGCCATATCACGTAATTTTTGCGTCCAAGAGTTAATGTTTCGAATTTATGTGATATAATTTGTTTTAGAATTCCACGTGGCATTCAACGTGTGATATCAATTTTTTTTGGAAAAAATATAAAACTACTTGAAAGTTGCGCAATAACCATTCCCAGTTCCTCTTTACCGCCTACCCTCCACAATCTCAACTTTCAATCCTTGCCGTCGACTGTTTTAATCTAATGGCCCATATTGTATTGCGTTCTCATCCATTTTTCATTCATCAGACCTTCCAAAATACTTCATCGAAATATCTCCACCATTGATCTCTTCCAATGATCCGTTGATCCAAATTCAATCTTCCTCCACCCTCCTGGTCCCACCATCAAATACGCCCCCATGGTCTTTCATTTTCAATTTTTTCCTTTGTATTCGCCGAAGTCAAAAGTTTTTATCTTTCAACACTAAAAGTATTTTTTCACGCTAATTCATGTTTAAACCCTAGTTTCATGGTGTTGCACCATGTAACCTTCTCCACCTCATGTATCCCTCTGCAATCGCTCCTCTACCTCCACCAAAACCTTTCTGAAGAAGTTTTAAGCCCCGCGTAGGATTTCATAACAGGTTTCTCATGTTTTGCAAGTTTTAAAGCATTTTTGATTGAACATCATGGTTATTGACCTCGACATGAATCCTTCAAAACCATTTTTAGCCTGCGTATTCACACAGACAGGTTTGCAGAAGTTTAAAGTGTATCAGGAAAAGATTAAATGGTTGAAGGCATAGTATTGAAAGATTAACACAACCTTTGAAGACATCAGTGCTAAAAGCAGAGCAATCAAAAAAGTTAAAGCATAAACAAAGCTAATGTAGGTTTAAGTACAAGAGAAACAGAGTAGTTAGTGATGCAGAATGATGAATGACACAGACCTAACCTTTACCCATGCGCACAAGTCTGCTAAGCAGTTATTGCACCAGGGAAGCTGCTACAAACATTCAGAAGTAGTTATTTAGGAGTATGGGAGTCCCCATAGCCCTCATTCACTCAAATCACATTGAGAAGATAACGGTACCTCTCCAGATGATCTCCCTCTCAAAGACACCCTGCGGCTAATTTTTGTCATATCAAAATAGTCTCAAACGAGCTACAAAGTTATTGATCTTATCTAGAAGTCAATGAAATGTTTTAAGGCACAAAATGGTGCATTTGAAACACCTTATCCTATCACTAATGATCATTAAAACCTTCCTCACCTATTTTTCTCATTTTCTCTATAAATACTCTTCGAAGTCTCATTGTAAAAGGTTGGCATTTTATGATTTCTAAAGTAATACATATTGCTTCTTTGAAGAAGCTTTGGTGTTTTGAAAGAGTGTGAAGATCTGTGTTTTTTTTGTTGATGAAGGAGGCTATACCATTGGATTCCTGAGCGTGGTTTGGGTGAAGTACTTCTTATTGTTAATGTTATTTCCTATTTTCCACCTTGTTCCATCATGCTTTACTTAGAGTAGGATAAAAATTTTAGGTAGAGAAATGTATCTTAAAAGCACCTCTGACCTATTTATCCTTCACTTTTTATATGTTTTTTTCTACTGAATATGACAAGGTAGTATAACAGCTCTCTTAAATGTTCAGTTTGTTTTATTTCAGAAAGGGTTAATTCAGCTGTGTTAAAGACTGTTTAGGCGTTCCCTATTTCTTGACCATTGAATATTGTATCTGAAGATTCCCTTTGATAATTAATACTTGCAGTTTGACAGAGGAACTTGTTTCAATCATACCCTCTATTTTTTATTGTAATTATTGTGCTAAAGGTCCCTATAATTGCAATCCTAGATGTCTAAGGCGTTCCCTCTTCTTTGAATGCAATTTTATGTTTCTGTTGATTAAGCCTTCAGCAGTAAACTCATAGGAGGAAATAGGGCGTTCCATGAATTCTATAGTTCATCAAAAGGGTTTTAGTTTGCATTTCTCCTTTCTTTGAATTTTTTGTTGATTAAGTCCAAAGGAGTGAGCTTACTGGAGGAAATAGGGCGTTCCCCGAATCCTTTAAGTCATTGTGAAAGGGTTTAGTTGCTTTTCATTCTTAGTCCTTAATGTTCATCCCATTCCACCTATATTATTCATCAGATCCTTGACCGGGTTAGATTTTCCCTCTGGTTTCCCTTCCTCCTCAGTCAAAACTATTTGAACTTCACATGACTCCATTTCCCAATGGCTTGCAGATTCCCATGCTCTATCTATACCACATGAAAATACTTTTCTAAACAAAACAAAACAAACAACCTCGCACCTCATAAATACCCTGAAATAAAATTTTAAACCTTCTAAGGCACATCTTTATAAACACATTGAGAGATCCCTCTCTAAGACTAGGAGGGCTAGATCCTAGAGCTCTAAAGTTAGGTTTGTATGTTGCCTTGTCTTTTGGTAAGCCAACCCATCAAAAAATAGGACCCCAACATAATGGCGATCATGGTGGGACATACTAAATATATGATAGTCTAGAAAACTCTTGTAGACTAAGTAAGTCCTTAAATAACCATATAAAATCAGAAAAAACCAAAACAATTTCGTATTGGCTTCATAATAAACATGGTGGTGGAACCGTAATACACTTTACCTTCACAAAAAGCTAAATATTTTCCACCTGGCGACTCCACAGTTCCTAAAATACCAAAGACTCCATTGGGAGACCAATTTCATCACCACTTCATCCATACTTAAGGAAAATCTGAGGGTTGAGTTTCTTTGTTTAAGGATAGCTTCCCTCTTAAAGGCTGTCATATCTGGCTAGCTATCCCCGTTATTGGATCTGAGACTTGACATACTGGCTTCAAGAAAAATCCATACCAGAGCTTATCCTGATCCAAATCCTCCCAAAATAGTTGACAATCCAGAAAGAATTCTTCAAAATTCCTTCACATCTAGGGATCCAACCATTGTCAGACCCATTTATAGAGCTAACTCAGCACTTAAAAAATTGCAGCTCTATCAAATACTCAATATGACTTAGAATTACCAAATTTACGAAGAACTAAGTCATTCAGTGGTATAGATAAAATAGACTTTGAGCCTCCAAGCTCACCACCACAGAGTGGTCAACATATTAGTGACAAAGAAACCCCTCCATCAACACCCCCTGATATTCACTTCATTCATAACTTGGGTCTCTCTCACCCCAAATCTGCTCAATATTTCGTTGCTGGTCCAAGCGGTTCTGCCATCCATATACCTACTGCTCAAGCTAGTCCTTTACCTCTACAAAACAATGCCATGGTAGCATGGTATGCCCCACTAGTGTTACCACAACCGCTGGTTCCCTTACCAAATGACTATCAATCTAAAATTCCCCATTTCACTGGAAAATAATCTACCAAAGCTCAACAACATGTAGACAGAATGGGAGATGCACTTGATTACATGGAGATAGATGATGAGACTATTAAAATGAGAATCTTCACTCAAAGTTTAGGAGGAGAATTAAATAAGTGGTTTAAAGTCTTAATTCCTAATATCATCCATGACCTTCCCTCATTACACCAAGCATTCATAAAAAAATGGGAAGTCAAAAGCAACCCTCTCCAAATACTAGTAGAGTATCAGAGCCTTAAAATAAATCAGGGAGAGAGTGTCCATGATTACTCCACTAGGTTTAACAATGTCTACAATGCCCTCCCTCCTCACATGAAACCTCCCCAAGGCATGGCCCTAGTAAAATATCCCGAAGTATTTGATGCGGATATGGATTATCAGCTAAGGGAAAGAGATTATTTAACTCTAGAAGACATGTAGACAGGAGCTGTGAGTGTAGAAGCAAAATTAATTGAGAAAAGAGCTAGGCTAAGATCGGAGAAGAGGGTAACTTATAAAGATGACACTGCACCCTCCACATTCAGCTCAAAAATGGAAAGGATGATGGAAGAGATGATGAAAAGGATGATCTTACTTGAGAGACCACCACCAAGAGAAAACCAAAACAACCTCCAAAATAGAAATAGAAACCAGTAATTTAGAAGAGATAACAATCAAGATAGAGAACGCGATGATGACCAACAAATTAGGGTTCCCTTCCAAAAAAACTACGTAGATCAAGAGGAAGAAAGAGAGATTGAAAATTTTGGAGAAAACCATGTAAACTTGATTGGATCATATAATGGGGATGATTTTTTCGTCACTGAAGAAGAACAAGGTTTCTTCTCTTCAGAAGTAAAGGAAGATACACATAAGGAGTCTGAAGATTATAGATTGGGGTTTGAAAATGCAATCATGGAGGTGCACAGACATTATGGGCTAAGAAGCAAAGGGAATGTAGATAGTATAAATGACAAAAGAACTAGCTCTGTTGTTAGGAAAGGTACACAAAACTTGACTAAAAAGATAGCAAAATAAACTATCATAATAGCCAAAAGGGCTGATTTGAACAAAGAGAAAGGCAACCAGCCAAATGTTGAACAGAGTTGCCGTAGTACCTCTGCTAGTGGCCCTGATAAAACAACTTAGATTGACAGTCCTAATAAAACCCAGCAAGTCAAAATTGCTGAAAGAAACACAAGTGAGAAAATAGATGTAAATACAACCAAAGCGATAGTTCCTTCAGCCTTGAGGGAGAAATTGCAAAGATTAAAATTAACATACCTCTGGCAGAACTAGTGACCCGGGAAGTGTACAGAGACCAGGTCCTAAAATCTCTGAATATACATGTAGATACTTCTACTTTGAACTTAACATATGATAAGTCAGAGTTGTTGTTTGGTCCTAAAATTGAGGGAAAATATCAAGAAGGGGATGTGCCTTCCTTATATGTCAGTATAAACATACATGACAAAGTCTTACATAATTCCATGCTAGATTGAGGAGCATCACACAACCTTATGCCTAAACCAGTAATGGAAAGCTTAGGCTTAGAGATTACCAAACCCTACAAAGACTTGTACTCTTTTGATTCCAGAAAGGTCAAATGCTTGGGATTAATTAAATACTTGTGTGTTAACTTATCTCAAATTCCTACTAAGAATATTGTAATGGATGTAGTAGTAGCTGAAATCCCCCAAAATATGGCATGCTTTTATCTAGATCATGGGGAGCTAAGATTCAGGGCAGCCTTCAAATGGATATGTCTTATGCCACCATACCAGTATTTGGTCAAACCAGAAGATTATATAGGTAAACTCTCATGAAATACATGGTGAACAACAAGGACAAACCTCACAACACTCCTTTTTACCCCACCCATTCAGATTTAGATTCCTTCATTTTATACAATGAAGATGAAGTTACCCAAATAGAGAAGGAAAACGAGCAGGAAATTAGTGCACCAGAACATTTAGATTTGTCTTCCTCTCAAACTCTAGATACCTCAACCCCCAATAGCCTTGAGCAACACAGAACAAATGAACATGAAACAGAAACACTTTGGAGAATGAGTTTTGATGTCTCTTGCAACAAAAATAGTGTAGGGGTTGGTGTATGGATACACAACACAAACAAAGGACATGCCTGTAAATTAGAATTTTCATGCACTAACAATATTGCAGAGTATGAAGCCCTTCTCCTTGGCCTACACATACTTAAATATTTAAAGGCTAAAAAGATATTAGTACAGGGATATTTTGAGTTAATCATCCAACAAATCAAAGGGGAATATTCGACCAAAAACCCTAGACTCAGAGAATATACGAACACTGTTTTAGACCTCCTGAAAACTTTCGAAAAATATGAGCTTGTGTTCATACCAAGAGCCCAAAATCACCTAGAAAATGAACTTGCTTTTGCTGCTAGTAATTGCCAAATACTACAAATCAAGGAACAACTCATTATAAAGGTAAAAAATAGACTAGCAATTCCTGATAACGAGGATAAATGGTAGGTTTTTAATGATGATAAACATATACAGGATTTCCCCGCAATCAAAAAATGAGTTTTCCACAGCATCACCAAGTTGCAGCCATGAAACAGAATGTTCAAATGGGGAAAAAATCCATGAAATAGAGCCCCCCTCTCCTATTGATATAAATTAGTTTGATCATATTTTCAAAGAAAATTTATCTGATGATCCAGACCAAAAGGACCTTGAAGTTCTAGACTGTAAAGGTGATACCATACCCAAGGGCCTTGCGCCATTAGAACAACTCTTTGATTTCAACGATGTTAGGTCCCTATATTAGTAGTATAGTCCCTTATTTTTATTAGTGTAACCCCCTTATTGTTATTATTGTACCCTTGTAACCCCCATTTTGTTACTATTGTTCCCTTAAATTATTATTGTTAGGTCGGCTAGGATTACATTGTGGCCCACTAGGATTACATTATGGCCACATGGACTCCTATATATAGAAAGGAGGTTTTGTAAATTGTATCATCGAAGAATTGTTCATTTATGTAATGTATTGGAGGTTGCCCCCTAGAAGTGGCTTATTTATAAGGCGTTGATATCTCTTTTCTTCTATTTTTGGAGTTGGTTACACAACATTTCGTATTAGAGCTTTGGATTCTAGGGTTTCGCTGCTCCAAACAGGTCATCGTGGAATTTTTGCTATAACTTTTTTTCTATGAAGTTTCAGAAGCTAAAAATTTTAGGGTGAAAATCCGAAATCCTGAGGAAGAAGTTCAAAAAATTTCAGAGCTCGGTTCGCAAAATTTTCGGAGATATGATCTGTGGAAGTTAGGTATTGTTTCAGGCTCCTAAACAGGTCATCATGGAATTTTCACTATAATGTTTTTTCTATGAAGTCTCAGAAGTTGAAATTCATAGGCTGTGAAGAAAAAATCCTGAGGAACATTTTCAAAAAATTTCAGATCTTATTTCGTAATATTGTTGGAGATATGATCTGTGGAAGGTAGTACTTGTTTAGGCTCCTGAATTTCATCTCAAAGAGGTGATCGTGGGAAAAGCTTCATAACTCTCTCTCTAAGCATCGGATTGGAGTGCTGTAAAAATCGGTCACTATTAAACGGACTGTAGTTTCTTTGATATCAATTTCAGAGCTGAAGCATGAAACAGTGACACGTGGCAAGTCGTACAAGTTCATTGTACTCAACAATTCCATAATTAGTTCATTGTGGGGGATTCGACACAACTTTGTCTTGGAGAATCGAAATCACATCAGACCTATGGCATTCAAAAGATAATTTAGAGGGCTACATCAGTACCAAAATTCAAATATTGAAGTGCTTCAATTAAAGATATAACACAATTTCAATATCGAGCTCCTCAAAAGCAAGAAAAAGGTGTTTATTTTTTTTGTGAATTGCATAAGTCTCGCTTGAAGAATCAACTTGAATTGATTCCAAGGCATATTTTAGAATAGATATCGGTATTGGGTTCTAAAAGATGCCTTGTAAAAATAATTTGACACCCATTAAGCCTTCAGAAGGCTCTACTATGACATGAAGATGAAGAATTGCAACATGATCTATCAAAATTACAAGAGCAAGTGCAACAAATTTCACTCTCGCAAAGAGCAACAAAAAATGAAATGGAATTTTTAAACAAATGCGTGGAAGCAAAGATGGATGTTTTGAAGAAAGGAATGGATGGCATGGAAACTAGCATGGAAGCTAAGATGGAAGACATGAAATACAACATGGAAAACATGAAGAATGATGTAAAAGTAGACATCGAAGGTTTGACAAAGTTGATACAAGAAATTTTTCCCAATGGTGAAAAGATAGTAGAAGAACCTCATGATGAGAACAAAATAAATGTCAATCGTGATTTCATTAACTCTAATGTTGGCGGGAAGAACCACCATATTCCAAAAATGGATATGAGGAAGTTTGATGGAAAGGATCCTGTAACATGGATACTACAGATGGAGCAATATTTTGATCTCCATAATGTGCAAAACACACAAAAGGTACGCATTGCAACTTTACATTTAGAAAAAATACATTTGTATGGTATCGATGGCTTTGCTCCCGTAAAAAAATTGTCACTTGGTCAATTTTTACGGAGGAAATGATAGCACATTATGAGGATACAAAGAGCAACACCTTCTTTAGCCAATTGATAAATCTCAAACAAAAGGGTTTAGTGGGGCAGCACATTGACGACTTCCAAAAATTTAATATAAGGGTAACTAATATTCCAGAGGAACACAGGATCGATCTCTTCATAGGCACTTTAAAGGATACACATCCAACATGAAGTTCACATTTTGGAACCAGACTCCTTGGAGAAGACATTCAGGTTGGCAAGAAAATTTGAATGTAAAATAATGGCGACGAGGAAGCCTACCACTCAATTCTATAAAGAAGGAAGTGTTGCTACACCTAGATTTCCACAACCTACAAGGTTGACACCACAACAATTGGAAGAAAAAAGAGAAAAATGGCTTTGCTATAGTTGTGATAGAAAATACACTAAAGGTCATAAGTGTGCTAAGAAGAAATTTTTTTACATAGATTGTGAAGAGGAAGAAGAAAATGAACAAGAAGAGGATATACACCAGGAACCAACCCTAGAAGAGGAAGAAATGAATCCGACCATATCGTGTAATGCAATGGCAGGAATTACCACTCCTCAAACTCTCAAGATAGAAGGACAAATCAAGAAGAAAAAGGTAATAGTGTTGATTGATTCAGGTAGCACCCATAATTTTATTCATTGTAAGGTAGCCAAAGAATTAAATTGTTTCCTATACCCAGCACCAGAATGTCAAGTGATGGTTGCAAATGGAGGAACTATAAATTGCTCTGGAAAATGCCATAATATCAAGCTAACCATGGGGGAATATGTATTGACTAGTCCAATGCTTACCATTCCTATGGGAGGTGCTGATGTTGTACTAGGAGTACAATGGTTACAATCTTTGGGGACGGTAGCTTTTAATTTTCAAGAACTTTTCTTGAAATTTTTTTCAGAAGGAAAGGAAGTTGAATTACGGGGTATTGCGGGGAAGCCAGGAAGGATAATAAGCTCTAATGTAATGACAAAGCTTCTAAAGAAAGAACAGCGAGGCGTAATTGCACAATTATGCTCACTAGAAGTTCCAACATCAAAATCATCTATTTCTGCAGATCTCCAACAAGTCTTGGACAATCATTCCAAGGTGTTTGAAATTTCCAAAGGAATCCCACCTATTCGTGATCATGATCATGCTATTCATTTGATTCCAGGAAGTGTTCCTCCAAACGTTAGGCCTTATAGATATCCTTACATCCAAAATATTGAAATTAAACGTATGATTGCAGAAATGTTAGAGGCGGGTATAATTCAACCTAGTCAAAGTTCTTTCTATGCTCCTGTAGTATTGGTACACAAGAAGGATGGATCATGGCGAATGTGTCCGGATTATAGGGAGCTCAATAAGCTCACCATTAAAGATAAATTTCCCATTCCTATGATTGATGAATTATTGGATGAATTACATCGAGCAATTTATTTTACCAAGTTGGATCTTCGTTCAGGATATCATCAAATTAGAATGAATAATGAAGATATTCCAAAAACAACATTTCAAACTCATGAGGGTCGTTATGAATTTTTGGTCATGCCTTTTGGCCTTACCAATGCACCTTCTACATTTCAAGGGTTGATGAATTCCATTTTAAAACCCTTCATTAGAAAATTTGTACTATTATTTTTTGATGATATACTAATCTATAGCAGGTCTTGGAAGGATCATGTTGAACATGTTGACAGGGTGCTCCAACTATTGCAGGAGAAACAATTATATTCAAAAACATCCAAATGTTTCTTTGGAGTACAAGAGGTGGAATATCTGGGTCATTTTGTATCTCACAAGGGTGTTAAAGTAGACCCTAACAAAATTAAATCCATTAAGGAATGGAAAGTCCCCACAACCATGAAGTAGTTGAGAGGATTTCTCTGGTTAACAGGGTATTATCGAAAGTTTGTTAGAGGTCTACTTTAAGTTTGTTAAAGTAGACCTCTAACAAAATTATTGAAGAAATATGCATTTTCATGGACTCCTGAGGAAACTAAGGCATTTGAACATCTTAAAGAGTCAATGTGCCTAGCACCGGTCTTAGCTACGCTAGACTTCAGAAAAACCTTTATTGTGGAATGTGATGCCTCAGGAAATGGAATTGGTGCTGTTTTAATGCAGGAAGGAAGACCCATTGCTTTTGAAATTCGTCCAATCAAAGGAAAGTATTTTCATAAACCTATTTATGAGAAGGAAATGTTAGCAATACTGCATGCACTAAATAAATGGAGAACTTACCTAATGGGAAGACACTTCAAGGTAAAAACTGATCATCATAGTCTTAAACACTTTTTGGAACAAAGACTATCTTCAGAAGAGCAGCAAAAATGGGTCACAAAGATGTTGGGTTATGACTTTGAAATAATCTACAAAAAAAGAAAGCTTAATGTTGTTGCAGATGCACTCTCAAGAAAGAATGAAGAGGTGGAAGCATTGCTTTGTGCCATTTCTATTATCCAACCAAATTGGATAACCGAAGAAAGAGATGAATGGAAGAAGGACAAAGATGTATGGAAACTCATTCAAAAGTTGCAGCAAGATCCTAGTGCATCTGATACATTTAGTTGGAAAAATGATTTCTTATGGTACAAGGATCGCTTATATATTTGTAAGAATTCCCAACTGAAACAAAATATTCTTCTGGAATTGCACATTTCTGCTTTAGGAAGACACTCGGGATTTCTAAAAACTTACCACAGGGTGAAGAAAGAATTTTTTTGGGATGGCCTTAAATCTGATATTTAAAAGTTTGTGGTGGAATGTTTGGTTTTCCAGCAGAATAAAGTTGAGATAGTTAATACCCCAAGACTTCTACAACCTTTATCCATTCCAAGTCAACGTTGGGAGGAGATTTCAATGGATTTTATCACAGGTTTACCTAAGTCCAAAGGAAAAAGTGTCATCATGGTGGTAGTTGATAGAATTACCAAGTATGCACACTTTTGTGCATTATCTCATCCATTTAAAGCAATTATAGTTGCTACTACATTTATGGACAGAATTCAAAAGATACATGGAAGCCCAAGGGTTATTGTGAGCAACACAGATTCCATTTTTACTGGAAATTTTTGGATGGAGTTATTTTCCTGTTTGGGTACTCAATTAGCTCATATCTCATCCTATCATCCTCAATCTGATGGTCAAACTGAGATAGTAAATAAATGTTTGGAAGGATATCTTCGTTGTTTTGTATCTGATAAACAAACACAATGGGTCAAGTGGTTACCTCTCGCTGAATGGTGGTATAACACTTCCTTCCATACTGCAGCAAAAATGAGCCCATTTATGGCACTTTATGGATATCATCCACCATCCATCACATCATATTTAAGAGAAAATTCGAAGGTTCAAGCAGTGGAAGATCACATCGAGCATCGGCAAGAAGTTCTCCAACTCTTAAAGGATAACCTGAATTTGGCACAAAATCGAATGAAACAACAGGCAGATCAACATCGCAGCGAGAGAAGTTTTGATGTAGGAGATTGGATATTTTTACGGCTACAACCATATAAAAAAATGTCCCTCAAGCAAGCTAAGAAGGATAATAAATTATCGCCAAAGTACTATGGTCCTTACAAGGTGTTGCAAAATATTGGTACTATGGCATACAAATTGGAGCTTCCTATTTCTTCGCGAGTGCATCCAGTTTTCCATGTTTCATGCTTAAAGAAGGTTATAGGTGAAAATCTTCCAGTTCAAACAATATTGCCAAAACTTGATGAGGAAGGAAAAATAATATTGGAACCTGAAGCGGTCACGGAAACAAGAACTCGACAGCTACGGAATTGATCAATTTCAGAGTATCTCATCAAGTGGAAGAACTTACCCACAGAAGATTCTACATGGGAGGATGAGAAGTTTATACAGAAGAACCCAGAGCTACTCAAGCATTGAGGACAACACTTTTTTGGAGGAAAGGGGCATGTTAGGTCCCTATATTACTAGTATAGTCCCTTATTGTTATTGGTGTAACCCACTTATTGTTATTATTGTACCCTTGTAACCCCAATTTTCTTATTATTGTGCCCTTAAATTACTATTGTTAGGTCGGCTAGGATTACATTATGGCCCACTAGGATTACATTATGGCGACATGGACTCCTATATAAAGAAATAAGGTTTTGTAAATTGTATCATCGAAGAATTTTTCATTTATGCAATGCATTGGAGGTTTCCCCCTAGAAGTGGCTTATTTCTAAGGCATTGATATCTCTTTTCTTCTACTTTTGGAGTTGGTTACACAAAAAATGATGTGGCTAAAGAACCAAAAATAGAACCCATGGAAACTAATGTGGAAGAGCACAACATAGGCAACCCAACTGAGCCTAAAATGATTAATTTATCTAGCACCCTTCCTGCCCACATCAAACCGAAATAAATAGCACTCTTCAAAGAGTTTATAGATGTATTTGCATGGGAGTATAAATATTTGAAATCATATGACACTAGCATCATTCCACACAAGATACCTCTTAAGGAAAATCAAAAACCTTTCAAATAGAAATTAAGAAGTATAAACTCTGTTTTATTGCCTACAGTAGAAAAAGAAATTAGAAATATGTATGATGCAGGGATCATTGTTCCTATCAGGTACTCAAGATGGGTCTCCAATCTGGTATTTGTCAGGAAAAAGACAAGGGAGATTAGGCTGTGTATTGACTTCAGACACCTGAATAGAACCTCTCTGAAAGATAACTATCCCTTGCCCAAAATGGACCACATTCTTCATAGGGTAGTTGGGCCAAAAATAATATCTTTACTGGATGGGTTCTCGATTTATAATCAAGTTTTAGTCCTCCCAAGTGATTAGCATAAGACATCCTTTACCACACCTTGGGGGACATTCATGTATGTCAAAATTCCATTTGGTTTGATGAACACAGGAGCCACCTTCTAGAGGGCCATGGATGTTGGAACACCTAATCCTACATGGGTAGGTGTGGAATACGAAAAGTCACAATGGAGTCCAAGTGACCTTGGAATATGAAACCAAGAGTCACACCATTGTACTATAAATGTACATCTTTGTATAATGGAAAATAAGAAAGCCTCACGCTTATCTTTCATTGTGTGTTGTTTCTCTTGTGTGTGCATTCTTCTTCTCATACACCATGTGTGTGCTTCAACATGGTGTTTAACATGGTATCAAAGCGGGCGATTTCTGGCCCTGCTCGACTTTGAGTGAGCCATTTGTGTTTATGGCCTATGCATATCTGCAAAAATTGTTGGTTTTTTTGCAGCACTCAAGTGTTTGTAGCAGTGTTTTTAAGAAGGAGCAGCATTCAGTGATTTTGCAGCATTCAGAAGTTTTATATTGGAGAAGAGCAGCATTTAAAATCTCAGCATTCAACATTTGTTTTGAAGAAGAGCAGCAAGCAGCACTGCACATCTGAAGGTTTATTTTTTCTGCAATCTCTGTATTTTAAATTCCGCATTTGAAGAGTTGCTGGATTCGATTTATATTGGGTTTCTGAACAAGTTTCTGAGTTTTCACTGGAAATATTTCTGAGTTTTCATTGGAAGATTTCTGAGTTTCTGCAATTCTACATTTTCTTTGCTGCTGGGCTATTAGAAAAATTCTGGGTTCTTTAAGTGAAGACCTCCGAGCTTTCTCTACAATTTCTGGAAAATTCTACATTTTTAAAATCTCTGCTGCTGAAAAAAAAAAAAAATTTCCTACTGTGTTAAATATGATTTCCTGCTCTACTCTGCTGTTTTAATAAAAAAAAATAAAAATAAAATAAAAATAAAATAAAAAATCTCTGCAAACTCACATACTCCCTGCGCTACCCATCCAGCCTCATGGGCATCCCTTCATCCTACGCACAGTAGTGCGCCTCTCCCTATGCACATCGCTCTGACCTTCACGGCATTACAGTCGGCCCCTCTTTTTACAGCTCTACTCCCTACTCATCATTCTCTCCAGCTCACACATCTCACACCCCATACACTCCAACCTCCACTCAACCTCACCATGGCCTCCAATACCCGCGGCGCTTCTCGCTTCTCACCTCTCCACACAAGGGAGCCTACCCATACACTCCCAAATTGGCTGCTATCCATTCCCTCGGCAGCGCATCACACCCCTGCCATACACTGGCCTCACTCTCTCCATTGCTATACGCCCCGCATTATTCTCTCCGCTCTACGCTCCTTCCCATCTGACCTGCAAACAATCCCTCATCTGCGCATTCCCCAAACATAATAACAACGCCGTCCCTCCTATCTGCAACGCACTCCACTGTTTAAACATTGCAATACGCTCCCCCCATCCACCTTATCTCTCCCTGTGATACCAACTCACCTCCCCTTCTCTGCAACGAAGCCACACTTCAGGATTTTTAAATGCGCTTTTTTTTGTTTAACCTTAACCCGCCGGCCCTTACCACCTGCTGTCCCACTGCTCCACGCAGCCGGCCTGCTCCCATTCCGGTTCCCCCATAATTCCATCGCTCCTCCCACTTGGCCTTTTCGCCTTCCCGCCCCTTACCAATACCGCCCTTTTTTTAAAAAGTCGGTTTTTACAACCCGCCCATCCATAACTAATACATCCGCCATTTTTAATACCTTTCCCCACTTGTAAGTCCGCCCTCCCAATTTTTTAATTAATCCCATTTTAAAATTGATTTTTTATTCCCTCTCCATTTTAAATACATTTCCCTCTCTTTGTAATTCCCCTCCCTTCACATTTTTAAATTTCTCATAGTTCCCCTTTTCCCCATTTTTAATTATTCCCCCTTTTTTTAAATTAATTTTTAATTAAAAAAAAAACAAAAAAAACAAAAAACAGCAGAGAGAGAGGAAAGAGAGAGGAAGAGCAGAAAGAGAGGAAGAAAAGAGAGTTATGAACAGCAGTAAAAGAAGAAATGACATATGAAGAAGATGGATTGAATACATTGCAGATTTATTTTGTGATTTGTGGCATAAGGGTGATTTTTTGAACAAATTTTACATGAGAAGACAAGTTTGCCATCGTTGAAAACAACTCTTTGAAGAAGAAAATTCAGCTGCCATAAAAAGATTCTTGCATAGTGTTTTCAGCTGCACATGCTTTGCAGAAACATTCTAGTGTATTGACATTGTATTATGAGTGGAATTTGCCTCTTCATTCATAGTTGGAATCAGTGAATTTCAGTTGTTGGATTGTTGATTGCCCTCCATCATTTGAGGAGCACACTTTGTACTTTGAGAATTTCTTGAGTCATTTGTATTTGTTGTTGAATCACATTGTAAACGGGTGCATTTTCGGTTGTAGCTGACACCCTTTCATTCATTTTTTGAGCCTAAGTTGTTGAAATGGCCAAAATCAATGAGGCATTAGAGTTGTTGAATAGCCTCATTCATTCCAATGTTGATGACATGATAAAAATGAGCAAGGACACTCTTTGTAAAATTCAAAGTTGTTTGCTAGATGCACATGAGAAGATTGAGTTTTTGCAGTTGGAATCTCAGCTCCAACAAGACGAACTTCAGAAAAAGAGTCACCATTCTGAACCTGTTTCTGTTCAGAAGATTGTGAAAGACTCTCATCAGAAGAAAGAAGATAAAGTTGCAGATGATTCACATTCAGTTCCTTGTACTAGAGCAGATGTACATGTAGATGCAAAAGTTTAGCCTGCACTTCTCAAGCCCATCATCAGACCTTGGGAAGAGCTTGTCCACAACAAGCACCGAACTGGTCTTGGATATGACAAGGATGTGTCCTTTCATATTCCAGACTACTCCAAGCCCATCATATTTCAGATTGCTGGATTCATGTATGACAATTCACTTGCAACTGTTCTAGATCCTGCTCCACTTCCACAACAGATTGAGAAATGCCAACACTGTTATCGAGTTGGCCATATGAAAGATCATTGTTTTGATCTTCATCCATGCAAGCACTATGGTCGGCACACCCATTCTTCAGACAGATGCTTCAGAAACAAGCCTCCTGCAAGAACCAAGATTCATCTTGGATGGATCGCTTCTTGGCAATGGGCATCAGCAGCCAAGAAGATGTTTACGACACATGTTAGAACTTGTTCACGGATATTGAGCAAACTTGCAGTTGAGTTTTCGCCATCATCTCACCTTGTCCCTGACAGGGGGGAAAATGGTAGTCATGTACAAGCTTCGACGTCATATCAAGCGAGCCTGAGCCACAATCTCTCATTCCATGTTCAGAGTTGTAGCCAGCAGTTCAAGCGAGCCTGAGCCACAATTCGTCATTCTGGATTCAGAGATGTAGCCAAAGACACGGATGCCCATGAGCATACCTTCGGTTGGTGGATAACCTAAAACCATCATCTTTGGTTGGTGGATAACCTAAAACCATCATTTTCGGTTGGTGGATAACCTAAAACCATCATCTTTGGTTGGTGGACAACCTAAAACCACCACAGGTCGTAGACCTCCCTTCTTTTAGGTCGAAGGTCTCTCTTTTTTATGAGGGACAATTCCTCTAGCAGAAGCCTTCAGCTTCTTGCCAGTTTTGGAAGAGTTCCGGGAACTGCAACATGTATTGCGTTCCAGTGTTTGTGGTCATCCTAAAACCACCTCTTTTTTCCAACATTTCAGAGAGTTGATTTAGCCCAAGTGCTGCCATGTATACTTTGCAGATTTGTATTACAACTCTTTTCTTGGACTCACACATACCCCTTCGGATTAAGGGGGGATTTTGGAACACCTAATCCTACATGGGTAGGTGTGGAATGCGAAAAGTCACAATGGAGTCCAAGTGACCTTGGAATATGAAACCAAGAGTCACACCATTATACTATAAATGTACATCTTTGTATAATGGAAAATAAGAAAGCCTCACGCTTATCTTTCATTGTGTGTTGTTTCTCTTGTGTGTGCATTCTTCTTCTCATACACCATGTGTTTGCTTCAACATGGTGTTTAACAATGGACATAGCCTTCTCTGAAGACATAGGATACTTTATAATCATTTACCTTGATGATATTATTGTTTCCTCTAAAGCTGATGAAGAACATTTGGAACATTTAAGGAAGGCTTTTTAGAAATGAAGAAGATTTGTCTTGTCTTTAAATCCCAAAAAGACACTCTTTCGCCTCCAAGAAGGAAAGCTTCTTGGTCATATAATCTCTGAAGAAGGGATCAAGATATATCCTAAAAGAATTGAAGGCATATTGAATATCAGGCACCTTAGAAATCTCAAAGAATTACAGTATTTCATTGGAAAGATTAATTTTCTGAGGAGGTTCATCCCCAACCTTGCTGAGCTATTGAAAAAAATCACTAACATGCTTAGGAAAGAAGTAGGTTTCAAATGGACAATGCAAGCTAAAAAGTCATTCGAACTGGTAAAGAAAGCCCTTACTCAAACACCAGTCCTGATCAGTCCATATTTCACCAAATATTTCTATATTTTTTCCTTTTCATCTGAACATACAATAGCTTCAGTTTTGTTGCAGAATAATAACTTGGGGCAAGAACAGCCTATATCCTTCTTCAATAAAGCCTTAAGAGATGCCCAACTCAAATACAACATCATAGAAAAGAAAGCCTTGGCACTGGTAAAAGCTTTAAAGGATTTCAAGGTGTAGATTTTACATTCACACATCATTGCCTTTGTGCCACACACTGTAGTCAAAGATATTCTAAGTCAGGACCCTGATGGTAAAAGGGGAAAGTGGATTGCCACTATTTTGGAATACGACTTAGAAATCAACCCCACCAAACTCATCAAGGGACAAGGATTAGCAAAACTCATCACCGAGTCTAATTTCAAGGTTCTAGACATGAATATGGTTGATGCCTTAGAAGAAGTAGAAGAGTTCCCAGCACCATTTACTAAAGAAACATTCACAAACTCTCCATGGTATGCAGATATTATTTATGTGTTGCTTTACTTAAATGCTCCTCCTTCTTTGTCGAAAAAAAAAGCTAGATTTGTAAAACAGAAGGCTTTGAAATATTGCATGATAGATGGATTTTTATATTGGAAGAATGTTGTTGGGATACTACTAAAATGTTTACTTGAGAATGATGCAGGAGAAATCATGCATGAAATGCATGAAGGAGAATGTGGAGGGCACTTAAATTGGAAGGCCATAGCTAACAAAATCCTACGATCAGGTTATTATTGGCCCACCCTTTTTCCAGACACCCACAAACTAGTAATGTCTTGCCACAAATGCTATATTTTTTATGGTAGGAGAAAGCTCTTGCCCTTACCCTTGAAGCCTATTAGTGTTGAAACACCCTTCCAATTGTGGGGTTTGTAATTTATAGGGGAAATCCATCCACCCTCTTCAACCCAGCAAAAATGGATCCTCACAGCCACAGATTATTTTACCAAATGGATAGAGGCCATACCCACTACGAATGCTACCAATTATGTCATTATTAAATTCCTTGAGACCAACATATTGTCCATATTTGGTTGTCCTAGGAAAATAATCACAGACAATGCTGCTGCCTTTAAATCCAAAAATATGGTTGATTTCTTCCATAAATATCGGATCACCTTGGGTCACTCTACTGCCTATTATCCCCAAGGAAATGGACTTGTTGAATCTTCCAACAAGAGCCTGATGAACATCATCAAAAAGTTGTTGGAGCCGAATCAAAAAGCATGGCATGGTAAGCTTGTTCATGCTTTTTAGGTTGACAGGTTAACCACTAAAAAGTCAATCAACACATCTCCCGATCAGCTGGTCTATGGCATGGATGTTCTTTTCCCAACATCCTTGGGAGTTCCAATCATGAAACTCCTTCAAGAAGTTCAAGTTGAAGAAAATGATATGCAGAGAAGGATCAATCAGACCATCCACTTGCAGCAGACCAGAGAGGAAGTTTACCAGAGAACTCAAGCAGTCCAAGAAAACATAAAAAGGTAGTTTGAAAAAAATACTAAAGCAAATGACTTCCAAGCAGGGAATGTGGTTCTCAAACGAGATTCAAGAAGGGAAGAGAAAGGAAAACATGGTAAGTTTTAAAATTTGTGGAAAGTGCCCTATATTATCATTCCTTAAGAGGGCATAATGCATTTTTCCTGCAAGAACTGAATGGTGAAGAAGTGTTAGGAGGTCATTTCAATGGCATGATGCTTAAACACTACTTCTGTCATGAGTCTTAATTTTCAGAGATTTTCATCCATTGTTCATACCATTTTCATCGAGAAAAAGAAAGAAAATACATAAACAATAAAAAATAGAAAAGAGGGCGGAAATAAAACAAGAAAGGTATAGCCCCATACCAAAAAGAAAGAAAATATGAAAGTGTGCAAGCTCAAATGCCACTACTTTAAGAAGAACTACTTTCCAATCATACAGCCTAATCATGATTGGGCAGATTTCAATTTACTATTGATAGTATAGTGAAGAATATCTACCAAACTATTCAATCTTGGCTTATCAATAGAATACATTAGGATAGAAGAAAGGAGAACAACTCTAACAAGATCCAAACTAGAGCTGAAATGAAGAAAGAAAGGTGACTCTAAAAATCTCAAAATCTGAGTCACAGCAAGAAGAATGTGTTGGAATTCCAGATCTTAAATCTTTCCAAGTTTTGTTTAATTTCTGTTATTTTCAGTTCATGTGCAGCTATTTTTATGCCATGGACCCATAGCAAACCAAACAGTCTAATCCTGGTTTGACTGTATTTTAAATTTCTGTCTTAGAATATAGTGAATGAAAACTTGTCAGACTACTTAATCCTGATAGGTATTAGATCAGGTAGAGAATTAAGAGTCCAAAATGTTTAACCTGGGTTCTTGGAAGAAATAAGGGTAGCATTAGATAGGTTTATTTTTCTGTTTGCAAAATAAAATTTTGAAAAAGAGTTTTCCAGCCCAAGTGCACTCAAAAGAAGAAAAAATCCTAGGACAGTATGAATGGGTAGGTAGAAATGTTGTTTTGAAGAATGACAGTTTTTTTCGGGTTGCTGCAAAGGTTATCAGATCAAAAGAAAACCAATCAAGGAAATAAAATCTGATGCCCAATGGATAAGGCACTGGTCTGCTAAATATAGAGATTACTGAGGTTCTGGATTCCTGAAGAGTTAGTTGTCCTCCCCAAGTGGAGCCACTGTTAACCACCTATAAATTTTTATATACCAACTAGTGGCTAAATTTGTGCTCAAGCCTTCAAGAGATTTATTTCCTCTGAAAATCCATCATCTTTGAAGTCATATGATGATTCTTTATCCCTTTAGTCTGAAAACCCTGCTAGACTTATGAAGGATACTGTTTTCCAAAGGCCTTTGAAACTACCCATTTTGACTCATTTCCCCTCATTTTCAAAAAGCCTCCTTTTCCTCTTTAAAACCTCCATTTCCCTCTGAAAAGCCTCAAAAATCCCTTTGAACCTCTAAAAATCCCTTTTTACAGGTTTAAACACCATTTTCCCCTTTACCAAAAGCTAAGAAAATCCCTAAAAATCCCTGTTTTTGGGCCTAAAAGCTCATTTTTGCACTAAGGCCTTAAGCCTCTTTCAGTTTTGGCCGTAGTCCCTTTTCTACACATGACCAGAGCTATAACCAAACTCTAATCGCAAATCACAATCGGGGATTTCAGTTACTGTGTTCCCTTTTCGTGTTTCCCCGGCGCCGATCCCATGATTAGATCCGGACCGTTGAATCCACAAGAAACAACGACCAAATATAATCGTGCTCCCTCATAACCCTTATCAAAAATCAAAATCGAAGCTTTCCCTTTTCCCAACTTTCCTTTTTTTCTTCTAATTTTCCGATGCGATGAAGCTTTTCTCCATAGGCGTCCGCTCCAATCTCCACCGTTGATCTTTCAGATCCAATGGTCTGTGCTAAAATCACATCGCATCCATCCATCGCATTGCCCTTCACCTATGTGACTCCCGACTAAATCTGGACCATTGATCATCCGTAGATCCAATGGCATGTGCTCCATCACACAATCAGAAATTGCAAGTTCCCTGTTCTTTGTTCCATTGCCTCCTCCAATGCCAATCCGCCGATTAGATTTGGACCGTTGAATCCACAAGAACCAATGGCCGGGATCTAATCACGCTCTGCTCGTAATTCTCCATTGTTACCATGCCGATTTAATTTCCACTGTCGATCTTGTTCCAGATCGGATGGCTGGCACTTGATCACGGCTGGCACTTGATCAGATGACCCACATTGATTTTGCTGATCAAACCCTACCCCACTCATTTCTTCCCTGTCAACAGTTCTCGACCATCCATTTACTAGATCCAACGGTCAGTATTTAACCCACCATTGACCCTACCCATACGTTCCACCCGTGCATCTTACCTCCTATCGCGTTTCCTCTGCACCGTCGGATCTGAGGTCCCAAATCCAACGACCACCATGGCATATCGCGTAATTTTTGTGTCCGAGAGTTAATGTTTCGAATTTATGCGATATAAGCGGTTTTAGCATTCCACATGGCATTCAATGTGTGATATCGCGTTTTTTTGGAAAAAATCTAAAACTACTTGAAAGTTGCGCAAAAACCATTCCTAGTTCCACTTTACTACCTACCCTCCGCAATCTTAGCTTTCAATCCTAGCCGTTGATTGTTTTAATCTAACGGCCCATATTGTATCGCGTTCTCATCCATTTTTCATTCATCAGACCTTCTGAAAGACTTCATCAGAAGATCTCCACCGTTGCTCTATTCCAATGATCTGTTGATCCACGTTCAATCTTCCTCTGCCCTCCCGGTCCCACCATCAAATACGCCCCCGTGGTCTTTCATTTTCGCCTTTTTCCTTTATATTCAGTCGAGTCAAAATATTTTATGTTTCAACACTAAAATTATTTTTTCATGCTAATTCATGTTTAAGCCCCGGTTTCATGGTGTTGCACCATGTAACCTTCTCCACTTCACATATTCCTCTACAATTTCTCCTCCACCTCCGCCAAAACCTTTCTAAAGAATTTTTAAGCCCCACGTAGGATTTCATAACAGTTTTCTCATATTTTTCAAGTTTTAGAGCATTTTTTATTGAATATCAGGGTTATTGACCCTGACATGAATCCTCCAATGCCCTTTTTAGTCTACGTATTCACACAAACAGGTCTGCAGAAGTTTAAAGTGTATCAAGAAAAGATTAAATGGTTGAAGGCATAATATTGAAAGATTAACACAGCCTTTGAAGACATCAGTGCTAAATGAAATTCGAGCAATAAAAAAATTTAAAGCATAAACAGAGCTAATGCAGGTTTAAGTACAAGCGAGACAGAGCAGTTAGTGATGCAGAATCATGATCGACATATACCTAACCTTTACCCATGTGCACAAGTTTGCCAAGCAGTTATTGCAGCAGGGAAGCTACTACAAACTGTCAGAAGAAGTTATTTAGGAGTATGGGGGTCCCCATAGCCCATCATTCACTTAACTCACATTGAGAAGATAACGGTACCTCTCCAGATGACATCCCTCTCAAAGACCCCCTGCGGGTGATTTCTGTCATATCAAAATAGTCTCAAACGACCTACAAAGTTACTGATCCTATCTAGAAGTCAATGAAATGTTTTAAGGCACAGAATGGAGCATTCAAAACACCTTCTCCTATCAGTAATGATCATTAAAACCTTCCTCACCTACTTTTCTCATTTTCCTTATAAAGACTCTTCGAAGTCTCATTGTAAAAGGTTGCCATTTTATGATTTCTAAAGTAATACATATTGCTGCTTTGAAGAAGCTTTGGTGTTCTGAAAGAGTGTGAAGATCTGTGTTTTTTCTGTTGATGAAGGAGGTTGGACCATTGGATTCCTAAGCCTAGTTTGGGTGAAGTACTTCTTATTGTTAATTTTATTTCCTGTTTTCCACCTTGTTCCATCATGCTTTGCTTACAGTAGGATAAAACATTTAGGCAGAGAAATGTATCTTAGAAGCAACTCTGACCTGTTTATCCTTCACTGTTTATATGTTTTTTTCTACTGAATATGACAGGGTAGTCTAACAGCTCTCTTAAATGTTTAGTTTGTTTTATTTTAGAAATGGTTAATTCAGTTGAGTTAAAGATTGTTTAGGTGTTCTGATAATGGTCAAAACCCACTGTCCCGTTCTTCTCTGACTTTTCAATCTCTAGCTGTGCATAATACCTTCATCAGAATGGCTCAACACTCCCCTTATCCGGGCACTCTCACAACATTCCATTATTGTGCCAAGCCCACATATTCAAACATTATGTGTGCTCTATATCAATACATATATTATGGCATTCTTCAATCATTGGAAGTGTTACAACAAAACCCAACTACATTAGACGTACCTTTCTTAACTCGCAACCTTATTTTGAATAGTCCCGATCAATACAATTTAGAACTGGGCCCTAGTGCCAACAACCCTTTCACATCCAGCGGTGGATAATACGACGCATTTCCTTCAGTGATCCGACGTCCCTGATCAAATCTAACGTAGCTTATGTGCACGAACGATAATGCACAATGAGAGCGGTTTCTCCAGACCGCTCGAGGCCACGTGTCAGACAGCTAATGGAATCGTGTTTGAATTGGGATTACTGCTTACCCCACAAAGGTGGTGCGATCAAAACTGCTTCCAAATTCATACAGTGTTTGACTGGGGTTTATGCCATTCCACCATGCACCTTGGTTAAATAACTCAAGGTACCAAACTCGGTTTCACTTTTCTTCTCTTTTGGTTCCACCCTTTTGGCTCGGGGTTCCACCCATTCAAATTAATATAGTTCTTCCGCGTTTTCACTAATACGCCCTCACTCCTCGTTACACACTGCTCATCCAATCAACACCACTTCGAGAGCTCCACTTATATCACCTCACGCAGGGAACAACCGCCTAGATATCCTCTAAGTTTAAACAACACTCAGTCTCTTCTGCTTTCAATTAAACATTAAGAATTCACCAAACCACCGTGACCCTCGCTCGTACATAGACAACGTATAACCCTTTCACCATACTCGGTTATCGAACGCCAGTCAGTTCCTTATGAGTGGCATAAAACCTACATGTGTGGCTTAAAGCCATACCACTGTTCATGGCATATACTCAACGAATATATAACTCCACTATCTATCAGTTCGAGACACAGTGTCGACAGTATTAACATCGATTCCTCCAACTATATACCGAGCACAATTAACCCCAAATTGCAGAGTACATATTTACACATTATCATACATTCTCCTTTCTGAATACACAGGCAGACTCTTAGCTCAATTTATAGAGTCCTACTCCTACAAGAAATTAAGGCAATTTCACGCAGGAATTTCACCAATAAATACACAACTACGTAAGGTACTCTCCGTACAGAGTTACACAACAAATGCACAGTTACACTGAGACAATTTCCTCATATGATTTGACCAAGAAGACATAAAGTCACACATGGAACCTATAAACAATTCTCCATAAACAAACATACATATACAAGTGATCAATCTCAAAGTAATCACTTACAATTTCATGGTTGGTTAGATATTGAATGCGAAGGCCACTATCCTCCTACTCTGATGCTGGAGAAGTTCTCCTCTCTAACTCTATAGGAATTTACATTTATACTGACACAAATGAGTCAATTCGACTTCTTGACAGAACCTCTTGAAATTCTCTAGTTCCTAATTTTAGACTTCAAACTGAAACTACTCAAACTGATCCTAAATCTACTCATACCCTTGGCTGTCTCTTCATATTCCTATCTTAACCAATTTCTCATGTTCTCAAATGACTTGAGAACAATTACAATTCCCTACCAAATTTATTCAAAATATTAATATTTACAAGAAATTATAACATGGGACCCCCTATGTCTACTTATGTACAAAGTAACTTTTGAGCCTAATGCCCCTGCATCACACTCCCAAGCTTCAAATTGTTCATGATCTCCTGATCATGTGCTCTCGGTCTCTGCCTCCAGGATCCCAAACTTTGTTTTACTGTTGTTCATCAGCTGCATCATCGTTCAATTGCATCTCTCCAGGTCTCCAAATCTTGTTCTGTAAATCACCTCCAACTATTCTTTCACAATCTGCCTTTGTCTTTCCCTTGCTGAAACTCTCCTACTTTCCTGTTGTTGTTTGCTGCTCATGAGTCACTCTCATCATCACCTCCCTGATGTTTTAAATTTCTTTGCCCAACCTATCTTCTAGCTGGATATTCCCTTGCCTACTGCTGCTGCTTCTACTTTCTGTGGTAGCCATCATTGCTGCTCTTGTTGTTACTGTTGTTACTAAAATGTCTTCAATTCCTGCAGATGTCACCCCCCATGTTGCACCTGCTGCCTCCATGGGTGTAGCTAATGCCAATGTTGCCTCCGCCCAAACATCCTAAATATCCTTTAGGACATCTCCCTCTACAACGTTCTCCTTTTGTTCATCATCTGCAAATTCGCTCTTCAGAAACAAATCAGCATTTATCCTTCTTCCTGCAGTAACATTCTCACTTAACTTTCCTTGTATAGTAGCAAGCATAAGCAAACTAGTATCTGCTTCTCCTCCTTTCACAGGCTCATGCAAGTTCATCTCAATGTCTACAATTTCCTTCTCTTCTTCAACTGCTTCCAACAAGCATTTTAGTCCTTTCTTCTGTGTTTGTTTTACATCTTCAGCATGCTATAAATTAAACTCGGCATTTTCTCCCTCTTCATGCGAAATCTTCAGCAATTTCCTCCCATCCCTTTGCTTGATTCCAGTAATCAAATCAAGTCCTTTCGTCCCTATATCTTCCTCTTTTGTCAGCATGAAATGCTGATTCTTCCTCACTTCAGCAGCTTTTAAAATCTTCTCATCAGGTCGGCTTTGGCCTACCCAACTAGCCAACTCTTTTCTGTCAATGGCAGTGACAAATCCCTGCATATGAGACATGGTTATCTCATCCTCCTTTAGCAACAGTTTTTCTCCTTCCAAGGCAATTTCAAAGGATGAGTTGTCTTTTTCATCACCTGTACACATAAAAAAATTGTCAGTGTTAAAACCATGAGACCCAATGGTCTCAATTGATGACCTAGTCACCAATTCTTCTCCCGGAAATTCTAAGTCTGGTTCAAGGCTCAGAAATTCTTCATCATCATTTTCTTCAGCTGTGAGATCCATCTCCACTGCTCCAATCACCATGTCCAAATGATGGTCCCTCGCTACGTTTTCAACCAACACAGTTTCCTTCTTATTCACCTCTCTGACAACTTCCACCTGTTTTCCTTCTTCTTTCTCTACAATATTAACACATGGATCATCAACAGTAAAGTCCCAATGCTTCAATGTCTCCTTTTCCTCTAACAACACATTAGTATGTTGTTTAGATTGTCCTTCCAACCTTCCTGTCAGCACCCCAGCATGCTGATCTGCAACCTTCATGAGACTGTCAGCTAGTCTCACTTTCCTTCCATCATCTACTCCATGAACTCCATCCATGAAGATCTTCCTGCCTTGCTTCCCCAACAACTTATCCAATGCATAGGTCCTCTGCTTCTCCAAATCTCTTCTTTGAGAATCTAACCTCCTATAAAATTCAACACTTCAATAGGAGTAGATTTTGGGAACTTTACACAACCTCTTATACCTCTGCTTGTTTTGGACCAATCATATGTTGGTTCTTTGCTCTCAGCCTCAAAATTTTGTTGAATATCTTCACTTGACTCTCCTTTCTTCACTTCTTCCTAAGATCTCACTATCTCAGCATTGATCTAAATAGATTTCAGATTCAATGTCTTCTTCTCATCAACAAACTCTAAAGCTTTTTCATCTTCCAGTAGTGTACCTGCAAACACACACAACTTTTTAGTCTTCAAATCACAAGACCTTTCAGCCTTGGCTGCTTCCTCAAGAACTTCTTCTTGAATAGGTCTACACATGGGATCTTCAATTCCCATCCTTTCCTCAAGAACTATGGGTTCTTCTTCCTCTGTGGATTTTGTCATCACTTCACATTTTTTAGACTCAAGAACACAAGCCCCTACGTCATTTGGACTTGTCCAATAACTCAGGAATTCCTCTATGACTTCCTCTTCAGCAAGACAGGCTTCTTGCTGCCTCGAGTCTTCACTATGTCTCGCAAGATCTCCTACAGGTCTCCACTCTTCACCTGTGCTTTGTTCTGATTCACAGGCAGAAATTTCTTCTTTCAACTCAGCTTCTCTGAGTTCTTATCTCAATAAGGCAATCTTCTTCTGCCTCAACCTCAACTGTAATGGTTGCCATTTGACATTCTTCCTCATAGCCCAACCAACTCTCTGGATTTCTTCTATCCTCAGTTTCAATCTATTGAACTCTTCCCTGATCTCAACAAATTCTTTCCAATACTCTTCATCTGTGAGTCTCTTCCTCATGCCAACTGCTTTGGAATCTTCCATCATTCTTCTGTTGTGGCCTTTCTCATAACCTTTGCAATATTTGCAGTTTCCTCTATGGCTCTCACTAGCCATTTTCTTTTGTAGGAGTTCTTCACTCACGAGCTGCACTAAGCCTCTGTAACATCAAGCTCTCTTGCTGCAACTCACCACACGAATCCCTTCCTTTGGATCCGGCTTTTGGCAAGTACTGGTCCCCTGTCTCCTGGAACCTTCTGAGCACTTTCTTTTGCTCACTAGGCTTCACTCTACAACTTTCCTCAAGAACACCTCTTTTCTTTTGTCATCCAACCTCTGTTGGAATTCTTCCAGGTTCTGCCACACTTCTCTTCACTACTCAGAATCCCTTGCTAGACACTTCTATCACTACTCTCAAAGCTATGATCTGCTTCCGCTGAGATGTCTTCAATTGTCTACACTCTAACTTCTGCAAACAATCCTTCAACCACACTTAAACACTGCTTGTTTTCTCTTTAGAACACTGCAATTGTCCTCTTTATCCAACCTCTAGCTGAATACCAGGCTCACTACCTTCACTATCAAGATTTTTCTGCACTTTCATCAACCACAATTCTGCAATTAAAAATAAAGTTAATTACTTGCAATATCATGATCTTGTCCTCAACTTACTCTGCAATCCTGTTCACCACAATTTTGTGTATCCTTACTGCCTGTTAGATCTTAGAATCTGAACTCCTTTCCTCAAATATGCAGTCACCCTTCAACAAATTTCGAACTTCAATCTTTCTTCATCCTCTCATCATGCACACAGTATCTCTACATGCAGTAATTTTATCAATTCCCACAAGTTTGGTTTCTTTGCATTCACTAAACTTGGAATTTTTCAAAAAGAGCTATTCTAGCTCTGATACCACTTGATAATGTTCAAAACCCACAGTCCCATTCTTCTCTGACTTTTCAATCTCTAGCTGTGCATAATACCTTCATTAGAATGGCTCAACACTCCCCTTATCTAGGCACTCTCACAACATTCCGTTATTGGACCAACCCCGCATATTCAAACATTATATGTGCTCTATATCAATACATATATTATGGCATTCTTCAATCATTGGAAGTGTTACAACGAAACCCAACTACATTGGACGTACCTTTATTAACTCGCAACCTTAGTTTGAACAGTCCTAATCAATACAATTTAGAACTGGGCCCTAGTGCCAATGACCCTTTCACATCCAACAGTGGACAATACGTCACGTTGCCTTCAGTGATCTGATGCCCCTGATCAAATCTCGCGCGGGTTATGTGCACGAACGATAATGCGCGATGAGAGCGGTTTCTCTAGACCGCTCAAGGCCACGTATCAGACAGCTAATGGAATCACGTCTGAATTGGGATTACTGCTTAGCCCGCAAAGGAGGTGTGATCAAAACTACTTCCGGATTCATACAGTTTTTGACCGGGGTTGATGCAATTCCACCATGCACCTTGGTTAAATAACTCAAAGTACCAAACTCGGTTTCACTGTTCGTCTCTTTTTCTTCTGCCCTTTTGGCTTGGGGTTCTGCCCATTCAAATTAACATAGTTCTTTTGCGTTGTCACTAATACGACCTCTCTCCTCGTTACACAATGCTCATCCAATGAACACCACTTCCAGAGTTCCACTTATATCGCTTCGCGTAGGGAACAATCGCCTAGATATCCTCCAAGTTTAAACAACACTTGGTCTCTTTTGCTTTCTATTAAACATTAAGAATTCACCAAACCACCGCGACCCTCGCTGGTACATAGACAACGCATAACCCTTTGACCATACTCCGTTATTGAACGCCAGTCAGTTCCTTATGAGCAGCATAAAACCTCCATGTGTGGCTTAAAGCCATACCTATGTTCATGGCATATACTCAATTAATATATAACTCCATTGTCTATCAGTTCGAGACACAGTGTTGACAGTATTAACATTGATTCCTCCAACTATATACCAAGCACAATTAACCCCAAATTGCAGAGTACATATTTCCACATTATCATACATTCTCCTTTCTGAATACATAGGTAGACTCTTAACTCAATTTATAGAGTCCTACTCCTACAAGAAATTAAGACAATTTCACGCAGGAATTTCACCAATAAATGCACAACTACGTAAGGTACTCTCCATACAGAGTTACAAAACAAATGCACAGTTACACTGAGACAATTTCCTCATATGATTCGACCAAGAAGACATAAAGTCACACATGGAACTTATAAACAATTCTCCATAAACAGATATACATATACAGGTGATCAATCTCAAAGTAATCACTTACAATTTCATGGTGGGCCAGATATTCAATGCGAAGGCCGCTATCCTCCTACTCCATTGCTGAAGAAGTTCTCCTCTCTAACTCTACAGGCATTTACATTTATACTGACACAAATGAGTTGATTCGACTTCTTGACAGAACCTCTTGAAATTCTCTATTTCCTAATTTTAGACTTCAAACTGAAACTATTGAAACTGATCCTAAATCTACTCATACCCTTGGTTGTCTCTTCATATTCCTATCTTAACCAATTTCTCATGTTCTCAAATGACTTAAGAACAATTACAATTCCCTACCAAATTTATTCAAAATAATAATATTTACAGGAAATTATAAGAACATGGGACCCCCTATGTCTACTTATGTACAAAGTAACTTTTGAGCCTAATGCCCCTGCATCATGTTCCCTCTTTATTTACCACTAAATATTGTATATGAAGTTTCCCTTTGATAATTAATACTTTCAGTTTGACAGAGGAACTTGTTTAAATCATACCCTCTGTTCGTTATTGTAATTATTGTGTTAAAGGTCCCTATAATTGCAGTCCTAGATGTCTAAGGCGTTCCCTCTTCTTTGAATAAAATTGTATGTTTTTGTTGATTAAGCCTTCAGCAGTAAAGTCATAGGAGGAAATAGGGCATTCCCTGAATCCTATAGTTCATCAAGAGGGTTTTAGTCTGCATTTCTCCTTTTCTTTGAGTGTTTTGTTGATT
This sequence comes from Pinus albicaulis, assembly GCA_034641835.2. NCBI lineage: Eukaryota > Viridiplantae > Streptophyta > Pinopsida > Pinales > Pinaceae > Pinus > Pinus albicaulis. The sequence goes on from JAXQQM020059258.1 coordinate 163,407, forward strand.
ACTTCCAAAGCAGTGAGCTTATTGGAGGAAATAGGGCATTCCCCGAATCCTTTAAGTCATTGTGAAAGGGTTTAGTTGATTTTCACTCTTAGTCCTTAATGTTCATCCCATTCCACCTATATTATTCAACAGATCCTTGACCGGGTTAGATTTTCCCTCTGGTTTCCCTTCCTTCTCAGTCGGAACTATTTGGACTTCACATGACTCGATTTCCCAATGGCTTGCAGACTCCCATGCTCTATCTATACCACATGAAACATACTTGTCCAACCAAAACAAAACAAACAACCTCACACCTCATAACTAGCCTAAAATCAACTTTTAAACCTTTTAAGACACATCTTTATAAACACATTGAGAGATCCCTCTCTGAGACTAGGAGGGCTAAATCCTAGAGCTCTAAAGTTAGGTTTGTATGTTGCCTTGTCTTTTGGTAAGCCAATCTATCAAAACATAGGACCCCAACACATGGTAAAGTGGAAGTGAATATTCATGGTTAAGAACATTTTCATACTAATATAAACTATTTTGGTTTTGAAATAAGTTATGTGTTTTGGGCATGTCATGTTGACATGCCATGGTATTGGCCCATGGTATTCTAACAAAACCTATTTTTAACAAGCTAATAATATCCACAATAAAGTGAATATCCATGGTTAAAAATCATTTATTGTTATAAAATATTTTGGTTGTGAAATAGGTTATGGTTTTTGGACTTGTGGTATTGATAAGCCATGGTATTGACCCATGATATTGTAACAAAGACAATTCAAAAGTGAATAACAAAATAAAAATATAACAAACTAAATTTTATTATTTTTATTACTTTAAATTCTTATTATTAATTTAGCCAACATTTAAATGTTTACACTCATCCTTATGCCAAGTTTTTATTAGTCTTAAATTTTTATTAGAGTTTTCTTTAGTTAAACTTTTTGAAATCTTTTCCCATTGATTTATCTAGCCTAATTTCTTCATAACACGGTGGGAATTTATTGACATCACAAGTTTGATGGGTAACCTCTAGACAATCAAAGTGCCCTAGAGATTTAATGATAAATCCATTTTTATTTATTATTTTTCTTGTTTATTAATGGTCAACATTTAAAATTGTTTACATACTTGCATTGCATCTACACATCTAACCTATACTAGGTGGTATAAATTAGTTAAACTCATAGCCTATCCTAACACCTAGATATCCAAGCACCAGTACAAATAAGAAGTGAGAACTCACAACCTCCCCAAATTTTCATTTAAAATCTTAATATAATATTATTTAGCGCTAATGTGGAAACATATCCCCTATACCTATACAACTATATTTAGTGGTAGAGCACCTATGAACTAATGATTAATTATTAGGTGCAAATTTTAACATGAAAAATAAATATTTATTATTTGAATCAAATGAGAAATTATTATTTAGGAAGTTGTAATCTATATCTTGACTTAAATTGTCTAAATATTTTGACTTATTTTATAATATTTAAAATTTAACTATATAAAGTTAAATCTTATGGTTAACCCAAATTAATTTCTAATTTCGGATCTCTCGTGTTGTATTAAAAATAGAGATATATTCTCTCCATAATTACATTTTATTGCAAGAATCATGTCCACATATAAACTTAACTTTTTTATTATTAATTTTATTGAAGTTTGATTTTTGCTTAAATTTTTCAAAATAAATGATTGATGGAGACTTAGCAACATCCCTAGATAAATCCAACAACTTGAAAACTACATCTATTATAAACTCATGGTTCATCCCAAGAACGGGCTCTAAAAACACATAGAAACAAGAACCGAAAAAAACCTCCTATATTTTCTTTTAAATTTTAATATAATATTATTTAATGTTAATGTGGCAACATCTTCCCCGACAAATGTAACGAGTGATATAATACCTCAACTCCATTATTAATTTTTAGGGGCATATGAAAATTATCCTTTAGAACATTGTAATCTAAATTCTAACTTGTTTTATAATATTTATCCTCTCTCACTTATATTCTGCATAACTTTTTAACTTATTTTACACTATATATTCTCTCTCATCTATGATATAATTTTATATGCTTATTTAAATTTGACAAATTTTTTGAATTCTTTTATAAAGTCTATTTTCTCAAGTTAATTAACTTGTCTTTTTAACTTATTTTACAATATTCATATTTTAAGTCTACATTCTTTTTAATTCTCTTACAAAATTTATCTTCCCTGGCTTATATTTTGACACAATATTTTCTTATTTTACAATATTTAACTTTCCTATTTCTTCAATTTCACGTTACCCTTTTTCAAGTTTTTTACAATATTTAATTTTTAAAAATACTATTAAATTTTAATAGAACCGTATTTCAAACTTATACTATTTTTCATGCTGAAATAAAGTATTTCAGCACGTTTGCACTACTTTGTTTAGCTGTTTTCTTTTCTATAACCTAGTTGCCCAATTAATAACATGTAAAGTGGGTTCTTGGTACGGTGATCTGGCATTCAATCTAGCGGTGGAGGCTTTTTAGGTAAACTCTCCCAAGGTGAAGGATCGCTATAGTTAAGTTCTTCGTTCCCGCCCTAGGTCTGCATATTTTGTGTTTAACCTATTTCCTTTAACTCTTGCTGAGATCCACAGCACTGAGGCTCCATGCTACATAGTACATAAAATGGAATTGAAATAATCGAATTATCGAACTCGAACATGCGGATTTCGGTGAACTACAATTGTGGATATTGGCTGGTTGAACTACTCATTCATGGCTTAGCAATTGTGTCTCACACCCTTTCTGTTATTTTGGTTTGATTGCAGATTTCGATACATTATCTCTGTGCTTAGTAAGACATTTAGCTTCTGACAATTTTGAAACTGCAGTAATCCTGGTACCTGAGTGGGCACTCTGGTTATTGGTTCTTTAATCTGTTTATGGAAAACTCAACCTACAACCCTTTATTCTTTGACGAAATAAGTGTCCACAAGATGAGCCAAAGATCGTGCTCTGATACCACCATAATATCCCAAAATGGAGAATGTAGTAATACTTAAACACAATATAAGAGCTACAACAAGATAAATAATAAATATTAAGACAACATCAAAATTTACAGAGAATCCAAGCCATTTTATTATGTGGAGATGATTTAGTTACACAATGTACAAGGATATGAGTAGATCTAGCCAAAAAGATGGTCTAGAATCACCCAGAAAACATGCCACAACAGGCATTGCATAATTGGAGAGCCATTGAATCAAATACTGTGTTGTCCCTTCAACACAATATGAACATATGAGTGCAAGTTGAGAAGTAAAATGAATATATACTCAAATTTGGAGCTTATATGATGCCAATATTCAAGATCTGGCCAATGTGATGGATTCCCAAAATAACCCAGAAATAATTTTCCAGATCTACAACTTTGGAAAATCACCCTCCTAGGATTTGATCCTTGATCTATTGGGAAATACATATCTGAAGGTAGATCTGAAAGATATATGGTTGAAATATGTCATAATATCATATCTAAGCTTGAAGGGTTGACCCCTTCTTCACATCTACAAGCTAGAAGCTCTAGATCTAGCTTCTGAATCCTCAAATCATGATTACAGCTGTAGCAACACAACTGTCAATATAAACTGCACTGTGAGGGAAAGAGAGGCCTTCTGCCTGCTGAAAATTGCTGCAATAAAATCCAGGCTGATGGAAAGACTAATGGAAATGTGAGGGGATGATTCCTCACAGGATTACTAGTTCAAATGCTAGCAACTTCCCTCCTCCTTTTGGATCTGCAATTTGGACAGTGTAATTCTTGACAAAAATACGACTGCTAGGAGGTCAATAAATTTTTTCCTGATGCCATATCTGAAATGAAGCTCTGCGACTGCTGATCTATAAGCCCAAGGTGATAGGAATAAACCCTCACCACTTCTCCAGTTGAAGTACTGAAGACAACTTCCACCTCCCAAACTGATCTTCAAAAAATTGCAATTTCTGAATATGAATGTTCTGTAGAAAGTAGGAAAAGAGATGTGGCACTAATGCCTGATGTAGAATGAAGTACGATACTCTTTCTAGAGCTAATCTAAGAAAGAGGTGGGATTCCCAACCAGGAACACCATGTGCTAAACAACACTTGCAATCTTTGCTAAACAACCCGAGAAAGAAATGGAATGTCACATGACAATTCCAGATCTGAAAAGATCCTTACATCGAGAATAACCAGCATACCTCCATCCTTGCCTTCATCTTATTTATATAATATTTGAGCCTTCCCATGCCTTGACCCTCATCTAGATTGCGTTGTGCATGTGGACATGATCCTTCAAGTTTTAATGTGTTGTTTGACAAAATCAACCATCATGTATAGGTGCAATATACACCCTCTCCAACATGTGTGCTTTGATTGCACAACATCCTCCATCACTTTATCATGAATTTCCCATGATCTTTTGTTTTACATCTTCCAGATCTTAGTTAACTGTATCAGCCTCCATGATATATCTCAATTAATGAGACATAATCTCCAATTCCATTCATATTAGTAGTTTCTCAACTACCTCATCATGTAGATCTAGGCTTAATTGATCCACATTCACACACAAAAAGTGGATACTTATTCATATTGAGGATTATGTGTCCCTCCACCATTTTATTTACTTAATTCATTAAGAAAGTTAAGAACTATAATATTCCAAATATCAGGTGAAAATTTGGGAATATTACAGTCCTCCCTGGCAAAATGTTGCTTGTCCTCAAGCAACTCAAAAGGTAGATGCAAATCCATCTGTTCCCCTCCAAATGGCATCCACATAAGGAAGGCTTTGTCCATTTGCTGCAATGTGTTATGTGTGTTTTGTTCCAAATTTGTCTTTCAAAAACATATAGAATGACCTCTAATTGTATCGTTAGATGTCCTCCTTCCATCATGAAGTACCAAGTGACAACCATATGAGTTCCAACTTCATCATTGATACATGAGATACATAAAATAAAGTGGCTCCTTCCACAAAGGAAAAGCTCCATCTCACAATACATCTCTTCATCCCATGTTTTATGAATTTTATTGAGAATTGATATGCTCTCATCCTTAACCCTATTGGCCTTGTTGGATCCAAGAATCATTCCAACATCATGCAAAAGAAGAAAATGAGATATATGGGTAGACAAAGATGTCAAACCATATTCTCCTCATAGTAACCATTGGAGCAAGGCCCTTTGCTTTCATCCTCCATCTCCTCCATTTAAGATGGACAAGCCAAACTCCTCCAAAAGCAACCAAAGCAACAAGAGATGTTGCTACTTTCTCTCCTCCTCATGTGCATCATGAAGCAAAAACATACTCATGGACATATGGAATTTCACATCAACCCAATACAAAGAAACATCATCAATGCACATCATGAGAGCAACATGCCAAGCTTTATCCAATACAAGACACATAGACATAAGAGATGTCATGTGGTGCCCAATCTCTCTCAAGGGAACTCGAAATGAACATGCCTTCTTTTGCTACATTCTACCTTTGATACACAAGGCATGAATTAGAGAAATATGAGCTATTGGGTGGTAACCATACTCACCCAAGAGCAGCCAGCACAGCCATGCCTCCTTCATTTCATAAGTGTTCTTCAAGGCGTGGATCAAATAAATAGGAGCGTTTGGGTAGTGACAAAATTCTCCCAAAGGCAACCAATGTAACCAAGCTTGCTGGCCCATGTCATAAATCTACAAGTGGTGATGCAACCCCTTGCTTATCATCCTCACCCACTCACCCCAATATGGAAGATGAGTGATGTGTTGCATAATCATGGTATCCTCCCTTTGTAGAATGCCATATTCCCGAAATTGATGAAGATCTTTGGACTTCAGGAAATGTTAAAGTGCACCTCCAATGAGATCTCTTAATGAGACCTTCTTCTCATCCATCGCCTTCCAAAACCAATGAGGTTCTGGACTTGCTGTAGGTAGAAGTATCTCTTTGAGCTATGAGATGTTCATTGAGAAAGTCTCATCAAGAAAGGAGAAAAGGTTTCTCATATCTAGATGTTTACCATTCATCATCTTGTTCTCCATTGCTTCATGAGTGAAGCTACCTTCAGAATGCTCCAAGAATAATGGGGCCTCATCATTATCACTGCTACTAGGTGACAACATTGTAGATCTGCAAGGTAATACATATATTGTCCCAAATTAAGGTACAATACTAATCTTATGACCAGTCATTGTACATAGGATCATGCTCATCCCTGCTTACAAAATTCTACACTTCAGCTCAAGAGGTTGAATGTAGTCCATCGATGACAAACTGGGATAGATTTTCATATCCTCCTTGATTAGATCAATGGTCCTCTGTGCTATGATAGTTTGCTACTTCAAATCAGCATTTGGATCTAACCCTTGGTCATGCATTGGCCCTGATGGCATGTCCCCACAAGTTTCAATAAGATCTACTGAAATAATAGGTGATTAATGTGTATGCATACCTTGGATTAACTGATATGTGGGAACCTCTTAAAAAAACACAAGAGTTCCTCCAATCAGGATAATAGTGCCTCCAATTGCTGGTAAGAGTGATGGCTCCACATCTACAAGTGTACTAGCGCTGGAATATTCCTCCTTTACCTCACGCATCTCCTAAATCATGCATGGGACTCTATATGTCAAGAGCTCAAGGCTATCTTGCAAATATGCAAGTGTCTCTTCTCTGGTCCATGCAAGTACTTCTGCAGCTGGTGGTGAATGTAGTGACTCCTTATCCAGAGTGACAAGATTGACATCCTCCTCCTTAGGAAATTCCACTTTGTGACACATCTCTGGTTTTCTCACATCAAATTCCTTCCTCAACCTGTGAAATAAATATGAATATTTAGTCTCCTTTGCATGCTCCAAGTGACCAAACCACCAATCATTTGCTTCATCTAAAAGATGAAGTGCTACAATTTGAACAACCTCTCCTTCAGCTATAGGATGTAGCTTGAAAAATGAAGCTAAATCCCTCCTCCAAGCTTTAACAGTGCTTGAGGAAGATCCATCGAATGTAGGCAAATAGAATGTATTATGCCTCTTTCATCTATTGCTGCTATAGTATCCTCTTTCTTCTTTGATTTTGAATAATTGCTCGAGAGTTAGCTTCTCCTTGAATGCTCTAGACTATGCTTTATACTCTTCAAGATATAGACTGAGAGTCTCATGAGTCTCAGTTTCATTCCTTTCTTCATTTCTACATGTTTCACCTTCTCCAAATAAAGTGGGCATAGTGTATCTATGAAGGGATCTAGGACTCTCCAGTTTTCTTCTTTGCTGATAGGAAGTGCTTGGACCTTCCTTATGACATCTTCTTCTTAGATCTTCATTGAGTCCTTCCTTCTGCATTAGATTAACCTCCTTGGAGAGGTCTTGCATGGATCTAAAGAAGGAGTGGAAGAATTTTCATTCTCCATGACAGATCTCATCTATCTGCTTCTTCCTTTGATGTAAAAGATGAAGTTTCCACAAGTTGAGCCAAAGATCATGCTCTGATACCACTATAATATCCCAAAAGGGAGAATGATATAATACTTGAACACAATCTAAGAACTGCAGCAAGATAAACAAAAAATCTTAAGACAACATCAGAATTTATAGAGAAGCTGAGCCATTTTATTATGTGGTGATGATTCAGTTACAAAATGTACAAGAATATGAGTAGATCTAGCCAAAAATATGGTCTAGAATCACCTATAAAACATGCCACAATAGGCACTGCGTAACTGGAGAGTCACTGAATCAAATACCGCATTGTCCCTTCAGCAGAATATGAACATATAACTGTAGGATGAAAAGGAAAGTGTAGATCTACTCAAATATGGAGCTCAGATGATGCCAAGATTTAAGATCTAGCCAATGTGATGGATTCCCAAGATAACCCAGAAAGGATTTTCCAGATCTACAACTTTGGAAAATCACCCTCCTAGGATTTGATCCTTGATCTATTGGGAAATACAGATCTGAAGCTAGATCTGAAATATAGATGGCTGAAATATGTTATAAGATCAGATCTAAGCTTGAAGGGCTGATGAAGCTCTAGATCTAGCTTCTCAATCCTCCAATAATGATTACAGCTGTTGCATCACAACTATCAATAGAAAATGTGTTGTGAGGGAAAGAGAGGCCTTATACCTATTGAAAATTTATAAAATGAACTCCAGGCTGCTGGAAATACTAATGTCAATGTGAGGGGATGATCCGCCACAAGATTACTAGCCAAAATGCTAGCAACCTCCTTCCTCCTTTTGGATATGCAATTTGGAAAACGTAATTCCTGAGGGAAATACTGCTGCTAGGAGGTCAATAAGTTTTGGCCTTATGCTATGTATGAAATGAAGGTCTTGGAATGCTGATATATAAGCCCAAGGTGATAGGAATAAACCCTCACTGGTTCACCAGATGATGTATTGAAGACGACTTCCACCTTCCATACTGATCTTCAGAAATCTACAATTTCCGAATATGAATGTTCTGCAGAAAGAGGGAAAAGATATGTAGCACTAATGCCTGATGTAGAATGAAGTAGAATACTCTTTCTAGAGCTAAACTAAGAAAGAGGTGCGATTCCCAACCAGGAACACCTTGTGCTAAACAACACTTTCAATCTCTGTTAAACAACCCGAGAAAGCAATGGGATGTCACATGAAAATTCCATATCTAAAAAGGTCCTTACATCAAAAATAACCAGCATACCTCCATCCTTGCCTTCATCTTTTTTAGATAATGTTTGATAATTCCCATGCCTTGGCCGTCATTTATACTGCGTTGTGCATGTGGAAAAGATCCTCCAAGCTTGACTGCGCTGTTTGACCAAATCAACCATCATGTCTAAGTGTAATTTACACCCTCTCCATCTGTGTGCTTTGATTGCACAACATCTCCCTCACTTTATTATGAATGTCCCATGATCTTCTGTTTGACATCTTCAAGATCTTAGTTGACTGTATCAACCTCCATGATCTATCTCAATTAATGATACATAATCTCCAATTCCATTCATATTAGTAGTTGCTAAACTGCCTCATCATGTAGATCTAGGCTTAATTAATCCACATTCACACATGAAAAGTGGATACTTATTCATATTGAGGATTATGGGTCCCTCACCCTTTTATTTACTTAATTCATTAAGAAAGTTAAGAACTCTAATATTCTGAATATCAAGTGAGAATTTGGGAATATTATAAGATATCACAATCTAAGTTTCTCTCTCTCAAACTCATCATAATGAAAGATGCATACTATCCATCTGGAAGAATCTCCCCGGACCACAAGGTCTCACACACATAGGCCACATGAAGAATCAACAATACATCTCCTATACCACAAGGTCTCATGATAAACATTCTATAGGAGGAATCAACAATAAATATCTGAGACCACAAATTACCATGGGACACAACCTACAGGATGAATAAAGAATTCATCTCCTAGAACACAAGGTATCATGACATATATCCTATGGGAGGAGTCAATACATCTTCAGGACCACAAGGTCTCACATCACACAACTTATGGGAAATGGTATATAATATGATGTGATGCAATTAGCGCTCCCTCTCTCTTAGACATGGTTTCTCAATAAATCCAAGTTGTTCTCTAAAATATAAACAAACTTCAAGTGGGACAAGGAATTTTCTAATACATCAACAACCCACTCATCAATAAGAGAATATTGAAGCCTCATAATTCCTCATTGGAAAATATTCATGATGTAGTGATATTTAATTTCAATATGTTTTGCTGTATCATGAAACACCAAGTTCTCAAATAACATAAAAAAAATTCTATTATCACAATATATACTAGTTTTATCCAACATTTGATCAAACAAGGAAAATAATATTTTTCGAAACCATATAGCCTCTCAATAGGAAGCACTACGAGCAATGTATTCAACTTCATTTGTACTTAGAGTAATAGAGATTTGTTTTTTACTAGACCAAGAAATCATAGTGGAGCCTTGGCTAAAATAATATCCATAGGGAGGTACTCCAAGCCCTAGGGTTCATGGTTTAGAAGGTGGAGCACCACAAGAGTCACTTGTGGGCTTGGAAACTACAATTTGGGTTTAGCACCCATTATGATTTGGACCAACACCAGGAAAATTTTTGAACATGTGATGCATGGAGATGATAGAAATGTGATTGAATTTGACATGTCCTTGATGAGATATAAATTTTTGAAATTGACAATGAATTTTTGAGTGCTCAAGTCATGCAGGTGTGAAAATAAATTAACCAAAAGTTGTCTCTATTCACTAATTCATGGAGCTATTGTAAATTCTATAAATACAATGTGAATGTGATAATTTTACTCATCCAGTCTACATCATATCATACAAGATCATCATGTGAGGTAGCTGAAGTTCAGAAAGAAGGCCAAGTTGAAGAAGGAGAGTTTTTTTGGTTTGAAATTGTGCTTTTCAAGATGTTGAGTTAGGACAGAAGTAGGCCGAAGCATCAAGGGAGAAATTTAGGCTACGTAGAGGTACAATTGTGGCTTTATAATCTCTTTTTAAGGTTTTTTTTTGGTACAAGAATATTTTTGTGGGAGTTGAGGTCTATTCCTTAGTGAATAATGAGTCGTTTTAGTTAATAAGTGGCATGAATTAAGCCCTACAACTCAATGTTTGATAGCAACAAGAAGGAGGGACTATGCCACAACTGTAAGAGGCTTTTTGTGGATAATATAATTATTTTGACAGGTTGTTGTTGGAATCCTTAGTGAGGAAACCTCATAAAAAACAATCTACACAATTTCAAAGTGTAGTCAAAGCATGGTTGGTTGATGATCTCATGTTGATTTGATGTTAGGTGGAAGATTGTCCATGTGTGGACAAAATTTGTAACAACTTTTGGAATCCATTTGGAGAGCTTAACTTGGTCATTAGAAGCCTCTCCTAGGAGCATATCTTACAATGGAAATATTGGGCATCGTTTTTTGTTGCAGGGTAAAGTGTCGATTGCCAAAAGTATCCATTTACTAGGATTCATAATGGGAGTCTAATCACTGAATTTTGGGTGAAGGTTCGAGCCTATGTTTCTATATTTGATGGATGAAAGAAGCTACTATGAGGAAGACTAGAGCTTAGGTTTTTTCCAACCTAGAAGAGAATATTGGATCAACCCAAGTTCATTGTAGCAGAAGTGACTTGTAATAGTGATAGGTGGAAATCCTAGTGGAGACTGTATGTGTTGTCTATTGATGGACTAAGGGGGACTAGAGTGTATAATTGGAGTGAAGGACCCATGTACCAACATGATGAGATATGATGTAGAGACTGCAGTGAAATTTTCATTGTATCTTGTATCCCTTGTAATGGAGCCCTAAGACTATTGTATTCTTCAGCTGGATTAATATAAATAACATTGGGTTGGTGTAAATTATTTTACAACATTTTGTTAAAATTTGCCTATACTTGTGCATGTGTGATCTAGTACTTTATACTGTTCCACTGTGAAAAGTAGATTTTGTTGAGATTCTTATTTTGGTAGCATTAGAGAACATAATATTATAACCTAGATCTAAGATTACAGAAATTAAAAAATTACCAATCCACATTAGAACCATACATTAAACCATACTCAATGGTACCTCACAAGTATCTCAATATATGTTTTAATGAAATCCGTTGTACACAATCAAAGTCAACTGGGAATTGGTTCAATGCATAACAAATATCAGGCGTAGGGTTCACAAGATAATTCAATGATACAAACAATTTTTGATATATAGTTGGACCAATCAAATCAGAATCATTGTCTTAGATATTCTTCAAATTCACTACCATAGGAATTTCCATGGACATGCAGTCCATCATGCCAATTATCTAAAGATTAGTAACAATCTAATTTCGTTAGCCTACAAATGTACCATCAAGTTCTTACCAAATTTATAATCCCAATTAGTAATGCATGAGAGTAACATTCTTCATCTCAAATTTTTAAATGAGGTCCCTCTTACATTGGACAATTATTATTTCAAATCCCATCAGAAAAGAAACATCTACATACAGTAGAAACATGAGGGGCTCACCTTCAACAATATTGAGATATATATTTGGATCTATGTATCTCTTCTTAAATCCAAGACTCACCACATAACCATAAAAATGGGAGTACCATGCACTAGGACCTTTCTTGGTGCCATAAATTTTATTCTTTAATTTCCAAACATTTGTCTGTCTATCATGGACCTCAAACCCTTGAGGTTGTTCACTATAGACTTCTTCTTCGACGACCCCATGTACAAAAGTAGAGGAGACAAAAGTAAAAAATCTAGTAGATGCGTACCTAGCAATGGGGAAAAGGGTGTCTTCAAAATCCTCTCCGTCTTCCTGGGAGAATCCACAAGAAATGAAACTATCCTTGTCTTTTTCAACACTTCCATCAACAATATGTTTTATCTTGTAGATCCATTTTGAAGACACATTGGATTTTCCCTCAACTCTAAGCACAATCTTGCAAACACCATTTTTTAATATGGACTGATATTATTCAATCACTCCTTCTTTCCACACTTTATCTTAAATATATAATTCATAGAAAGATGGCTTGGAATCAATCATATTACACATGAATTTTGTACATCCCGAATAGTCTTTGGCTTCTTGACCTCCTTAAATGTTCCATAAGCAAGAGAAAAATCTTCAACTTCCTTCAATGCTTTCTCTAACAAGGTTGGTCTATTTCTTATCTTAGTTACAAGATATTTTTGTAGATTCAATAGGTTCATTATCAATGTATTTTGCAAGTGGGTTTTCATTCATAGGTTAAAGTTCTTTGGACCTTGATTCCACATTCTTTGAGTTTAATTGCACTAAATTGTTTGAGTTCAAGTGTGAACCCTTGGACTTTGAAAATGAAAAATCCTCATAACAAATAACATCCCCACAAGTGTAATATATACCCTAAAGGCTTTGGAATTCTTATTCTAAGAAATAAAGGTTCCCTTATTTCCGGATGGTTCCAAATTTGAACTTTTCTCTTTAGGAACATGAACAAAAACAAGACATCCAAATATTATTAAATGTTAAACATTTGGTCACTCACCTATAAATACTTCTTCACAGGTCTTTTCATCCATAATTCTTTGGGCACTAGTTTTGAATGCAAACACTATTCCTTGCAGCTTCTCCCCAAAGAAACATACGCAATTCCTAACCATGAAGCATGGATTTGAAAACTTCCAATATAGTTCTATTCTTTCTTTTTACAGTTCCATTTTGTTCGGGGTAGTATGGAACTATCAACTCCATTTTAATTCCAACATTCCTACAAAAAAAATTTCATTCATTTAATGCATACTCCCCGTCATTATTAAACCTTAGAGTCATGATTATTTTTCGTATATAATTTTCAACTTGTTATTTGAACACACAATAATTCCCAAATACTTGATCCTTGGTCTTCAAGAGATGTATACATGTTTTGAAAGAATAGTCCATAATGAAATATACATAATACAAGAATAGACAAAAGTTTTTATCAGGCATAGGGCCATAAATGCCAGAATGCACAAACACCAATGATCCTTTCCATTTACCATCACTACTAGTGCATATTAATTTAAAATTTTTCCGAGAAGGAAATCCCCTGTAGAGTTAATCATGATATAATTTATGTTTAGGTACACCTTTAACCAAATATTTCAATATTCCGAAATATTTATAGTGCATATGAGCGTAACTTTGATTCCAAACATCACTAATTTCAGTAGTGTTATTTAGAAGAGCTTGGATTGAGTGACGAAGGAGATGATATAGTCCTCCAATTCCTGCCCCAAAGACCTTAGCAATTTCAAACTATGATTTTCTATTCCATACTAATACTTGTGCATAAACAAAAGAAACTATATAACCTTTTTCTTCAAGATATGATATGTACAAAATAATTTTCCTCAAATCCAAAACATATAAGATATTATTAATAGATACATTACCTCTAAATATTGATGGAAAGGATGGCATAACCATTCCCTCTAATTCATATTTTCCATTATCTCCATGATGAACCTTTTCATTCAAAATTTTCCCAGTTAATTGAGATATATGATCACGATTTTGATTCATGTGCCTTGAATCACCAATGTTCACAAGCCAAATTTCATTATGATCTTCAATGGAACCTGTAAGAGCACAAATGAATGAGTATTTAGATTTAGAGTCATTTCTCTTATGTCTCACCTTTTAATATGCCTCATTTAGATCAATAGAATATACACGATGTATTCCTCTTTTGTTACTATCATCATTCATTTCAAAGTCATCTCTTCGATTCCTTTGAGGACATTGATCTCGATGGTGACCATAGGCTTCACAAGGAAATCATTGAATGTTTTATAGATCTCTTTTATCACTTTTTTCTCTTCAATATATTAAATATATTCTATATTAAGAGGGAGGATGAGGTATTATTTGGGAAGTATAATCCTTCTTTAAAGATGATCCAAGGCCTTTTATTTTTACAACATTTCTTATTTTCATTAGAATGAGATAGAAATGCTTCTATAATTGGATCTTCAATGTCTACTCTAGAAAATATTCTTGAATCTTATTGAGTACATGCTGCCTATAAGTTGTCAAGATTTTGAGAATTTTCTCTTGCAATAATACTTGGTGTAAATGAATCCCAAGATCTAAGAAGACCACCCAAACTACCAACTACCAATTCCTTATTGGATACTTCATCAATGGATTTGATTTCATCTCTAATTTGAGATATATTGACCAAATATAATTCCACTATGTCATTCTTTGTCATGTTGATATTACGAAATTTTCCTCTTATATTTATGGATCAATTCACATAATTAATTGTATACAATCCAATCATAGCATTCTACATAGCATGAGTTGTATTATCTTAAATAATATAGGGAATCAAATGATACCTTACATAATACAATATGATTGTTCTAGAAAAAATATCATCTTCATGAAACTTCTCCTTTCCTTCTTCATCAAAAGATTGAGTAACTTTACCTATGACAATTCCCAAACCTTTGTTTCATTCAAGAATGATTTCAACCATTTCCTTCCATGCCTTGTAGTTAGTAGCTCCTTTGAGCTTGCTTTGATTCTTCATGAAAAAATTCATGATGAATATTGTTGGTCACATTAGAGGAAAAAACCCATATATATTTATAATAAATCTTATATGCCCTTCAAGCCCTCTTCAAGATTATCTCTCTACTCTTTTCTCTTCACCAAAGTTCTGATACCATGTTGAAATTATAGCGTAGCTAGGACTAGAATAGTTTCTCACAATTCATAACTACTTCTATTGATGCAATAAATTATTTCCTTATTCTTCAATCAACAAGTAGATATACATGAAAAAATTCACCCATTCAATTATTTGATAAGGGATGTAAATAGAGATCACAATAGACAATGAAAAGTTGTATTATATACCAAGATTAGGCTTATAGCCTGGGAAAAACCCAGAAAGGGAATACTCAAAATTATTTCCTTATAAGAGAGAGATTATATTTTTCAAAGGTACATAAAAAATATTCCGAAAAATTAAAATATGTCCTCAATAAACAATATGAGTCAAATTTGTTCAACAAAGAGAGGAAGATTAGCTCCAAGTTAATTGTACTAGTTCTCACAACAAGCTTGAAATTTTGGCCTCTCATTAGTATAGCAAGAGGATCGAATTTCATACTAAAGTATCCAAAGAAAATTCAATGCACTATTCACAAAATGTCATCCAAACCCATAGTCAAGTAACTTACTCATCCAAGGTAAATATCCAATGAGAGAGAAACAATTATAGTCACTATGAATCAACAAATTTTTGAAGTATTCAGCTTTAATATGATGCAAAAAAAGAAAAAATAGAATTTATGATTATGAAGACAAATTCTCTCAGCACATATGCAAGAGTAAAGTCAACATAGATCAAAAGCAACAATTTTCACTTCCTTCACATGTGTGGTATTTCTTCCCGAGATAAAAATTTGTGGTGCATTGGTGATAAACTGAATTCAAATGATTTCCTTTTATAGTAGTTTAATTTGGTCGAATTAGCCCTAATGGAGCTAACTTGATGAAATCATGAGGCTGAATCTTATAAGGATAAATATGGATTTTTTTCCTTCAATGTAATATCCCAAAATGGGAATAACAACAATATATAAAAGTTATGCAGGAAAAATAACATAGATCATCAAAGTAAGAGCTAGAGGCCAATAGGGAGACCATTATTTAACATTTACAACATAAAATAAAATGTACAATGAGGCCCATGTGATGTAAAATAGGAAATAGAAGTCTCCAACGGAAGAAAAATCCTCAAAAAGAGGTGCTGCAATCACATATATAGACTACAAAAGCTTGGACAACGTTATTTTATTGAGCATACAATAGCTAAAGATTACACTTTAGATATAAATCATATAAGTGCATGAAATGTGAGATCTATAACAGATCCATACACTATAGAGGCTCCTATTTCAATTACCTTTTGGGTTTTTAGTGAGACACCATGTACGTGGAGTAGATCTGAGATCTAAGTTACAGAACTGCAGAAATATTTAGATTTTTAGAAGTATTCAGAAACAGGCAGATCAGATCTGAAATGAAAAATGTATAGATCTCCGCCAATGGATCTCCAAATTGAAGGGCAGATCCCCAGCACATCAAAACTGGCTCTACAGATGGTATGCCATAACTCCCTGCAACATCACCTACAGGAATAATGTAGTTCTGGAAGAAATAATATGTTGTAGGGTTTAGAATAAGTTTGGCCACATGCCAAGATCTGAAAATAATGCTCAAGATGTTCAATATTGTCTTGCCAGTGGAATATAAGACTTCTCCACTAAAAAGGAGTAGTGAAATGGTCTAGATCTGAGTCGATCTAGCTTCCACTTGTTGTAGCCTTAAAATAAAACCAAACACTCAACAGGATCTATGTTGTAGTTCAAAGAAGAAGCTTGGCCTTAAGCCAGATAGTGGACTACGCAATACAAGACTCTCCCAAGAGATACTCAATGGGAAGAGGTGAGATTCCCAATCAGGAACACCTAATGCTAAACAACATTTCCAATCTAGGCTAAACAACCAAAGAAAGCTGTATGTCTAAATAGGTAATACAATTAGAAAATACAATATCATCAACAACCTTTTAATGTTGCCATCCCCTTCCTTATATAGATTAAGAGCTTGTAACCCTAAACCACCTTCAATGAAATAGCTTCTTTCACACAAGCCATCCCCATCTAAAACTGCATTGTGCTTCATTGATGGCCACTCCTCCAAGATAGTGCTGTAGATTTGGTCATTGCTGACCCAGTCAAAACATCCAACCCCTTTCACACCTAAGGGTGCTTGCTTACATAGCCAAGATTTAACCTTTTTCGCATTTGGCATTGATTTATTTGTTGTTTAGGAGTTTTATGATCCTCCTTTACACTTTTATTCATGAAACAAAAAAACAAAACAAAAATGAATATTCCCATTAGCTTAGGACTAATTGGGAATATTATAGTCCTCCCCTCCCAAATATTGCTTGTCCTCAAGCAACTGATAAGGTGAGTTTTGCAACTCTCCTCCTCTGCCATTGGTTAAATCATCATATGCTAAGCTCTCTCCATAAGCTAAGTATTCACGAATCCAACACTCCATGAATTGTTCCTCCAAAGTTCGTATGAGATGTAAATACTGCATCCCATAAGGAGACAATAGCTCAAATGAAACAAACATGGCTTGCCCAGTGTCCTCCCTGAAACATGTAGCATAAGGTACATGGAGAACCTCCATCCCATAGGGCACATACATACCTCCCATCCTCCCTCCATACATTTTCATGAAAAGCACAACTACATCATCAGTGTATGGGAGAAAAAAAATATACATGTGGAACCAGTGCAGTGCATCTCCTGCCTGCATCAGATCTAGATGTGGTAAGTGGTTTCTCCACCGCTTACTTGTTGCCCATGTTATCTCACTATGGCTGAAAGTGTGAGATATATTTGGTGCCTTAGGAAAGCACCCATCATGATGAAAAATCTCCATTTTCCCACCAAGGGTGTGGCCAAGTTCAGAAATTTTTGTGGTCCCATGTTGGCCATGAAGTTTACGAGATATAATACTCCTCCTCGAAGTTATGTCCTACATAAAAATGGTGAAAGAATGCATACAATTAGAAAATAAAACATGTTTTACATGAGCATGTTCTTCACCAACAATCCTCATTATACACATGGACTGGTGTATAGATCTATCCTCTTCCTATAAAGGAGAAAGAGAGGGTTGAATTAAATCTTCTGTAGATTTATGTTGCTGCTCCATCTCCACATGGTACATGCATATTTGGAAATGATAATATAGTTCTCCTTTAAATCACTCCCAATAGTAGCTCCTCAAAATGATGTTGTTGAGGTTCATAGAATAGGTGTGGCTGAAACAAAACTATTTGTAGTTCCTTTGTAGAAAATTCTCCTTGAGCTTGGAGGCTCTAGATAAGAAGATCCTATCATGATAATGGATGACTCCTTCATGGATTGGATAGCCCTCTTCATGCAGCTGGTCATCAAGTATCATACAAGTGTGAAGATCCTTGTAATAATCCACCAATAGTTGTGATTTCCAATATGGATCTAAATTGCCCAACAATGAAAGCGCTGATAATGTATCAACAGAAATTTATGTCATGTTGCTACTCTCCTCCTTGAAATATCCCTTGCCAAAGGTATATGTTGGAAGGCCAGTCCTTCCATTCTTCTCCTCCCACAACACAGAATCAGATATGAGAGTGGGTGATGATAATAAGAGAAGAAAATATCCCTCCTCCTTGAACCTACCCAAGCCCCCCAGCGCTATATCTTTGTCTTCCAATGCTCCCCTCCCTCCCAGATCTGAATTTGGAGCTTCATGTGGTAACATATATCCCACAAAAATTGAATCATGTGTCCTCCAAGGTGGTTTGTTACTAGATAAGAGTTTCCCATGCAAAAATATCATGAGCATGATAGATGGGACTGTATGGTCCTTACTTCCACTACACAAATCCATCTCCATTATTTGTGTGGAAGTGGTATGTGAGGGATATGTATGCATACCTTTGATAATTTTGGTTTCACCACTCTTCTTGTCCACCCATTCCATTTGAAAAGCGTCCAAATCAGTGGTGACTTTTCCCAATGTAATCAGCCATTGAACACCCAAAATCACATTGGTGTCAGGTATGTCAACCACAAAGAAGTGATCAACCAATTTATAACTTCCCATGGTGACTAAAAGTGACGGGACATAATGCATGCATTGAATTTTTCTATCTCATGGGACCAAAACAGAGAATCACTCAAAGGTATCAGTGGGTACTTCCCTCCTTTTCACTAGATGGGCATCAATGAAATTGTGAGTTTCCCCACTATCAATCAAAACAGAGACCCTCTGATTAAAGATTGAACCTTGAGCTCTTAAGTTCAAGTACTTAGCTACTCCTCTCAAATATGAAAGAGCCCCTCCAATAGGAGAAAATTCTCCATCCCCATCTCCTGATCGTTTTGGCTCTCCTCCTACAGTGTCAGCACTGTGACCTCTTCTTGGTTCATCTCCTTCCTCCTCCTCAACATCTAAGAAGACCTATATGTAATGTGCTTTTCTAGCAACACATCTATGTCTAGGTGCCCATGATTCCTGGAAAGTGAAGCATAGCTTCATTTTTCTTATATCTCTTTGGATTTATTCATTAAGAGGTTTCTTGTATGAGCCCTCCTTGGAAGGAGAAGCTTTATCTTCCTTTCCCTTTGAAGGAAAACAGGGCTTGTGTTGAAATTTTTCTTTGGTTTTTGGTAAGGCATATTGAAGGTCTCTAGCCCTTTCAATATCATCATGCAGGGTAGTGGGCTTGGTAGATTTAACCAGCCCATGAGGAGGTTCATCTAAGCCATTAATGACCATGTACACCCTTCTTGCTACAGAAAAATCAGGAACCATAACAGATAATCTTAAGAAATTCAGAAATTTAAGAATTTGTATTACTTGATTGCTTTAGCTTTGTAAGGCTCATGAATGGTGCCTCTGGATCTCTTCTATCAAATATTTCCACCAACGTTCCAGTGAACTCTGAATAAGTAATCACATTGGAATGACCCAATGTAGACAAGCCATGGAACCACCAATTGTGTGCTTCACCTTCAAAGTGCAGCACTGCAATCTTGATAGGCTCCATCTCTAGGAACTTGTTCAACTAGAAGTAGATGTCAAGTTTTTCTACCCATGATTTTGTAGAACACTTGGATGACCCATCAAAGTTGGGTAAAAATAATCTACCCATAGAGTGATGTCGATCATGATTCTGAATGAATCCACCACCTCTATGATGATGCCCTGGTCTTCTTTTTTCCTTCAAGTGAAAAAACTCCTAAAAAATCAAGTGATATTTGAATCTCTGATTTTGAGACTCATATTCTTCAAAATAGTCTTCAAAGGATGCTTTCTCTTGAAACCCTTCATTTCCCAGAGCCAAAATGGTAGGCATGGTACAACGTTGGGAAACTTGTGGATGATGCATTGGTTGATCATTCCAGTGGTGAGATATGCTAGAGCTTTCTCGAAGATGAAATACTTTAGGGAATTCATTGATTCTGTCCAATCTAATCTCTTTGATCTCTCTAGAAATATCTCTCTTGGCTCTCAAAAGGACCTTAGGAAAATCCTTTTCTTCTTCTTGACTTCCAGATTCAAGGGCTTTACCCTTGTCTTCATTGTCATTGGTGTAATCAAATTTATTCTTCTGTCTTCTCTTTAGATACCTCCTCTGTCTATCAATAAGAGGTTATTGTTCTTTAGAAGACATATTTGCTTCTTAGAATGCACAGGTTGTGCCAAGATGATGCTCTGATACCACTGTAATATCCCAAAATTGGAATAGTAGAAACATATAAAAGCTATGCAGGAAAAATAACATAGATCATCAAAGTAAGAGCTCGAGGCCTGTGTGGAGACCCTTGTTTAACATTTAAAATAGAAAATTAGATGTACAATGAGGCCCATGTGATGTACAATAGGAAATAGAAGTCTCCAATGGAAAAAAAACCTAAAAAAGAGGTGCTGCAATCACATATATACACTGGAAAAGCTTGGAAATCATTATTTTATTGAGCATACAGTAGCTGAAGATTAAAATTTATATATAGAGAATATAAGTGCATGAAATTTCAGATCTATAACAAATCCATACACTATAGAGGCTCCTCTTTCAATCCCCCTTGGGGTTTCTATTAAAAAACCTTGTACATGGAGTAGATCTGAGATCTAAGTTACATAACTGCAGAGATATTCAAATCTTTAGAATTATTCAGAAACATGCAGATCAGATTTGAAATGAACAATGTAGATATCTCCTCCAATGGATCTCCAAAGTGAAGGGAAAATCCCCAACACATGAAAACTGGCTCTACAGATGGTATGCCATAACACCCTGCAACATCACCTACAAGAATGACGTAGTTCTCAAAGAAATATTGCGCTATAGGGTTTATAATAATTTTGGCCACATGCCAAGATTTGAAAATGATGCTCAAGATGTTCAATAATCTCTTGCCAATGGAATAGAAGACTTCTCCACTGAAAAGGAGCACTGAAATTGTCTAGATCTGAGTAGATCTAGCCTCCACTTGCTGCAGCTTTCAAATGCGACCAAACCCTCAACATGATCTGCATTGTTGTTGGAAGAAGAAGCTTGGCCTCAAGCCAGATAGTGGACTATGCAATACAAGACTCTCCCAAGAGATACTCAATGGGAGGAGGTGGGATTTCCGATCAGGAACACCCAATGCTAAAAAACATTTTCAATCTATGCTAAACATCCAAAGAAAGTTGTATGTCTAAATAGAGAATACAATTAGAAAATACAATATCATCAACAACCTTTTCATGCTGCCATCCCCTTAATTATATAGATTTAAAGCTTGTAAACCCTAAACCACATTCAATGAAATAACTTATTTCACATAAGCCATCTCCATCTAAAACTGTGCTGTGCCTCATTGATGGTCACTCCTACAAGACAACGCTATAGATTTGGTCATGGTTGACCTAGTCAAAACATCCAGCCCTTTTCACACCTAAGGGTGCTTGTTTACATAGCCAAGATTTAACATTTTTCACATTTGGCATTGATTTATTTGTTGTTTAGGAGTTTTATGATCCTCCTTTACACTTTTATTCATGAAACAAAAAAATAAACCAAAAATGAATATTCCCATTAGCTTAGAATTAATTGGGAGTATTACCATCCTCCCCTCCCAAATGTTGCTTGTCCTCAAGCAACTGATAAGGTGAGTGTTGCAACTCTCCTCCTCATCCATTGGTGACATCATCATATGATAAGCTCTTTCCATAAGCTAAGCATTCACCAATCCAACCCTTGATGAATTTTTCCTCCAAAGGTAGGCATGGTAGAGCGTTGGGAAACTTGTGGCTGATGCATTGGTTGATCATTCCAGTGTTGAGATATGCCAGATATTTCTCCAAGATGAAATCCTTTCGGGGATTCTTTGATTCTATCCAATCTCATCTCTTTGATCCCTCTAGCAAGATCTTGCATGGCTCACAAAAGGACCTTAGGAAAATCCTTTTCTTCTTCTCCACTTCCAGATTGAGGGGCTTTACCCTTGTCTTCATTATCATTGGTGTAATCAAATTTCTTCTTCTGTCTTCTCTCTAGAAACCTCTTCTCTCTGTCAGTAAGAGGTTCTTCTTCTTCAGGAGACATATTGGATTCTTAGAATGCACAGGCTATGCCAAGATGATGATCTAATACCACTATAATATCCAAAAATGGGAATATCAACAATATATAAAAGTTATTTAGGAAACATAATGCAGATCATCAAAGTAAGAGTTGGATGCCAATATCGAGACCCTTATTTAACATTTAAAACAACAAATTAGATGTACAATGAGGCCCATGTGATGTACAATAGGAAATAGAAGTCTCCAATGGAAGAAAATCCTCAAAAATAGGTGTTGCAATCACATATATAGACTGGAAAAGCTTCGACAGCTTTATTTTACTGAGCATAAAATAGCTGAAGATTATAATTTAGATATAGAGCATATAATTACATGAAATTTCAGATCTGTAACAGATCCATACACTATAGAGGCTCATATTTCAATCTCCCTTTGGGTTTTCTAGCAAAACACCGTGTACATGGAGTAGATCTGAGATCTAAGTTACAAAAATGCAGAAATATTTAGATATTTAGAAGTATTCAGAAACATGTAGATCATATCTGAAATGAAAAATGTATAGATTTCCTCCAATGGATCTCCAAAGTGAAGGGCAGATCCCCAACACATGAAAACCATCTCTATAGATGGTATGCCATAACACCATGCAACATCACCTACAGGAATAACACATTTCTAGAAGCAATATTGCACTGTAGGATTTAGAATAAGTTTGGCCACATGCCAAGATCTAAAAATGATGCTCAAGATGTTCAATACTCTCTTTCCAGTAGAATAGAAGACTTATCCACTAAAAAGGAGCACTGAAATGCTCTAGATCTGAGTAGATCGAGCCTCCACTTGCTGCAACTTTAAAATACAACCAAACCCTCAACAGGATCTACGTTGTAGTCAGAAGAAGAAGCTCAGAATCAAGCCAGATAGTGGACTATGCAATACAAGACTCTCACAAGAGCTACTCAATGGGAAGAGGTGGGATTGCCGATCAGGAACACCCAATGCTAAACATCATTTTAAATCTAGGCTAAACAACCAAAGAAAGATGTATGTCTAAACATACAATAAAATTATAAAATACAATATCATCAATAACCTTTTCATTTTCATACTGCCATCCCCTTCCTTACATAGATTAAGAGCTTGTAAATCCTAAACCACCTTCAATGAAATACCTTCTTTCACACAAGCCATCTCCATCTAAAACTACATTGTGCCTCATTGATGGCCACTCTTCCAAGACAACGTTGTAGATTTGGTCATGGTTGACCTAGTCAAAACATCCAACCCCTTTCACACCTCAGGGAGCTTGCTTACATACCCAAGATTTAACCTTTTTCACATTTGGAATTGATTTATTTGTTGTTTAGGAGTTTTATGATCCTCCTTTACACTTTTATTCATGAAACAGAAAAATAAAACAAAAATGAATATTCCCATTAGCATAGGACTAATTGGGAATATTCCATTCAAATTTTTAAATAAAAAATTCCAATTGTATCTGCATAAATTTTCAACATACTAACCCCAGAAGGGTCCTTCCGGGGTCTTTTCTCCTCAAAAAATTTTGTGAGAATTTCTCTAGTGTTATCATAGAAAATTTATCTTTACTAATTTTGATTCTAAATTTTACAAGAATATTTTTGCTGAAGAATAATAGAAACCCTCATATGTTGCATAGGTTCTCCCGCATTGAGTTTTGAAGGGACAATTTTCCAAATATATTTGTGTCATTATTGGGCTAGTATTTACTTATAACTTTTTCTGAGTCAAGTCTGCATTTGAATTTATTTCAATATTTACAGAAGAGATTTTTGTAAATAAATAATATCAGACATTGCATCACAATTTCAAGTTTAATTTTTGACATGATAAACTAAGGGTTGTAGCTCCTTTTAGTTGTAGTTGATAAATTAGGGAGTTGTAACTTCTTTCCAGTTGTAGCCAAAGAACTTTGTAGTAATAAGTATATTCTTTCCTTTGTGAATTAAATTGAATAAAAGTTTGAATAATCTATGTGTGCTAACTGTGCTTCTAATGCTTGATTCTTGTGGTGCTGACATGTATTGTTGTAGAAGTATTTATTTGTGTCTTTGTATGTTTAATAAGTGAAAAAAAAAATTAAAATTCCTATAATAGTGATTCAACCCACGCTCTCAGTATTGTGTTCCTTTCTAACACATTTCCTTCACCCTATTAATCACTACATAAAGATTTCTACTAGTTGTACCTAACGGTCAAACCAAGTTGAGATATTTTTCTCAAGTATAATGTACCTTAAATTTTTATATTATTATTAGAGGTAATCTAGGAGGGCTTGCGATTTCATTATTTCTATCATATTAATAATTTCACTTCATATAAGAAGAAACCAAGTTACCAATCTTGATTTAAACCTTATAATGGAAGGTAATTCTTTTGTAATAATTTGATCCAACTACAAACCGCACATTCCATCACGATTCTTTTGAATAACCTTACTAAAATTAACAATAAGTGTAGACTCATAGAGAGGTAGATGTTAGTGAATCTAAGATCTCTATAATAAGAATAATAAGCATACCTAGACCATTATGCATTGCTTTCATAGATTTTGCATGTAATTATTAAAGAGGTAGAATGGGAAATCTCACCCATGTAGAGAGTAAAGATGTATAATATATGAAAATTAAAGAGTGGTTTCGATTTCTTCATGAAATCCATTAACTCGATGTGTAAATTAGAAATCTTGATAGAAAGATAAACTAAGCATAAAGATAAGCTTTAGGAAAAAAATGTCTTTCATTCAAGGATAGATCACTATATTTTGTCCTATATGAAAGAATCCTACTGATTTTCATTGCAAGAAAAGTGATATTATGGATTTAGTCATATTCTATTAGATTCATAACTCAATCCACATGAAAAGAACTCGCAATATTATTTCTCCTAGATTAAGTATGGATTTAACGTAATAATTCACTCACATAAAACTTTTTCAACGAAGAAATATTTGACATGGGGCTTCTTGGGCTTCTTCCAAGAGAAAGGAGGAAAATTTCCTTAGGTGTGCTCTTTCAATAGAAGGATATTAGATTCAAATATATCACAAAAGGGATACAAGTGGTTAGGGTTAGGTGCACCAGCTAGGGCTTCGCTGAGCACATGAAGCCCTCCAGAAGCCTACAATGATAGACCATAGCAAGTTGGAAACTGATAGGGGCGATGAAGTCCCCATATGGGTGGGTGTGGAGTGATCCCCTCCTAAAATCATGCAAGCATAGGGCAAGAAAGTGGGAGTGAGGGGAAGCAGTCTGACCCTCTTGAAAATAATGGAAACCTAGTTCCAGTTCTTGGTGCCAATTTCCAGGCACAAATGCGAGGAAAATTCCTTCCGTGCGCAACTAAGAAGGTCTGATTCATGATCCCAATGAATAAAATGTATCAATACCGAAGCTATATGAAAGACCATGCCATGATATGTAAGTTTAATTGAACATGGCTAACTGAGAAGGACCTGATAAAATGAATACAACAAAAATGGCAAACAAAAGGCCATATTGAGCTAAAACTAGGAACCTGTTGAAGCTCTGAAAATCGGGTCTTAAAATAAGGGGGATACCCACCCAATCTGGACCTTGGTTAGCAGCTCCTTTACCGTTTGGTGTAGTGGGTCCAACTGGGGATAATGGGACCAGTTTCCCAATATGTGTGTGTGTGTTGAGAATAGATATTTCCTTTCTAAAAAGGTTCCTAAGTGAAATGCTTTTATTCTATTTCTAATCTAATCATATGCAAATTGTATTCTAATTTTAACAGAAATATCTAATTCTAAACTAGCCCGGGATGTAATCTTTCTATTTATGTGATCTAAAATTATTTAGAATAACAATCGATAATAAAGATCATTCAACTGTTATAAGAAAATAATTCAATAAAGATAAACCACTTCATATAAAAAGTTAGATGAAACAGTTGTGAAAAACATATCACATAATAAGTTATTCATATATTAAGCATAAATAAATAGCTATCACTGTACAAAAGTGTGAAATGATAACTTAAGAATTCAAGCATCAATATATAAATAACTAAACATAAATATCACTTTTAACACAGAAGCAAAAATAGTTAAGAGATCAAAGTACCATTTATAACTGGTTCTACTCATGAGCTAGAAGCAATAATGATTGATCTCTTCTTAATCCAACATCTAATAAGAGTAAAGAAATGCAACATCAGTAGCAGATATTAGACATAGATATCAATAAATCTCGTTCCATTCATTCATCAAAACGTCCTCTGAGGGTGAAGAAGTGCATGTTCTGAGGACAAGTTTTTGACAAATTTCAGGATCCTTCTCTAAATGCATGAGAAGGGTTTAAATACTACTAACTAAATCTAGTTATAGTATAATACAAAAATTTACGATTCGGTTCAAATGACCGTCCTTTTTCTAGGAAAAAATAAAGTAAAACTAACACTAAATCTAAAACTAAAATTAACAACTAAATACTTATGAATCCGATCTTTGAATTTGCAAGCATCCAGCATTGATTTGAGAAGAGGAGGCTGGCCGACTTCATATTTTAATTGTCCCGAAAAAACAGAATTAGCAAGTGTTGGCGCGATCTTCTCAGTAGAATTAATAACGCAATTAAGAGCATTGCATTGACTGTGTTGTTTTACTAGACATGTTCAGTAAGAATCCCAATTTAACTTTGTCAATCCTTGAATTGATTTTGCCTTTTCTTCAGCTTTCTTTTTCCACTCTGTTTGCAATTGTTGTGCTTGTGGTAGGTATCCTGGAATAGTTTCTGAAATAAAATTAACTTTGTGCAAATTTTCATTTACACAATCAGTAATGTTGCTTGCTGCTGTAGCTGCTTCCTCTGCTGCTTTTTCTACCTCTCTGATCTGTGCATCCCAATTATTGAAGAGCATTTCTTTATGACTGTCATTGATGATTGGTGCTCCTGCTCTTTTTCCTTCCTCTGTCTTTTGCAATGCCAAATAATTAGTAACTCTTTCATTAGTTAAATCATAATCATGTCGTAATTCTATGACATGATTAGTTATTTTATCACTTTCTTGACAAAAAAAGTTCCATTGTGAGATTTTCTGGCATAATATATCTCGTTGTTGCAGTAGTTGATTATTCAAAGAAATAGACTATGAGATAAACTCCGTAAGCTTGGGGTCATCTTTATGCATCTCTTGGATAATCTGTATTTGTTTCTATTTTTTGGCCAAACTTTTATGATATCTAATTTACATTTGTTGAAACTCTTGCTATAACTTTTCAAGTTTTATCTGTGCTTCACTGTTAGCATGAGCTTGTTGCAATTTTTGTTGCAGAACTTGTATGTGATCTTCTTTTTCATTTAATAATATTTGTACCTCAGATGCTTTGTCAATAGTTGCGGAGGCATAAGCTCCTATAATCTGAGATAATTTAGTAATATTTTCAGTTGGATCTGTAGTAGGATCTTTCCATAAAACATCCAATTGTTCTACATCAATAGAGAGCACACTTTCTAATTTACTCTTTTTCCTTTGCTTCCTTACTACTGCTTTATGTTGTGGGCTATAGAATATATCCAGAGGAGGAATTTCCTCTATTTTAAGTACAAGCTCAGAGGAGGGAGTAATGGGTGTATGTTCTATTTCTGTGACATTGCCACTTATTCCTGTGATTAAACCTTTTGTTGTCTGTACAGGAGTTTGTATGTTCTATCCTTCAACATTAATCAAATAATTAAATGTTTCCCATTCTTTATCTAACTAAGTGCAGATGGATGATTGTTGTACATTGAGGGGTGGAAGATTCAACTGTGGAGTGGTTGAAGTATGTTGTTGTGGAAGCTCTTTTGATTGAGCTGTATCCTTCACTGAGCCTTCACTTTTATCATTATCATATTTTTTAGAACGTTCAGAAGTTTATTTGCCATACTTTGACTTAGACCTTTCTGTATCTGAGCTGCCACTGAGACTGACACTAGGATTTGGTTCCCTTGTGGGTTCCAAGTGCAAATTATCCAAAGGAATAGTGGTCAATATTCTTTCTCTGTATATTTTAAACTCTTGAAATTCTTCTGGGCAGAACCGTGTTTGAGCTAACTACAAAATTTCTTTAAATGAACATTTTTCTTGAAACATATCATCAAAAAGATCTTCTTCTCCAGAAAATACTCTTACTTTGACTGCAGTGGTGAAATCCTTGAAAACATCATATGGATCAAACAGCCTTCTCAGAAACGTAAACAATTGTAAACATGTAATATTGTTTATTTCCTTAAATGCATGACCAACATCAAATAATGAAAATGCTTCGCAGGATATAGGAAATTGTGGCTAGATGGCCTTCTTTTTATCCTTTAATTATTTTTTCAAACCTCCCTCTCCATAGGTTTGATATGCAATTTCCCGGGCTATGAGTTTATCTAGAACATACAATGGTAAAACATGAGGAGAAGAAAAACTTCCAAAAACCCTAACATAGGTAAAAAATTCTTCTCCAGACCATCTTGCGACAGGGAGAATGTCTACTTCTGCTTCAAGGTAGAACCTTGGAGCATCCTTATTATACAACACTCTGTACAGAGGAAACATTATGCCATGGAAAATTTTGTAAAAATGAGGAATGAACTTTGATTCCCACAATTCTTTGTGATAAATGTGAATGGGTAGGGGATCCTAAATTGTCCATTGCCAACCTATTAAAGGGAACTTAGAAACAAAGCAGATTGAATCCATAACATAGGCAGATAGATAAAAAGGAGGATAAATCCTCTGAGAGACAGTCCATTTAGACCGATAATTGAAAATAGCCATGGCTAAGTTATCAGACAATATTTTAGCCCAGTCTACAATGGTAGCGTTAACAACAGCATTCAATAAGGGAAGCCATTCAGGCAAAAACTTATTAATGTCAGGCTTTCCAAAAAGCCTACATAGCATAGCAGCGGCAAAATAATATGGAGAAGTGATTGAACCAGTACTGTACATACTGTGTTTATCTTTCTTTAGTGGTTCATCTCTTTTGGACCATTCCTTGGTGCATTCTGCCAAATTTGCATTTTCCTTCGGAAATTTCTCCATAAATTGTTTGTTGTAAGTTGCCTGAGGCTCTGGAAAATGATACATAAGCCTCAAATATTCTGGAGTAAATGACCTGATGAGATCTTCACCTTGAGTTTTGAACTGTCTGTCTGTAATATCAGTGCTATCCAACACCCATTTCACCATGTCTGATATGGAAGAATTCTAGGTCTTGCCACTATCCGGTGCAAAAATGAACAAGCCAACTCTGTAAGAGATGCTTCAGAAGAATTACTTGAGCCTGCAGTAGCCTCAACATCCATTACTCTTGGGTTTTCTTCTTCAAGAAAATTAAACATGCATTCCCAAGTGGTGATACCAGCATCTTTGTTGCAGGCAGTGTCTGCGTACAAGGATGCCATCTCTTTACTTTTAGAACTTGGAGCTTTCTCTTTCTTTCCCATAATACTCTAAATATTTCTTTGTATAGTCTCCTGTTCTTCGTGCCTGCGGTTTTACGAACTAAGTGAGAATAATGATATGAGAAAGGTGAAGGGATAGTTTTAAATGCTGAAGGCGTATGAAATATATTATTTTAACTTGAAATAACCTTTCAATAAAAAAAAAATCCTTTTCATTAATAAATGACAATCCATTCATTAATTTGACATCAAAGCGCATAACGAATATCGATTTATGGAAATATTTTCTTTGTACAACGAGCTTTAAGAATCTGCGATAATGCGATCTGTGATTTACTTTGCAATATCGCAATATCGCAAACTTCAACTTTTGTATCATCGCAATATCACAAATCACAACTTTCGCAAATCACAATCTCGTAACATCGCGAGATAGCAATATCCCGAAATTGCAATATCGCAAAATTGCAATATCGCAAAATATAACATATGAAAAATATCCGTTAATATATTTTCTGCGATATGCGATTTGCGATAAATATTTTAATGCATATTTTTTGGATCGCGCTTCGCAATTTAGAAGATTCTGCTTCGCAAAAGATATCTTTTAGTTTTTTGCGATGGATGCGATATTTTCTTCAAAGAAAGGTTTTATTCTAATCTATCATAAAATTAAGTTTATTTAAAGATTTTCCAAAGAATTTTCTTAAGTTAATGGTAGTAAGTTTTATTGAAAATGAAAATAAACACCAATAATTTTTTTGGATTTTTAAACTAAGGGTCCCCACTTTTTTAGTATTATTACTAATACTAAATAAGAAGGGGGTTGTTGCTGACCACAACAGAGCCCCAGTATTTTTTACAGTAATGTTCTCGAACCTGCAAGAAAAAGAGAGAATATTTTAAAATTGTTCGTATTTCTATCATTACGCAGGCCTATTCATAAGATACTAGAAAGAATGCTACAACTGAGATACATAGCACTTACTGGTGGCGCCTATTTTTTTTTGTAAATTTTCCCTACGTGTCGAAATCTAAGATCCACAAATACTGTAAGGAATTGGAAATTCCATTGGTCAGTTTGTGAAAATAGTGGATTCAACACGCACAGGAAGATATACATCTTATGCATGCATCTGTATGTATATGAATATAGGGTCCCCTCCCTGAAGTATTGGAACTGGAATACCACGATGAGGTTTGGAAAAAACCTCTAGATTATGAACCCATACTCTTTTGATGACGTAGATGTCATGACTATGGGCACTTATATAAGTCTTTTCCATTGAATCAATTGGATATGGGGTCAACGGAAGGGGGAAAGTAGATGTAGGAGAGGAAAATGAAGGGTTTACAAAGGTAAC
Organism: Pinus albicaulis; assembly: GCA_034641835.2. NCBI lineage: Eukaryota > Viridiplantae > Streptophyta > Pinopsida > Pinales > Pinaceae > Pinus > Pinus albicaulis. The sequence goes on from JAXQQM020059258.1 coordinate 194,950, forward strand.
AAGAAATAACAGGAATAAACAAGGGCCACAAACCCAAAAATCTAAACGTAAAAATCAAAACACGAATTAGAATATGTTCGAAGTCTTACAAGAGGAAGGGGAACAATAGAAAGAGGAGCAGAGGGAAAAGGAAATGGACCAGGGGATTTCAATGGAGATAGACCAGTAGATGCCAAAGGAAATAGACCAGGAGAAGGAGTAACTAAAACCAGTAGCCACATGGAAACGAAAAGCCCAAAAAAAACCATCTAATAAAGTGGATTATGAACAAAAATTAAGCCTCTTATCCATAGAGGTGGATGTGTTAATGGAGGAGCAGAGTTCGAAGGAAATAGTTCTCAAAAGGTTATTGACTGAATGGAGACATCTAGATGAAAGGTTTATCCCAGAAGATCAAAAGAAGTTATATAGGGAAAAGTTCCATAAATATATGTCCTAGCAAAGACAACGACAGTTGTACCATGGGGAACAACCAGGATCACAACCTGCAAGAAAAGGAGGAAAGAAGAAAGGAAGGAAAAACAATCATGAATTGATTCAACTGGTAGGGGAAACGTTGGTGAAATTAGGTAAGATAATATCGTTATCAATGGTATTCCACCATATACATAAGGTTTCCCAATAATTTTAATCTCCTAGAATGTAAGAGGCCTAAATAAGTGAGGTAAAAAAACATATCTACAAAATCCATTGCAAAAATAAAGACCCCAGATAATTTTCCTCCAAGAAAAAAAGATATTACACGAAAAAATAGAGGATATTATCAGCTTAATTAAATCATGGTATGAAGCAGTAGATATTGATGTGAAACGACATGAGGGAGGTATAGATATCTTTTGGAACCCCATAGAGGTTATTGTTAATCTGTGGATGGCCATGCCTCAAGAATTATCAGGAATATTCAGACCTATATACACCAAAGAATGGGTCTTGATCTCAGTGGTCTATGGACCTCACACTGTAGGAGAGAAGGAGGCTTTCCTACAGTCCTTATGAAATCTAGGATAGTTACATAAAGAAAAACTATGGATGATAGGATTTGACTTCAACTTGATTCCCTCGCTTGTCGATAAAAAATGGGGCATCCAACGAGAAGAAATAGAAATGGAGCTCTTAATAAACATGCATGAAGAAATGCATATGGCTGACATACCCAAAATCAATGGTCTCCAGACCTAGAGAAACAGGAGGGGAGGTGTGCGCCAGGTGGCCTCTTGTCTAGACCAGTTCTTGGCTTCGGAAGAGCTCATCATAAAAGATGTCTATTATGAAGCTTTGAGAATTCCTTGTTTAGGATCTGATCATTGGAATATGAGGCTAGAGATAGATCTCAAGCAGGGGCACCACAATAAAAAAATTTGGTTCACATCCTTCTAGTTGCGAGACCCAACATTCCTAGACAAAGTAAAGGAATAATGGGAATCGAGCACAGAGCAGGGGATAAATATCATGCACACATTAGAGAGTTAAAAAAAAATCAAGAAATGGAATAAAGAATACTTTTTCCACATTGAAATAGAAAAGGAGAAACTATAGGCTAGTATGAAGCAGATCCAAAAGAGTATGATAATGCAAGACAGAACAAAAGCCCTGGTATAGGAGGAGGGAAAGCTAGTGTCAAAGAATGTGGAAAGAAGGAAGGACGAGGATATATTATGGAGGCATAAATTAAGATTTCAATGGCTAAGGGAAGGGGAACAAAACACTAGATTCTTCCATAAGGAAATGATCCACCATATGTAACACAACCGAATATTTTCCATGCTGGACCTAGGAGGGAACATGGTGCTTAAACATGAAGATACAAAAAACCTAATGGTAAACCGTTTCCAAACTATGTTGTCAAATTCGAACCCTGATAGATCTGAGGAAATTGACCAGATCACACATCATATACCTCAGTTAGTAAATAGATACTAGAACCTGACTCTAATACAAGTATTGACATTGGAAGAGGTTGAGGAGGTAGTCAAATTTCTAGCCAAGAAGAAGGCGTGAGGACTGGACGGATTCAAACCAAAATTATAGCATGTATCATGGTGAATCATGGGGTAGGATATCCTGGAAGTGATATAAGAGTTAAGGAGGTCAAGAAAGGTACACCATGCTCTAAAATCTACTTCTCTAGTGTTAATTCCAAAATCAGAACATTCTAGAGAGCCCTAGGGCTTTTAACCCATCTTATTATGTAATGTTAACTATAAAATAATATCCACTATCATGGTGAACAAAATCAAGCCCCTCCTCTGAGATTTGGTATCCCCGGAGAAAACTGGTTTTATCAAAGGTAGCCAAATCTTGGATGGACTCATGACTGCCGAAGAAGCCATCCATTCCATAAAAAACCTCTGTTCTATTATGATCAAATAATACCTCTCAAAAGCCTATTCCCGTCTAAGTTGGACCTACCTACTTTAGGTTCTCCATGTTTATGGCTTTGATGTAAGATGGATTCAGTGGGTATCCTCTCTAATATGCTGCCCAATTTTCTCCATTTTCCTTAATGAATCCCCTACTCAAACTTTCAATGCATCTAACATCTTAAGGCAAGGCGATCCAATCCCTCCCTCCATGTTTATATTGGTTGCAAAAGGTTTGGGGAGATACATTAAAGCCAAGAACCAAGAAGGGAAATTTAAGGGGTTGGGGATGTGGGGCAATGACCTTGCCCTCACACACCGACAATTTGTGGATGATATTATGATAATATGTGAGGAAACCCTGAAGGAGGAAAGAATTATATTAATTATTTTTCTAGAATTTTATGCGTGCCTCTAAAACACAGATCAACAAGGATAAGTAGGATATTTAATTCTTCAACACCACAACCTATACCTAAGCATTCCTATCCAGGACTATGGGCTTTCTCATAGGCACCCTTCCATCCAAATATTTGGGCATATTGCTAAGCCTTAATTCCCTCAGAGTATCAAACTGGAATTCTCTTCTCGAGCACATCCAAAGACGCCTTAAAAATTGGACTTTTTGGCCCCTAAATATGGCAAGTTGTGTAGTCCTTCTGACAATAATACTACAATCAATTCCTATCTACCAACTCTCAGGCATACAAGATCCGAAAATGGTTTGCACTGAAAGGGATAATATTTATAAAATATTCCTGTGGGAAGGAGCTCAAAAGGAAAAAAAAATGGGCACTCGTGTCATGGAACCACCTAAATAAGCCTCATATGGAAGGGGGATTGGGACTCAAAGACCCATACATCCTTAAGCAACTGATGGGAGAAAATTTCTTGTGGATATGGATCAAGGGAGGAAACGATCTATGGAAAATGATGTGAGAAAGGAAATACAACATACCACAATCCATTTAAGAAAAAAATAGAATTTAAGTAGTACCAAGAGGATAAAAAATATCGAATCTAGCAGGAGACTAGTATCTAATTCATATACATAGTTTCTGGGAAATTAGAGGAGAGGATAAGTTTTTTTTTCTACGAGGAAGCATGGAAATGGAGAGATAATTTGTTCAGCCAACATTTCATTGCAGAGATATTCTTATTCACTAACATACCAACCGATAACACGGTCAATAAATATTGGTAAGCAGAGACTAGAAACACTTGGAGAAAATTGAAAGCGAGAGGAAAATGGTTGAATGCACCAGAATCACCCCAATGGGAACCATACGAAAAGGAGATAATCTCCCGAAATATCTCGATATCAGCAGGATCAGACATACTCCGGTGGGGTTACCAAAACAAATGGATGTTCACAATATAGGAAGGATATCAGAGGAAGGCAGAGCACCAAAGCTAGAAATCCCCCAAAATTTTGGAGTAAAATATGGTCCCAAAATTTTTTGCCAAAGGTGGCATTTTTCCTCTTGCTGGTTAGCCATGGACTGGCCCTCACATGGGATCAAATACAAATATAGGGAGTGCAAGGACCCTCAATGTATCATATGTGTGGGACACAACCAGAAATGATGGAACACCTTTTAAATTCTTTCCCTTACGTAAATAATTTATGGAAGAACCATGAAAATAATTTGGGTACTCCGACTCAGACAAAATGAGCACTAAGACCACAATTTAGAAATGGACGAAGACAGTCTAGAAAAACCCAATCCTCAACAAAGCATGAAGCATATCCCTCGGGTTCCTACTCTTGGCGGTATGGAAGGAAAGGAACAAGATGATATCTAAGGATCAAAAACAGGAAAATTTGGAGATATGAAAGACCATAAACCAAAATAATTGGTAAACCATTTTAGCAGAGAAATGGTACCTGAAGGACTGGAAAGCTCCGGGAGAGCAAACAAGGATCCTAAGTATGCTAAATTTAACACCATAGATGCTTGCCTAGAGCTCTTGGAAAACTCATTCCCACTCTTCTCCATCACCTTTTAAATTCACAGATTTGCCTGTTGAATTCATAAAACTAAATTTCGATGGTGCTTCCAACGGAAACCCAAGAGAAGCTGGATATAGCGACATCTTTAGGGATTCCTAGGGAAGGGTGCTCCGAGTGTATGCAGTAGATTGTGGTATAGCACACACCAATAAGGCGAAATTTAATGTTGTGGAACAAGACCTAATCATTGTGAAGCAAGAAATAATACAAAAAATTAGTAGTGGAAGGGGATTCAACCTTGCTGATAAAAACAATTGAAAAAATTCATCAAGGAACCTAATGGGAAAACATAAGTAAAAGCTGGAGAACAACGAGGCTCACCTGGGAAATAGGGGAACTGATTTCAGGCATGGAATATATCATTCCAAGGCATGTTCGTCGATATGAAAATGTTGCGGCTGACCTCTTAGAATACTAGGGATGTAGTAATCCAGGCAAGGAGTTAGACACTATAGGAGACAAAGTAGTCGAGGCGGAAGGGTCTGGAAAGCTCCGGGATAGGAAAGAAGGATCCTCAGTATGCTAAATTTAACGTCGTAGATGCTAGCATAAAGCTCTTGGAAAACTTTGTCCCACTCTTCTCCATCACCTTTGAAATTCACAAATCTGCCTGCTGAATTGACAAAACTGAATATCGATGTTTCTTCCAAGGAAAATCCAAGAGATGTGGGATATGGTGACATCTTTAGGGATTTCCAGGGAAGAATGCTCCGAGTGTATGCAGTAGATTGTGGCATAGAAAGCAACAATAGGGTGAAATTTTATGTTGTGGAACAATGCCTAATCATTGTGCAACAATAAATAATAAAAAAAACTAGTAGTGGAAGGGGATTCAACCTTGGTGATAGAAACAATTAAAAAACTTCATCAAGGAACCTAGTGGGAAAAGATAAGTAAAATCTGGAGAACAACGAGGCTCACCTGAGAAATAGGGGAACAAATTTCAGGCATGGAATATATCATTCCAAGGCATGTTCATCGATTCGGAAATGTTGCGGCCGACCTCTTAGAAAACTAGGGATGTAGTAAACCAGGAAAGGAGTTGGACACTATAGGATACAAAGTAGTTGAGGCGGAAGGGATGGTATACCTACATGAAATTATGAAAACAAATGAAGAAGGGAATGGGAATTAGAACCCCTGATCGGGGTTCCGGCTTGGAATATGGGTCACAAGCGAACCTAGAGGATCAAAAGGACAGAAACAGAACAAGGGAGGTGGGTGGGCTACATAAAGAAGCCACACATTGTAAGTAATAATGATTGGGACAAGAAATCTGCGAGCTAGCTAGGACACCGCAAGGATTCCTATATGCAGGTGTTATGTATATTGGAACATACACTGCATGAAAGAATGTTTGCATAATGGAGGATATGTAAGGTGGAAAGGAAGGCGAGAATTCGAGCACTGCAACCAAAGGGAATTGTAGAGCAGCAAGGAAGGGACCACCTGGTCAACGACGGGGCGTTGATCCTAGTATGTCATACAAAACTTCCTTTTTCTTGAAATGGATATAATGAAGAAAAAATTGATGAGGTCTCAACTCTTTGTTTTCTTTTGTTGAATGATCGAAAATAAATGGGGAAATTTTTAATCCTCCTTAGCTTCCTATCTTTTTTGTTCTCACATCTCTCACAAGGGGGAAATGGGTTCCATGGAAAACTATTAATTCCTTCCTTAACATTCTCGCCTACTATTTATCTCCGCATGAGGAGGGTATGGGTGGGATAGTCTAGGGAATATACAGAGGGGGGCATTGAGTTAATGGGGAAGTCAGCGATGTGTACCTAGATGGTATGGTACATGAATAATCTCAACAATTTGAGGGGTCTGGTGGGAAATTCTGGGTAATTAAGGGCCAGCAAAGGGACCCCATAATAGGTTCAAAAGGAAATTTGGGTTCTGCCATGAGGTAGAGGTAGGGTTGGGTTCTGCGATGTAATTCAAGTGCATGCAGGTGGAATTCAATAGGAGGAAAGTTTTAGCGGTCAGATAGAGGGGGAAACGTTGCACCTAATTGAGTGTCTAGAGTTTCATAGAGTCAGGAGTCGGGTACTCAGTCAGGAGGGTTTTCTAAGGAGAGGCTAAACGTTGGAGGCATCGGTTGTTGACCTTGAGGCGCCAGCTCAGTCTCCGGGTGGGATTAACCTTGTCCATTGACAAGCCTCAGAGACTGGGTATGGAATGGTAAAATGAAAAGAAATCAAAAGAGGGGTATTGGCCATGCACAAGAGACGATTCTTAACATACTCAAACTAATTATGTTTTGGATAGCCTATGATGCTGACCAGTGGCCAACAAACCTCGTTACCTACGGGCAAGTTCAGGTCACCGAAAACATATTTTGTAACCTGCTTCATAGATAATTAATAAGGGATTACTGCGAAATTTACAAAAAGTGAGGATGATCTTGGTGCAAAATATGTTTTCTTCTATTGACATTAGAAATTCCTTATCACAAAATGTTCAAATATGATAAAACCACATGCAAAGTTCATTTTCATGCAACTCAAAAGGAGCATCCAAGAAACAATAATCTGTACAAAAACTCATACTTGAGAAGCTTAATAAGTAGAAATTCCATGTTTATTCCCTATCAACTATTTATTTTTAAAAATTCAAATAAAATTAATACTGCATTAAAAATAATGATAATAAAATTAAGTAGGTTTATGTGTGGACATGATTGAATTAATAAAACCTAATCATGCAAAAATGATTGATCCACATTTAGTATAGCATTATAAATCCCCAATTAGAAATTGATTTGCCTTAACCATAGGATTTAAAGTTACATGCATAAATTCTAAATATTTTAAAGCAAGTCAAACTATTTAGAGAATTAAAGTGAATATATATTACAATGTCTGAAATGATAATGGCATAATGTAACTTAGAACAAATGCCATGAAATTTTCTCTATAAGTTAGATTATTCCATTATTATTTTAGACATTGTAATTTATATATTTACTTAAATTCTCTAAATGTTTTGACTTGCTTTAAAATATATAAAATTTATGTCTGTAACCTTAAATCCTATGGTTAAGGAAAATCAATTTAGAATTGGGGATTTATCATGCTATACTAAATGTGGATCAATCATTTTGGCATGATTAAGTTTATTCAATTAGTCATGTCCACACATAAACCTACTTAATTTTATTATTATTATTTTTAATATAGTATTATTTGAATTTGAATTTTTCAAAATAAATCGTTGATTGGGAATAAACAACCTCCCTAGTTAAATGCATCTACTTGAAAGCCACATCTATTAGGGCATCTATTAGGGCATTGTCTTGGAGGCCACAATATTGCAAGGAAACTCATTTTTGCTAGAATCCAACCAGTTTTTTTTCAAAAAAATATAACTATAGGAGTGTTTAACTGATTTTTTTATGGGGGAAATGGATTCGGCACCTTTATAAACTCTTAGGGAACAAAATTTATGAATCTTAAGTGTTGTCCTTGTAACACATATTTTCCCCATATTTTTGTTTGAATTTTTAATATAATTTCCTAGAGGCCCTCTACAACTCACTACATGAGGGAGAAATATATGTGTGTGTGTGTCTGAGTGCGTTGGCTAATATATGTGTATGAAAGAGATGTTTTCCTTTAAAGTTAATTAAAAAAAATTAATAACCTAAAGTTACAAATAAATGTTGTCATAAATAAAATACTTCAATTTTAACCTTTATATCACACTTTATATAGTGAAATAATGTATTAAAAATTAAAAAAATTAAAAAAAAAAAAAAATTTAATTTCTAGTAGTAGGGATATATACAAATAAAATATGACTCAAAGTATTTACCCATGGTTTTAAGAATCCATGTTATTGACCCATGGTATTCATGTCGAATATAAGTAAACTTAATAGTTATTTAATTGCAATATTTAACATTTTGACTTGGTAAAATAAAATAAAAACATAAAATTAATAAGTGTATTTATACTTATATTTAAAATTAATTATAATTAATAATTAAACCAACTTAAATCCATTTTAACTCTGGATCTACGAGGTGCTCAGAAGGATCAAGTTTCTTGAGATGCAAACTTCTTTGAAATGAAAAGAGATTTGATCCCTCTAGGTACTTTGTATATGTAAAATTAAAATGGATGTAAGCTGGTAGTATTTAATGTTGGCAACCTCTCTAATATACATGTATTATGAGTGATATAGCAGCTCTCAACCCAATCATTAATTATTAGGCCCAACTTTTAAGATTACAAATAACTATTAATTATTAGAGGTGAATGGAAAATTATCATTTCATACATTGTAATCTATATATTCACTTTAATTTTCTAAATATTTTGACTGGTTTAATAATATTTAAAATTTATCTACATAACTCTAAATCCTACTATTAACCCATATTAATTTCAAATTTGGAATTTATCATATTAAAGTAAACATAAGGAATTAAAATAATTATGTGTACACATAAATCTACTTAATTTTTTTATTATAATTTTTAATGTAGTTTGATTTTTGTTTGATTTTTTCAAAATAAATAGTTAATGAGGAACTAGCAACCTCCCAAGATATATTCAACAACCTCGAAACCAAACCTCCCAAGATTTTCATTTGAATTTTTAATATAGTATTATTTAATGCTAATGTGGAAACATCTGAGTGGTATACCGCCTCCCAACCCAAATATTAATCATTAGACACGACTTTTAAAATGAAAAATAATTATTAAATACTTATATATTAAGTGATATAGGAGCTCTCCACCCAATTATTAATTATTACTCACAATTTTTAAAATAACAAGAGACAAAAAAAACAAATTATCCTTTTAAAACATTGTAATATGTATATTCACTTAAATTCTCTAAATATTTGGACTTGTTTTTAAATATTTAAAATATTTAGAATATTTATTCGGTCTTACTTATGTTTCACATAGTTTTTTAATTAATTTTATACTAAATTTATGGTCTCACATTCATAGTGTAATTTTCTATACTCATCTAAATTGGGAATTTTTTTTATTTTTTTTATTTTTTTTATAAAATAGATTTCTCTAATCATTTAAGTATTTTTTTAAACATATTTTAAATTATTTAAATACTAAATAAATTTTTAAATTTAAAATAAAAAATATCATCCCTCGCTTAAATTTCATTTTTCCTTTCCCTCGCTTAAATAGTGGACTTAACCTTACTCGAAGGTACTTTTTACCGCCCTCTAATCCCTACCCAATCTATATATATAAAAGCACAGAGGGACCATATAGAGGATCTATATATAAAGAGATCAGAAGGACCCAAGACAATTGCTGATTGCTCGGAAGGGCGAAGCGTAAGAAAGGTGTTATTCGAGCATCATCAGGTACATATTATGAACTAGGTCATGTCTTCCATCAACTGTCTTTCTGCACTTTTGCACTGCTCCATTTAGCTGTTTTCTTTTTTCTGCATGATCCATGCTTTCTGGATACTGGCCCAATTAATGACATGTAATGTTGGGTTCTTCTGGTATAGCTGCGTGACAGGACGATCTGAGAAAAGACTTCATTGAGTTCTTTTACTTGTAAAAATACTTCATTGAGAAAAAACCCACATAATTCTTGTAATATGATGAACTCTATGTATTTGGATTTTGGTTTTTTTACTTACATTTGTATCCATTTATTTGCTATAACTTATCCTGTCAAAATCTTGATTTTTAGTTTTTTTACTTGCCTTTGTATCCATTTATTTTTTATAAATTTTAGTATCCAAGTCTCGATTCTGGATTCTGGATTCTAATGAGGTAGAGATAGCATCCCTATTCCTACAGAGAATATCTTCCTTGAAGCTTTGCACCAATTCAAATACTCTGACAAAGGGCTACTGTAATAAGTGGTTTGAAAAGTTTTTCATAATGCAGTTTCCAGTGGGACGGACCCACCATCTATTGAAGTCTCAAGTATCTGCAAATCAAAGGGTGGGAGCTACTGCAGCTGTATATACTGCAGCCGTTCTAGAGTATCTAACTGCGGAGATTTTAGAATTGGCAGGAAATGCCAGTAAAGATTTCAAGGTTAAACTTATCAGCCCAAGGCATTTGCAGTTGGCCATTGGAAGGGATGAAGAACTTGATACTTTGATCAAAGTTACCATCTCAGGTTGAGGTGTCACACCTCACATTCACAATTCACTTATTGGGAAATCAACAAACACAGATTAGTTTATGTGTTTGGCTGAAATCTTGGCTCAATGGAGTGATGGATTAATACATACAAGTGAATTTAGGATGCAACCTTTTTCAATTGTTTGGTATACATTTATTTTCTTTAAACCTTTTCTAACTCGTGATATATATATATATATATATATATATATATATATATATATTTATTCTTTTACGCATTATATATTTTAAAAACAGTGGATGAAAGAGTGCAACCCAAAGTAGTACACCTAAGAAGCACAGACTCTTATCATAAATATGCCATCATTGTATTCGTATTTCGTTAAACTCGTAAGAATGAAATTCATTTCATTCATACATATAGAACAGACAAAGCAAGGGTAAAATATAGTGCATTCCTAAATTCACTTTGGATGTACGGATCCAGAAGTCTTTCGAGCCAAACATTTCAGCCCGTTTCAGCCCGCGTCCATTTCAAAACACAAAAACTAATCTTTGTTTGTGGATTTGTTAAGAAGTGACCTGTGAATGTGAGGGATGACACCTCCCCCTGATATGGTACCTTTGATCAAAGTATCAAGTTCTTCATCTGCTCTAATGGCAAGCTGCAAATGCCTTGGGCTGATACGTTTAACCTTATGATCTTTACTGGCATTTCCTGCCAGTTCTAAAATCTCTGCAGTGAGATACTCCAGAACTGCTGCAGCATATACGGCTGCAGTTGCTCCCACCCTTCCATTTGCAGATACTTGAGACTTCAATAGACGGTGGATCCGTCCCACTGGAAACTGCAATTAAAAAACATTTCAGACCACATATTACAGGAGCCCTTTGTCATAGTATTTAAATTGTTACAAAGCTTCAACGAAGATATTGTCTCAAAGAAAATGGATGATAGCACTACTTCATTAGAATCGAGGATCGAGATTTTGACACGAAATTTTATAGAAAATAAATGGATACAGACGCAAGTAAAAAATACCGAAAACCAAGTCCTGAGAATTCAACATATTACAGGAATTATGTGAAGTTTTTGCTCACAGAAGTATTTGAATTATCACATAGTTTCATTGAAGATGCTTGTTCAGTAAAAACAAATCTCTGGAATTACTTTTGACAGTCAAATCTGTAGAAAATCGATAAATAGAGAAGAAAAAAAAAACTGAAAACCTGTTCCGCACAGTAACAATTTCACGGTTGCCGGGAAGATAAAAATGTTTTCCCTATGTTCTAGATCTAGTATTGCCTGCAATGTTATGCATGGTGCTTTTTTATCATTGATACGGGTACCTATGAGATATTAATTTCAGTCTCTTATGTTGAGATATTAATCCTATTATTTTGTGGGGGTGTTGTAATATTTAATTTTATTATTTGGTAGTTAGTGTAAATTTATTTCAGTTTAATTGAGTTTCAGTCTAATCATTTATTCATATATTGTTGATGATCTTAATATAATTTTATTTAACTGATTTGCAATATTGCGAAGAGAAATTTTGTTCCATGAGTCTGATTCCCATAAAACTCTTTGAGAGTAGCAAAGATCCAGAAACCAGTGAAGGCCAAGACAGATCGTCTCCCTCAGCTCAAGAGAAGGTCATATTGTGTTTTAAATCATACAGTTATGCACCCCAGCAGTTATTAGCACGCAGAACAAAAAATTTCATTTTAAAAGGCAATCGCTTTAAGTGATTTGTAAGGGAAGCCACGCGGATTTAAAAATAAATAAATAATTGAAGCAGCCCATTGGAGGACGAAGTCACATCAAAAGTATCACCGAGTCACGTTACAGAAACCATTTTTTTGAAAGTCCATCCCGTGCTATTAAAAGAACTTTACTTCCTGTGACTTTTAAAAGAGGAAAACTTTTTTTAGCAGAGTCTTTTAAAATGATTATTGTTCATGTTAAACGTTCTTTTTTTAACATTTCATTCATTTCGTTAAACTTCCTCGTATTTCGTTGAACGAAATTGATACTATTATATCAACCATGAATGAAAAGTGATACAAAAATGGATTTAAAATTATAAGAAAAAGTCCATTTTTCAGTTGGTCCATCCAATTTTGTAATATTTTCAAAACACAAAATCTAGTGTCCATCAAATTCTGTAATATTTTCCAAATTCTGTAATATTTTTCAGAAAATTCGTTTTCTGTACAAGCCCAACAGGGAAATTGTTTAGAAAATTCGTCAACGCCCATACAGCACGAGTGTATAGAAAGTTCATGCTGTAATATAATTACAGACGAGTGTAAAGGAAAAATATTAATTAGGAAAAATAAACTCATATTTTATATGTTATATAGGTCAGAAAATGGCGTTCTTTATTTTATGTTAGAACGACTAAATAATATTAAAAGTATCAGTCGCAATTTTTTTACTAAGGCAATGCTTATCATTTTCATTTAGTGCATTAATCTCATCAATAATTAATGGTTTTTGTATATGTTACAATGCTTATCATTTTTATTTTGTCGGTTAATGTTAAAAGTGTCAAGTTAATAGGTTATGATACAATCATGTTGAGTAAATTCATGATTCAAATAATCGAGTCTGGTTCAGAATGTGTTAATTTTATGGTTAGTCTTTAAGTTTTCATTAGAATGGGTTGAGTTCGCTTACAGTTCATGTAAATTTGATGGTTGATTTTTAATTTTTTGTTGCAATTTTTCAAATTGTCTAAGTCTAAGATTTTAAAATCAATATATATTTTTTTCCCTTAAAACTAAAATGTAGTTAATATAATGACAATTTCATTCATGAGTTCATTTTTAAAGTTTTTTAGTCATAAATTTCTACCATAGTCTCATGATTGAAATATGTTGAAAATTTAAGGTATTTTTGCATTGATAATCTTTGGTTATGATTCCATGGTTGAAAATTTGTCAAAATTTAAAAGTTTTTTGAAGTCATTATATTTTATCTTTATTCTATGGTTTAAAACAATTCTATGTTTTTTTTTAAGCCCATGGCCAAAAATTGTTCAAATTTCAAGTTTTTTCGCAGACCTGATATTTTATTTTTAATTTCATGCCTCGTTTGAATTTTAAGGTTTTTCAAGGACATGATATTTTATCTTTAATGTCATACTTTAAAATTGTTGAAATTTTAAGGCTTTTCGGAGTCATGATATTGCCTTTAACGTCATTATTAAAAAATGTTAAAAATTAACCCCCAAAAAAAATATGATATTCCAACATCAACACTTTAGGATTTTCTCGGTGTTTTTGCACCAAAAAATTAGCAATTATTAGCTTTTATTGTTATTTTTAAAACATGTTAAAAATTTATCCCCGAAAAAAAATGTTATTCTAACAAAACACCTTTTCATTTTTAGGTTGTTTTTTTTATGGTTTTTTTGGTTTTTTGGCTAGAGTTTTGGTTTTGAGGTAATAGTTGTGGTTTGATCGGTAACTTTTCTTACACACATGGAGAAGAATTTTCTTCAATGCATGACATTGTTCTATTTCTTGTTGATGGTGTGACTTGATCGTTGCTTTCTTGAGCTTGAATATGTATAGCAGGAGTCATCATTGTAGAAGTACCTACTACTAGTAATTCCTCTTTGAATTCTTGTCGTAGACTTTATTTTAGATTAATTTTCTTCTCTAAAATTCAATCACATGCTTCCTCTTCTACGAACTATAGATCTCTATTTATTATGATATTTTTTCACTATTAGATTGTAGAATTAATATATCATGGATTCATCGTTTTAATCAAAAAATATGCACTTCTCCTCCTCGTTGACCAACTTCATTATTAATTCCTATGGGACATGTGCATAAGCCACACATCTAAACACTCTAATGTGGGTGACACTATATTTTCTTCCACTCCATGCTTCATCATGAATCATGTTCTTTAAAATTTTGGTTGGACATCTATTTATAGTGTATGTTAAGTAAACTCCAACTTCAGCGCAATGTTCATTTAGCAAACATTTTTCCTTTAACATACTCCTTTCCATTCCTGTAATTGTCCAATTTTTCCTTTTTGTGACACCAATTTGTTCATGGGTGTAGCTTGATGTTAATTTCTTGTGAATTCCACGCTCTCGAAAAAAACATAGTAATTGATTTGAAATATATTCACCGCTTATATCGTTTCATAAAACTTTGATGTAGCTCCCACTTTTATTTTCAAGAAGAAGCTTAAACTCGCGAAAGAACTCAAATAATTCACTGTTGTGTTTCACAAAATAGACCCATGTATTCCTTCTATAGTCATATGTAAATGTTAAGAAATAATAAATCCCACCAATTTATGGTGTATGCATTGGTCCACACAAATCTAAGTGAGCAATCTCGAACAAATGTTTTTTCTTTTATTGAATTTCTTGTTGGAAATGATTCTCTGTGTTGTTTTCCGAAGTGCCATCCTTCACATAATCTCTCTAGATTTTCTATTAATTGAAAACTCTTTGCCATGAATTTCCTATTTAGCAGGTTTAGGCCTCCAACATTAAGATATTGAAATATTAAATGTCATAGCCAACTTTCATCTTTTCTTTCTACATGAAAATTTGTTTGTGTGATTTTTGCAACCTTTCGTTCAACTTCTTATAAATTCATTGATAGTTGTGCTTGCGCACCTTGAATCTACCTTCAAATATGATTTTATCTTTAGCGAAAACAATATATTACTTGTCAATTGAATTTGCATAGTCAACTTCTTGTTTGGAATTTTATCGAAGAATATGCATTCTCCATTTAAAAAAAATACTTTATATCCCTTTTGAAGAAGCTATCCAATAATTATTAGATTGTTCCTTTAAACCTAAAAAAAATACGCATCTTAAATGTATTCCCCCCCCCCTTCTTTTATCCTCTCTGCGGGCAGAGACGATCCTTCTAGCCGTCGAGTTGGTCTAGTAACAAAAGGAAAAAATAGAAAGTAGGTTCCTAATTACTGAATGAAATAGGTGTGGTAGATCGACCTATCTAAAGTCCAATGATGTCGTTGTGGTTGTTGTAGTGGTGGCCTCTCGATTCCTGTCTCGACAAGTCACGATCCTTTCGCAGTGATACTTGGATACCTGCACAAGATCAACAAACAAGAATAGTGGACGAAGCAACAATCTCATTCATAATTACTAACCAATCAAGGAGGTCTAAGCATGTTGGATCAATAAAATACATCAACACAACATGGGAACCAAACAATAGTTATACATATTTAGTAATAGAAGAAAGAGTTACAACCAAGCCTTGACGTCGCAGCCTCATTCAGCGAGGTTCAGATGAAGCGTGTATCAATGATTGTTAAGGCATTCAGACGGGCTAAAGGCACAAGCCTAAGCTCTCTCAATGAGGGACTCTTCCATTCTATCTTGAATAGAAATCTCTCCAGTGTTTCTACTACAATATCTTCAATTCAGCTAGCTTCATCAATGGAGGTTGGCTATATTTATAGAGGGAAACGAGGAAGTTGGGATCCCTACTATGGTGGTAAGGAAGCCTTATCCTTTGGGAGGTTTTCCCAAAAGGTGGAAACAAGAGGCCAGAGGAGGATGGTCATGGTTATTTAGTTGAACCAATCCCTATGACTCATCCATGAGGTTGTTGTGATCGAAACTTTGCCTCTATTTTTAAGAAAATTTCCATAAACATATTTGTGTGGGTGGCTAACTAAGATAGATTGCCAGCTGGCGTAAGGGCCAGTGTTAATCTAACTCATTGGCGCGAGGGCATAATGAGCTACCAGCGCCAAGGCAAAAATAGGTGTTTTTGGTGGTTTGTTCAGGAAATGGTCAACAAAAGGAATGTTTTCCTCATGGCAAGGGATACAACGATGGTATTTACAAGGCATGAAACTTTATTTTGATCAAATAAATAAGCCCCCAATGTGCGAGATGGGGATTGCAGGGACAGTGAAAAAATGCTATGTAACAGATGCCCCCCAAAGCATGAGGTTCGAGAGAGAGGAAGGGGTGAAATGCTTTACGAGAATGCGTTTGAACCAAACACCACTGTCAAAAGACCTACAATGACAAATACAACTAATATATCTAAGGCATGAACATGTGGTATGGGTGCAGCCATCCATAATAGAGTACATATAAACTCAGATTCGAGGTATGGACGCAACCATCTAGCAGTAAGGATCAAAAAATAGACTCAGGTATGGTCGCATCGATCCAATCAAAAGATTCATGTAATAAAGTCATGATAAATCATAATATCCCGCAGCTTGGATCCTATCAGACAAAACCCAGAGTCTTGCACTCCATCTGGATTCGAACAAGTACAAATTCGAGCATGCGAATATGTGAGCTGAAGTCAAATATGCAGGAAAGTCACTTGATTACTAGCCAATGATGAAAGCTATTAACAAGTGCGAGAGAAACCACCAATAATGATAATGGCTCTCAAGGTACAATAGGTGCAATCCATGAAATGTGAACAGTGAGTTGGTGTCGAACACCCACAAAATCACTCGATTGAAGGCCAATAATGTGGACTTATCGTCAAATACGAAGAACCTGCCATTGAGGCATGCAAGCTCCAAGGTTTCGGTAGAGAGTCTCTAGACCAACTTCTTGGATAATGAGCTGAGGTCGACAGGAAGTGACTTGTTCAAAGGAGGGCCATAATGTATCCCACATAATTGACACGAGGCAGAGGAACATAACGATAGTGAATCAAGACCAACAGAGAATCAGAGGGAGGTTGAAAACAGTAAAGGAAAACATCTCTTGAACATATTAGTGAGACGACTCTGGATTTGGAAGTATTCGACATCAAGGGATCTGAGGTCATGGTGACGTGGAAAAGAGTAGATGAGAGGTCAAAAAAAATTACCCAAACCCATGGACGCAAAATATGACAAAATGAGATGTCCCCAACCTGACACGAATGCAGACGAGTGTCATGTTTAAGAATGACATACTGCCGACACAACTAAAATCTAGTTCAATTCTCCACACCATTTATGGTGAGTACCCCAATTATTTTTTAAAAAAAGCTTAAAGGGGATAACATATGTTTGTGTTGTAAGGTTTTCCTTTGGAAAAATCCAACCTAGCACATTTTACGAGCTCTATGAAGGAGGAACTCGGTGAACGTCATGGTTATGATGTCTGATGTCATCAAGGTTTAACGAGCCTGACAAAGGAAGAAATCAACACCTTTTCATGTTTACAGAGTTTGAAAAGAAGTGGAAAAGAAAACTCCAACTTGTCCCTTTTCGTAAGTAGTCTCTTAGAGCTGAAAAGGTATAAAACAATATATGAAAGAACCTCTTAGTTACGATAGGCTAAGGTATTCCTTTTTCATAAATAATCTATCCCAGCCCGAAAAAGGGGTAAAAATATACTGTGTAGATATCCTTTCGCAGCCATTTAACGAGTTCAAAATGACAAGATTCTCGACAATATTTTCAGTTTTAGAGAGTAAAAAAAGAGCTAAAAGATGACTCGAGTACTGAATTTTTCATTTTTTACCGAGTCTATAAAATTATAAAATACAATTCGTGAGTTCATCACTATCGCATTAAAGAACTGTTGCTGCACAAGAAACAAATGTAAAACCGATTTCTTGAAATAATATAACGTAGTAATTGAAAAACATGTCTTAAATCCTAATTAGGGTTTTGAAAATTTACAAAATGTCAAAAATGGTAAAAAATAATTACTTTTCACTTTTACCTCTTATGGAGCAATAGTCACCCATTTTACCTTATGATTTTGCAGCGATGATAGTAGGCAATCCAACAGACCAATCTCGAATCAATCTGTTCCAGGTAAGAGCCGACATCCTTCCCCATATTTTAGGCACTCTTTCTATTCCTGCAACCTTAGTTTTGATTTATGAGGGGGAAATTGTGAAAATTAGGGCAAGGTGGTCAGTGTGGGTTTTGGGCACGGACTCGCACCAACCGCCCAATTTGCTAAATTGGGGCGCACCCATTGGCATGACTGTTTTCAAAACAGTTGTGCCAACCGTGAAGACCTCTCAGATAACTTCCAATACAAGAAAAAAGGTCTAAATTTCACAAATTTAAGCTTTGGATTTGGCTAATAATGTACATATGAGCATATTTGCAGGTGAAAGAGTGACAAAATGGTGATAGAGTGGCAGGAATGAGAAGACAGTGAAGAGGATGAGCTTTCCATGGGAAATGTGAGATTCATGGAGGCTCTCAGAGACTGTGGACTGAATAAGCTCTTCATGACACCATACCTCAGAGCTCAACTGGAGCTGCTGTAATACTTGATCAGTATCGAGGACGAGGATCAAGAAAAGTTCATTCTTCAAGATCAAGAGCTCAAGATTGATGTTTCTGATATTTATTTCATAATAGGACTATCGCAAAGGGGGGTAGCACTAATCTTGACTGGCACTCGGCCCACTATGGAGAACATGGCCATGGTGATTGACAGGGTATGCCCAGGAGCATTGAAAGGATCAAAAAGTGGGAAGGTGGATATCCAAACTATCCCTGATTTAACACTAAGGGTAGTCCTACACACTATCACATGAGCTCTAGGAACACAAGCACTGCACGAAGAAACAAAAACACAGCTACTTCTTGCTGTAGACTTCTTGTCACTGACCATTTACAACTGGGCATAGGCAGTAACAATCAATTTAAAATGCCAGCTAACAAAGTGCAAGAAGACCAAATTGAAATAGTTTGGTTATGGATCCATCTTGGCATCGTTCATTCTAGAATGATTACCAATCTTTCATTGTCAGGAGGTGATAGTCCCAACACCACCAGCACTGGAACCATGGATGGCTCGATGGGCAGCTCTGATTCCAGGGTTAGGGGGTGGTCAACAGATCTCCTGGAAACTGGATTTTTTTTATTGGCTTCATCAATAGTTGATTATCGTGGAGAACTCGCCCTATTTTGGTACGGATTTCACTGGTGATCCGAACCTCCCACTCCTAGAAGAAGAGGATTGGGATGAAGCACTAGGTAAGACTCATTTTTAGTTTTATGAGTATTATGATTTTTTTTGGTATGTATGTTCTGACAACTAATCCATGCATTTACAGATGTAGGCCCAGAAATACCTACATGGATGTCTCTGATAGCGAGGCAAATACCTCGTGATTTTGATGTTTCCCCTCAAGGAGAGGAGGAGGAAATTGTGGACAACTTCGAGGGAATCGCCTGTGGGGTCCTAGACTATGCGTGGTTTGATGATGTTCCTCATGAATATCAAAGACATATTATAGGGGTGTCAAACCGATTTCACTGCTTGCTGAGGCAGCTTGTCCAGGAAGTGACATGTTATCATGATTATCATGTCGATTAGACACTTAGGCTTTTATTTCTGCATGTTCTTATATGACATGGTGTCTCAGGATGTGACAGAAACACACATATTTTTTGATATTTATGGTGCACACTAATGCAAATATTATATATATATATATATATATATATATATATATATATATATATATATATATATATCCTATTTGATATGAGTCTCTCATGTGATGATGATTTTATAGATTACGCAAATTCCTATCTAATACAATGTTTGCCAATGTATCAGTTAATGCATTCATTTGTCTAGGATTATGTTGATATGTGATATAATCAAAATATATTTCTAGCAAATGAACATGTAAATAGAACCTTAAAATGTGATGGTTTCTAACTGAATAATTCCCATTAATTTGAAGAACAACAAGTTGAGAGTCTAGATTTACAAGCAACATCCCAATGCTGAGGGTAATCACCTTGGTTAATAGTTTAATGATAGCACTATATTATACGACATTGTTTGTAGTTCGTCCTAGAAAAATACCTTGCAGGTCTATCAACTCACCAGCAGGATCATAAATCACCCAGGCTGTTGAAGACAAGTTCTGGGTACTACGAGAAGCACTATCTGTGAAACTGACATAAGGGGTAATAGAGATCTACACAATAATCAATGACCCAATAAGCAGGAAAACACTCACAAAACACACCAAGCGAATAATGTAAAAAAATGAAAAAAACACCCATGTACACAAAACATGCATGAATGACTCATGCACAATATTTTTTGAGATACAACCCATTTCTGGGCTAATCTAAAGGATGACCTTTGTAATCAATGAGCTTATAGGCCCCATTCTTCAAGACACATTTAACGATGTAAGGCCCATGCAACATGGGTTGAATCTACTTGCCCCCAACTTATCGTGAGCTTGATAGTATAGGAGGACAAGGTCTCCTTCTATAAATGAGTGAGGGGAAACTGACTAGTCAAAATGGACTTTGACCCACTTTTTCTATTCCTCAATGAACAAAGCAGCAAAGCGGCGAGTTTCATCTAGCCTCTCTAAGTAGAGAAGACATTCTTCTAAAGGCGAAGTGTTTGGTAGTAATTCAACAACCAACTTGAGCAAAGGTATTTCACACTCAATCGGAAGGGTAGCTTCTGGACTGTAAACAAGCTACAATGGAGTGAATTCGGTTGCATCCTTGGCTGAGGTTCGGTATGCCCAGAGATCCAAAAATAACATGATATGCCAATTGTATTTGTGGATCCCAATCGTACGTTGAAGCATAGCAACTAAAAATTTGTTCATAGCTTCAACCTGGCCATTGGCATGAGGATAGTACGACGTTGAGCTGTTGTGACACAAGCCCAACCTAGAAGTCAACTCCACCACCATATAATGCCAAAAATGGGAACCACATGATTGGTAACGATGGCATGAGAGACACCAAACCTAGAAATGATGTGATTGAATATGAACTGAGCAGTTGTCTTACCGTCGGCGGAAAGTGCAAGAATTGCTTCAACCCATTTGGTGAAGTAGTCCACGGATACGATAATATAGGCATGCCCCCTGGCTGAGTGTGGGTCACACGTCATAAAATTGATGCCCCACTTCGAAAAGAAACCAACAGTAATGATAGGGTGCAGATGTGCAGGTGGCGTGTGCATCTTGCACTGATAGATCTGGCAATCATGACATTTTCGGACAACAACAATGCAATACTTAAAGATAAAGGGCTAGAAATACCCAACACGAGGAATATTTTTTGCAATGGAATAACCAGACATGTGACTGCCATGGGCGCCACTATGGAAATAATTTAGAAATTTATCATCCTCCTCAAGGGTCAAACACTGATGGAGAATGGAATCTACTCCAACAGGGTAGAGTGTATGTCCGACTATACGATAAGGTTGTGACTGATGAAGGATGAATTAGTGAGCATCCTTCATAAAATCAGATATGAAAGTAGAATTCTGAAGATATACGATGATATCACCGTACCAAGGATCGAGGGTGGATATCAGAAAAAATCGTATCTTCTGATGTGTTCTTCAAAACCAGACAGAGAAGAGATAGAGGGGAGGGAGTAGATTAAATCAGCAAAGATGAGTGATTTCTTGGACTTGGCCATAGTAAAAACCAAATTGAACTCTTGGAGGATGAAAATCCACTTGGAGTATTTGTCCCCTGGCAATTGTCGAGGCAATATATAGGTCATGGGGTTGCATTCCGAAATCATAGTCACAGTATGCAATAGAATATAATGATGAAAACATTGAATTTCTTGAACCACAGCTAATGGTAACTTCTCTACATGAGCATAGCGTGTTTCATTATTGAGAAGGTTACGAGAGAGGTAATAAATCACTTTCTCATCACTATGATCATCATTTTGAACCAAAACCATGGAAATTGTGCTGAAAGGCGTAGCTAAATAGCGGGAAAAATCGTGATGATAGTTTTGAGGGCGCAAGAGAGGAGCGTTGACAATCAACGTTTTCAATGTGTCAAAAGACTTTTGACCAATCTCATCCCAGAGGAATGGAACACCCTGCTTTAATAACTGCGTAAATCCTTTAGCTACTTTAGCATAGTTAGGTATAAAACAGCATAAAAAATTAGCCTTCCCGTGTAGACTTTGCATCTGATGTAGTGAAGATGGGGAGGGGAGATTAATAATAGCCTCAACTTTGAGTGGATCAAGGTGAATCCCATCTTTGGACATGATAAACCCTAAAAGTCTACTGGAATCAATGCAGAAGATGAATTTGTGCGGATTGAGCCGGATATTTTTGTGTCGACAACGAAGAAAGATCTAACGAAGATGGTCAAGATGGTCCTTACGCTTAGCTAAATCAGCATGAAGGTCATTTAGATGAGGTTGAACAATGTGTTTAATATCATGAAAAGCATATGACATCGCTCACTGAAATGTGGCCCCAACATTCTTGAAGCCAAAGGAAAGTTTCTTATACGTGAACGTACCCCAAGGACAGATGAAAGCGGTCTTATGCTAATCAATCAGGAGAATATTAATCTAGCTATAACCAGAAAACCCATCCATTAGGGAAAATATCTTACTCCCAACGCAGTCATCAATGATCTAATCAATAAAGGGAGTAGGATAATTATCCTTGGGACAGGCCAAATTGATGTCACGATAATCAACAAAGACTCGAATAGTACCTTGTTTCTTATCTACAGGGACAATTTTGGACGCCCATTTTGTCAAGGGAATCGAGTAGATGAAACCAGCGTTGAGAAGTTTTTTCAACTTCATGTTTAATGGCAGTAGCTTTTTGAGGGTGCAAAGGATGAAGGCACTGACGACAGGCTTCAAACCAGGGTAGCTAGGAATTTCATGCACCACGATACTGGGATCAATGCTAGGCATTTCTTCGTAGGAGCATGCAAATACGTCACGAAACTCACAAAAAAGACTAGTATAAACCTGAACTTCATCCTAAGAATAGGTAACCTCGAGATGGATGTTCTTGACAATTCCCGGTTTGACGAAAATGTCAATATGCATCGTTTGCATAACGTTACTCACATTACCCTCCGTAAAAAAATCATGTGTTAGAATAAGCATTTGCAGTGGAGGAGAAGGAACCTAAGATGCAAACCAGTTAAGACACATAGACATGGCCTCGAGGCTGGGTATGAACGAGGAACGATGATGACCATCATCCCATGGTAAATCCTTGAGAGACATAGTTTCCACGATGGCTTCATTGGAATAAAATATCTTGCATAAGGGATCAGATGAATCCGAATCACCAAGCCAAGGGGATTGAGAATAAGCGTTGAGATACATAGTCAAAGGAGCATGATTAGAAGAAGGAGGATCTGAAGCCGCAATGAGCTCACAATATTCAATCTTTATCAGACTCAAGGACATCGAATTTATGAAAGACTCGATCTGTTCAAGCGAAGGGATGATCCATGGGTCATCAGACCGAGAGTTCATATTGATCTGAATAATTTTAGGTGGAGGAAGATGCAAAATTACCCATGAGGGCCAGATCTTTGAAGAGACCCAGCCCAATGCTCTCATGGGGAACATGGATCTTATCCACATATGGAACATTGTTCTCGGAAGAAGAAGTGAAGAATCACAATTGATCAACATTAAAAATCTTTCCTTGATGCGGGAATTTCTAGACACGAAAGAGAGTAGATGGAACGCACAGCATGTCATGAGTCCAACTGCGACCGAGGAGAAGATTGTAATTGAGTTTAGCATCAACTACTTCTATCTCAACATTGATTGTCTTCCATTTCAAGGTAATAGATAAACTAGTGAGAACTCCCAAAGGTTTTGATTCTCTTCCATCAAATGCTTCTATGGAATTTGGTGATGAAGTCAAGCCCGAATAACTGATGGCTTTCCAGCAAGAAGATGACATGATGCATGTAGACGCACCTTCATCCACAATCGCTCGATGGATATAGAGACCATTAATGACAACCTTTATAATGAGTGCAATATGGTGCGGGAATCGTGGAAGAAAATTCACTACATTGAAAGAAAGAAGAGTAGTATCAGCAGGATCAATCCCGCTAATCAAAAATAACAAAGCAGCACATCTAGAGAAAGATTTTGCAAACATTTCTGAATTTAGCCACTACCTTGGAAGAAAAAGGGAGATTTTGCAACATGATGGGTGCTTCCCTAAGGCACCAAATATATCTCACACTTTCAGCTATGGTGAGACGGTATGGGCAGCAAGTAAGTGGTGGGAAAACCACTTACCATGTCTTGATTTGAGGTACGTAGGAGATTCACTGCGTTGGTATCATATATGGGATTATGACCCACCTCCTCATGCTCAAATTTATATTTTTATGTACATAGTTTTGCTCCCATACATTGATGATATAATTGTACTTTTTATGGGGATGTATGGAGTGAGGATAGGAGCCATGTATGTGTTACATGGGATGGAGACTCTCTATGTACCATATGCTACATTTTTCAGAGAGAGTATTGGTTCAGCCATGTTTGTTTCATTTGATTTTTTGACTCCTTATGGGATGGGTCATTTACCTCTTATAAGAACATTGGAGAAACAATTCAAGGAAGGTTGGTTTGGTGAACACTCAGCTCATGGAAGAATATTATCACTTGATTGTGTCACCAATGGAGTAGGAAAGGAGTTGCAGCACTCACCTTATCAGTTGCTTGAGGACAAGAAACATTTTGGAGGGTGTTAGCCATCTATAAATTGTGTTATACCTCATGATGGCTAAATTGGTTCCTTAGCTATCAAGAAACAAATTTTATGCAAAATTTGTGAGTTCGTGAAACCTTACTGTGGTCATTATCTTCAAGAAATCATTTCACTATAAATCCCCTCTCAAAGCCTCTAGGTTACCCTGCCAAGACACAAACAAAAATGTTTTCAAGCCCTTCTCCATCAGCTCATTTCATAAAATCCATTTCACCCATCTTTTCATTCATCCTCACAATCATTTTCCCTTCATTTACCCTCATTTTCCCATAGAAACCCTTTAAATCATGAAAAATACCTTTTATATGGTTTAAACTACCCTTTTTATCCTATCGAAACCTTTAAAAAGTCTAAAAAACCCACTTTTTTAGACCTTTTATCACACCTTTATAATATTAGGTCTTAAGCCCCTGAGGGCTTAAGTCCTCAGCCCCGTTCTTCATATGACCAAAACCCACAAACTGGGGGCTAAAGCCACAGCCCCTCTTACCGTAAACCCTGGTACACTTACTCCCCTATTGGACAATATTCTTCGCTTCATTTAGCCCCTCCATTTCTTATTTTTTCATCTCCCGCATCATATCTCTCAGAAGATAATCCCAGCTATCAATCCTCTCGATCCAATGGTGGTCCTCTCCTCCCCTCATCCTCCTTCCTCCACAAGAATCTCTTATCCACTCTCCCCTTCATTAAATCACAACTTTTGATCTTTAAGATCGAACAACCATCGCTCACTCTCACCATTTAACCCCACCAAATAAACATCCCACTTCCCGAAAAAAAGCTGATGTCACTGCTGGTCCCACCACTCCTCCAACCGATTAACTTCAAAAAACCACGCCCATTCTCCACCGTAGAGATAGATCGCCCAGATCTAATGTCCCCCAACTAATTTCGCGCTCATTTCTCCAAAATGATTGATCACGCATCTTCAATGTGAAATAGGCAGTATTGGCTTAGACGCATCACAATCATTCTATGGTATCGCATCCATTTGGGCCTTTACCACTTACCACCCTAATTGCACGCGAAAACCACCCGATTTTCTTTAAAACCACCTTTCATTTTTTCATGCCAATATTCAAAAATTTGGCTATTTCGCCTATTCCACCTATGGAATCCTCTTCTGCGCATATTCCTCCCTCCGCAAGTGCTCCAATACCCCTGACCCGAGCCTTTGTTAGCAGTCAAATCCACAAACACAATTTTTTATAATTATTTTATGTTTCAAAGTTTCAGGTTTAATGGTGACCAAGTTTTAAAGTCCATCCCACAAGCAATTTAAGTGGCTTGGTCTCAGGATGAAGATCCTTAAAGGCCAAAATAAAACAAAAAAATGGATTAAAAAGGTTTATTTCAGGGCTCTGTCGATGTTTCATGGCCATCGATGCAGTCAATAAACCCTCTAGCGTACCAAAACACCTATACACAGAAGAAAGCAGTGGAGATTTAAGTTTAATTCAAAGTTAGAAGATAAAGTACTTAAATGGTTTACGAGGATAAAGCACAGGTTAAAGATAAATGAATTAAAGTTAAAAATAGTTAGAAAAAGTGACAAAGACAGAAAGATGAATAAAGAAAGGCTAGTAAGAAATGTCAGAGGCCTAATCAGAGTTAAAGCCACTAAATAGACAGATCATTAGGAAGGAGTGCTTCAAATTAGGAAGGAGTAATTCTTTTTGTAATCTCTCCCTAACTCTCTCTCCATCTCTCCCTTGTCACCCCCTATTATAGGTCAATTTGGGCACCATTCCCAATGACCTGGTTAACTGGAAATCATCTCTAGAACCAATGATCGAGGGTCTATCATTCCCTATCATTTTAGTTGCTACATGCCCTAAGAGAAGAAACAAGACAAATCAAGCAAGAATTTCATCAAGAAAAGGTTTCCATGGTTTGAAGTTTATTATTTAGCATATGAGAGCTCACCAATGTAGGCTCTGAGGGGTCTAAGTGCATTTCATAGGTAGGTAGCCCCACGCAAGGCTACTCTTCAAAGCACTTCCTGACATTCATGAGAGCGTTGGTCACATTGGGAGCGAAATTCTCATTGTTCCGAAATCTCCACTTGGCCAGTGCCTTCTAGAAGAGTTCACATGTGTCAAGCTTCAGATCCAAGTGTCCATTTGACATCTACATGAATGGAAACATGTCTTGCCTATTTTTGGAAAGCTATTGATTGCAAAACAAACTACAGTTCATCTATAAATTGAACACAGATATAAGTGTTTGAAAGGAAGAATTTGAGTAGAGAAATGCTGGAGAATTTTCAATTGAGAGCTTGGTTTGTGAAGATACTGCTGGAGAGATTTATGCTGTGATGAGACTTGGGAACTTTGCTGGAAGGTCACTTGAAATCAGTCACTAGGTTGTAACCTCTCCTTCTATCATCAATAAAGAGTACTTATCATTTTTCCCTACATTCATCTGTGATAGCTTAGATTTTCCATATTTTAAGATCTTGGTTGATGAATGTAGTTTATTCTTTACTCATTTAAATGACTAGCTTGAATATATATCTACATTATTTCATTTTCTGTTGTTTCATAGTTCTTTCTTGCAGGAAGCATTCATCTCACAAACCACTTGAATTTGAAGCTGCAACAAGAGCGATAGAAGGAGCCATTTGGAAGCGACTGAACAAGTAAGCCTCCAATCCTCTCTGTGTATCTGTTCTGAGTTAGGAGAAATGGTAGTATAGGCTTTCACCTATTTTTATAGACTAGCTCCTGTCTAGGGAAGTGTAATTTATCTGTAGATTAAAATTCTGGCAAAAAAAACTAGTAACTCCACTAGGGAGAACTTCTCTTAGTTTTATGTGTTTTAGTCTCTGATTTTCTTTTTTAATCCACCCAGTAGTTGTTACACATAAATATTAGACTTTTTCATAGCTTAATTTTCAAATACAATGAGCCAAACAGTAGTATTTTCCCTTGTCTATTGCGCCCAATGCACCCTTAGTCTGGACACAGTGCTTTACAGAGCACTGTCTCCCTTCCAAGCCTATGTTGTAGAGCACTGTCTCCCTTTGGGGACTGCGTTAAATCCTGAAAGTGACCAAATTCCCTTGAATTTGTCCTTGAAAATTGATTTAGTTTGTTTTTTGCAGTGTTTTGAAAATTTTGATGCTCAATTGACCAGTGACTCTATATACTTCTTCCTCCTTTGGCTGAAAATTTGTTCAATGTTTGTTTAAAAAAAAAAATCTTTAACATTGGCAAGTTGATTTCAAAGTATTTTTTACGGTTGCATTAAGAATCATTTTCTTTCGAAATAGGAAATTGTGATAAAATCTTCATTTCCTTGATAGGAGATATTGTTGTTGAAATCCTTTTTTTTCCGTCAAAGAGAAATTGTTGTTTGTATTCTTCGTTTCTCAAAAGTAAAAAGCATTTGAATTATTGATCTAGTGCACCTAGTTTATTTTCTGCATTCTTAACATTAAAGAAACTGAAAAGAAAAACTTTCATTTGCATGTAGGATTGTGTGTGTTTTGCAAAAGGAACATTAGGAAATCTGCATTTAGTTTTTTATTCATTGATTTTGTTTTTGTTCATTGATTTGTTTGCTCACAAATTATTTTCTCTCTTCCCTTAGTAGCTAGGTTCTTCATTGAAAAAGCTGAAAGTAGAAGTTTGTTTATCATTCTTAGCTTGCATTTTAGGATTTCGATATACATCATCGTGGTGAACCTGAAAGGCAAATTTTTAAGCAAGATCAACATAAGATAAATCACAATTTACTTAACAACGCATTAGAACCATAATGATAACATTTAGAAGGTCTAGGCTAGAGACGTGTTCCGGCGTCGTAAAACATAGTAGCTGTCGTTAACTTGTCTGCGATACATTCCGAGTGTGATACCTCAATCCATGTACGTAAGTATATCGTAGCTCGTTCGTGTACTTTCGGGTATATCAGGCGGTGTTACAATACAATAAGTATAAAGGGGTCCTCTCACTGTGTGGTTTCACATCAGACAGTGCTAATACGGACTTGGGCCTCCACGCACCTTCGGATATATTTTTTTTTTGGGGGGGGGAATTTTCGGTGCTATCCATCCATAGTGAACTGAGTCAGCCACCTTGAAATTGTGATACAATGAACATAGCATTCGGGGAGATTACCTGCCCATACTTCTTGGTTCACTAGGAGGTATTCTACAGTTCACAGTTTCTTGGTAAACCCTTTTGCCTAGCATTACCCTCTTTTTGTTTATTTCTTTTTAGATAAAATAAATCAGTAATCATGGAAGAACAAAATCCTATTCCTTTTCGTTCACGTATATTAGCTTTAAAACCACCTTAACCATTGGAAGTTACTTCTGGTAGGTGAAGGCGATCATGATCTGCCGAATCAAGTACGATTCGTAGCTCTCGCAAAACATCATCTTTTAAACCAGAGCTAGCTCAAATTGTTTCCACACATCCCGATTCATTTACTGTTGTTGAAATGCAGTCTTCACAGCTACCTGTGGTCACGATCCATCCAATCTGTAAGACAATACCTCCTGAACCCAACGTTGTTCAACTGGAAGTTGATCTGGATCCCATTGTGCTTTATGGGTCAACTCTTATTGGTAAAAATGGACATCATCCCCAAGACCATTGAAATAGGGTCTATCATCCCCTTATATTTCTATTGCTATATTCCCTATGTGGAGAAAATATTGATCCTAAAGTTGAACAACAAATTTTTTTTACTGTATTGGTCACCCCACAATCTATTGTAGCCATTGAGTCTCCCATATCACACAGTCAACCACCTGAAATATACTTTGGGCCTGATAGTGAAGTTATTCCACCTAGTTTGATTTCGACTGAATAAATATCACAAGAAAATACAACTTTAACTCCAACTCATTTTCAGTAGGAGCTTTACCTATACGAGTCTTTTCCTCAATCACCTTCCTCTGCTTTTGTTGATCCTCCTTCATTTTCAGTTCTTGTAGATTATATAGGGTATACACTTGGTCATTTGACCATGGCTGAGATAACATCCCAGATTGAACCATCTATTTTAGTTGTGACAACATCTGTTGTTGCTTCATCTTTGATGTTTTATCCATTGACTTCACCTATGTCATCATATGGAACCCTATCTCGTTCCTCTCCTTGGTGGTCGATGATTTCACAGAAATTACACTCTGAAATTCCAAAATTCAATGAAAACCCTGGAGAAGACCCATCAACGCATACTATAACTTATCATTTGTGGTATTCATCAAACTCCTTAAATGATGACTCCATAAGACTACGTCTTTTCCAACACACACTCACTAGTCCAATTGCACAATGAGGATGGTTCTTTTTCTTAGTCAACCTCATTAAAAAATGAAACAGGTGTTGAGGATAGTTATTTTCCTATGTCAACCTGGATAAATGAAATAGTTTCCCATGAGGATAGTTTCTTTTACTGTGTCAACCTCGTTAAAAAATGAAACAAGTCGCTATGAGGATAGTTCTTTTTTCTTGTGTCAATCTCATTAAAAAAATGAAACAAGTGCTTTTGAGAAAAGTTCTTTTACTATGTCAACCTTGTTAAAAAATGAAACAGGTCATGAGCACGGTTCTTTTCTTGTGTGAAGCTCGTTAAAAAATTTAAAAAAAAAATCATCTCCTAATCAGGACGAGTCTTCCATTTGATCTCATCAATGAACCTTCATTCCATCCAACTATTTGTAACCAGTAATCTACTTAGATGAATGAAATGAAGCTTCAGGGGCACCTACTCTTCCAGGGGGCATTCGACATGTGCTCTTGCAGGGGGCATTCAAAACATTTTTATTAATTGCAAACAATCAACAACTGAAGTTTGAGGGAAAAATCAGGTTCAGAGCTCCAAAATGCAAATGGTAACTATGGAATGGTAAAAATGAATAGTGAAACTACTTTTTACAGTCATGTAATTTTTTCAAGTTAAATTTATTGCTATGAATATAGTTTTATTATGTTTTTATCATGAAACAAGTATTTTTAATCCATTTCATGTTGCTCTGAATAGGAAATACAACTGATGAACAGATTAGTCATGCAGATTTATTCAAAGAATGAATTGACCACAAAGCATACTTTTTCTCCTTATCTTTTGAGCTTTGTTAAAAATGAAAAACGATTTGAAGAACACTTTTATCTCTTTTTCAAGTTTTGATAACAACAAAAAAGGAACCCGAGGAGTCTTCTTTCAGCACTTTTCAGACTCTGATAATATGAAAAGATTGTCAAGCACTTGTCTTTTCGAGCTCATTAAAGTAAATGAATCAATATTTTCTCAGTATAAGTTTAAATCTTTTCTGCATTGAGATGGATTTTTTACGATAAAGGAATACCTTGTTTAAACATGACCAAAGAGGTTCTCTTAGATATTATTTTACACTTTTTCGGGCTTGAGAGACAAATTTACGAAAAAGTACTTTATGGAGTTCTCTTTCATCCTCTTTTTCAGACTCATTAAATATGAAAAAGGACCAGGCTATCACTGTCGTTAAGCTCGTTAAAACATAAAATAGTGATGGACTTGTCGATCATGGCAAGAATCGAGTTCCATTCATTGCTAGACTCATTAAATTATTAAATAGCGATACATTGGTCACCCGAAGGGTTCAATTATAGATGAAGAAAATGTTATCCTCCTCAAGCTTATTAAAAAATAAAGAGGTACTGGTCGACAAATGACCAGGGAAAATTTGGGAAAAGTAAGCAAAATTTATTTTTGGTAGCAATTCGCTCTTGAACATGACACTTCTTTCACTCCATGTCCGTGACTATTTGGGTTGGGTAATCATCTTGACAGTTCATTCACACCTATGGTTCATCATACCTTCACTTCGGTTTTGGGTCAATGCTGCCAACTCATCATAGTGTCGCCGATATGTTCAAGAGAATTCATCCAGTGATTAAAAACTCATCCATCTGAAATACTCTTAAACCTTCATTTTCATGACCTTTATCCCTGAAAATTGCTATATCAAGTCATACCCTTGTCTCCGAAATAAGTAACTCCTATTTTGCAATAAGGTGACTTCCTGTCGACGACAAATCAATATCCAGGAAGTTCACTTACAAACATCAGATTCTAGTACCATGAGGCTTGTTACAACATCGACAAGATCCTCGATTTCGGACTTTTGACCAAAATATTTTGTTTGGCGTTCGACATCAAATCATCTATTCATGCCTTACAAAATGTACTGCAGTACCTTGAAGGCCATTGACATTAATGGTGGTTCTCTCACGTTTGTTAATAACTTATATCATTAACTGGTAATCAAAATATGTCTTTCCATGTTCAACTACAAATCATATACTCCCATGGCTAGACTTGTACCCGAATGATCGAGTGAACGAGATAAGAAGACTCGAGACCTAGTTTCATCCATCCAAGCTGCTATTTAAGGATTTTTGTACACATCATCTATATGGTGACCTTACATATAGATTTTCATCCAAACATGGGCCTCTATCTGTAGGCGTATCTACATCTAGGCAACATTCCAATGTAGACGACTTTCTGAATTATGTACATGTTCTGAAGAAATATTTCGGTAATAATCACATTATCATGAATAAAGTAACTACAGTTAACTACCAAAGGTGGTCGTCGCATTAGGTGAGAGATCGTATCGTCGTTAATTTAAATAGGATGGGGAGATGCAAAGAAAACAGATATAACAGCTATTTTGACTAAGAAATCCACAACGGCTAGTTTTAATAATTAAAACAAAAAAATAATAAAAATAAAAATAAAAGTAGTTCTACTAATTTAAATTAATATTTAAATTAGTAGAACTACTTTTATTTTTATTTTGATTATTTTTTTGTTTTAATTATTAAAACTAGCCGTTGTGGATTTCTTAGTCAAAATAGTTGTTATATCTGTTTTCTTTGCATCTCCTACATCTATTTAAATTAACGACTGATCTGATCTCTCACCTAGTCCTGATGATGAACCACACTGGTTGGTTCAAAATGCGTCAACTTTATTCATGATAATGTGATTATTACTGAAAGATTTGTTCAGAATTTATTGATGGATCACAGAAGCCAAAAATCTACTAATATGTACATGTTATTAGATTGTTTTATGTGTTGAACATGGGAATGCCTACCCTCAGCAATTGTGATCAAAAGAGGATATATCATGATGAAATGTATTGTAAGATTGATGTATGTGACCATTCTGCTTCATTTCCAGGCTCGTCACAGCGTAAAGCATCTCAATAAAATGTTATTATTATTTGGATCTCATGCTTTAGGGGGAAATTGTTATAGGTTAATTTGGGCACCATTCCCAATGACCTGGTTAACTGGGCATCATATCCAGGACCAATGTTCAGGGGTCTATAATTCCCTATCATTTCAGTTGCTACATGCCCTAAGACAAGAAACAAGAAAAATCAAGCAAGACTTTCATCAAGAAAAGGTTTCCATGGTTTGAAGCTTATTATTTAGCATATGAGAGCTCACAAACGCAGGCTCTGAGGGGCCTAAGTTTGTTTCATATGCAGGTAGCCCCATGTAAGGCTACTCTGCAAGGCACTTCCTAGCATTCACAGGTGCATTGGTCACATTGGGAGCGAAATTCTCATTGTTCTAGAATCTCCACTTGGCCAGTGCCTTTTAGAAGAGTTCACATGTGTCAAGCTTCGGATCCAAGTGTCCATTTGACATCTAAATGAATGGAAATATGTCTTGCCTATTTTTTGAAAGCTATTGATAGCAAAACAACCTACAGTTCATCTATAAATTGAACACAGAGCTAAGTGTTTGAAAGGAAGAATTTGAGTAGAGAAATGTTGGAGAATTTTCAATTGAGAGCTTCATTTGTAAAGCTATATGCTGGAGAGATTTATGCTATGATGAGACTTGGGAACTTTGCTGGAAGGTCACTTCAAATCAGTCACTAGGTTGTAACCTCTCCTTCTATAATCAATAAAGAGTACTTGTTATTTTTCCCTACATGCATCTATATTAACTTAGTTTTTCCATATTGTAAGATCTTGGTTGATGAATGTAGTTTATGCTTTACTTATTTAGCTAAATAGCTTGAATAAATATCTATTTTATTGCATCTTTTTTTATTTCAGTGTTCTGTCTTTCAAGAAGTATTCAGCTCACAAACCGCTTGAACTTGAAGCTGCAACAGAAGCGATAGAAGGAGCTATTTGGAAGTGACTGAACAAGTAAGCCTCCAATCCTCTCTGTATATCTATTCTGAGTTAGAAGAAATGGTAGTATAGTCTTTCACCTATTGTTCTAGACTAGCACCTATCTAGGGAAGTGTAATTTATCCATAGATTACAATTCTGGTCCAACACCCCCTCTCTCTCTCAACCTCTGTCTCTCTATGTATTTGTTCTCTCTCTCTCTCCCTCTCTCTCTCTCTCTCATACCCCTTAGGAAAGTATTTAATTTAAAAAAAAACATTATTTGTTGTAAAATATTGAACTTATGTTTTGGATCAATCATGTCAACTAAAATACAATAATGAAATACTTAAAAAAATCATGCCCTCTCTTTCCTCTATTAATGCTAGTCACTTTGCTTTCTCTCATCGCTTACAACATTAGTTATTATGGGTCTATACTATTTTTTAACAATATTATTTCTATTACATAAATTTATCCTCTTTATAATAAAATTATTCTCATTTATAACTTTATTAAAACCGTAATTTAATTTCTATGGGAATAATTTTGGTAGTCATGAGGATAAAAGGTTTACATATATATGAAAAATAATTATAAATTTTTCCTTGTAAATTCAATTAAAAAAAAATTATAAAATTAAATTAAAATAAAATATTTTTATTGTGAAATAATTTAATTGCCCCATGGTATTTTAATAAAACCTATTTACAAGTTAATAATATCCATGGTTAAGAATCTTGTCTCATTGTTATAAAATATTTTGATTGTGAAATAAGTTATGGGTTTGGGCATGTGGTATTGATAACCCATCGTATTGGTCCATGGTATTCTAACAAAGCTTATTCACAAGTATGAATGGAAAAAGTGGGGGTCAATACCTATGGTTAAAAATCTTGCCATATTTCTATAAAAGGTTTTGATTGTTAAAAAAATTATCTTTTTTGGGCACGTGGTATTCCTATGCCATTGTATTATAACAAAAAATATTTACAAGTTAATAATATCCATGGTAAATAAAGGGTGAATATCCATGGTTAAGAATATTTTCATATTGTTATAAAATATTCTGATTATATTTTTTGGGTAGGTGGTATTGATAAGCCATTGTATTGTCGCATGGTATTGTAACAAAGCATATTTTCAAATTAATAATATCCATGGTGTTAGCCACCTATAAATTTCGATATACCAACTGGTGGCTAAATTTGTGTTCAAGCCTTCAAGAGATTTATTTCCTCTGAAAATCCATCATCTTTGAAGTCTTATGATGATTCTTTGTCCCTTTAGGTCCAAAACCCTGCCAAACTTATGAAGGAAATTGTTTTCCAAAGGCCTCTGAAACTGCCCATTCTGATTCATTTCCCCTCATTTTCATAAGGCCTCCTTTTCCTCTTTAAAACCTCCATTTCCCTCTGAAAAGCCTCCAAAATCCCTTTGAACCTCTAAAGATCCCCTTTACAGGTTTAAACACCTGTTTCCCCTTTACTGAAAGCCAAGAAAATCCCTAAAAATCCTCGTTTTTTTACCTAAAAGCTCATTTCTGCACTAAGGCCTTAAGCCCCTTTCGGTTTCGGCCCTAGTCCCTTTTTCGCACATGACCAGAGCTATAACCAAGCTCTAATCATAAATCGCAATCAGGAATTTCAGTTACTGTGTTCCCTTTTCGTGTTTCCCTGACGCCAATCCTGTGATTAGATCTGGACCATTGAATCCATAAGAACCAATGGCCAGATCTAATCGCGCTCCCTCATAACCCATATTGCAAATCGCAATTGGAACTTTTCCTTTTCCCAAATTTTCTTTGTTTCTTCTAATTTTCCAATGCGATGAACCTTTGCTCCATAGACCTCCGCTCCAATCTCCACCATTGATCTTTCAGATCCAACGGTCAGTGCTAAAATTGCATCGCATCCATCCATCACATTACCCTCGGCCTATGTGAGTCCCGAATAAATCCGTACCATTGATCATCCATATATCTAACGGTCTATGCTCCATCACACAATCGGCAATCACAAGTTCCCTTTTCTTTGTTCCATTGCCGCCTCTGATGCCGATCTGCCAATTAGATCTAGACCGTTG
The DNA here is from genome assembly GCA_034641835.2 of Pinus albicaulis. NCBI lineage: Eukaryota > Viridiplantae > Streptophyta > Pinopsida > Pinales > Pinaceae > Pinus > Pinus albicaulis. The sequence goes on from JAXQQM020059258.1 coordinate 231,184, forward strand.
AATCCACAAGAACCAATGGTTGGGATCTAATTGTGCTCCGCTCGTAATTATCCATCATTACCCTACCGATTTAATTTCCACCGTCGATCATGTTCTAGATTGGACAGCTGGTGCTTAATTATGCATCTCAAAATCGTAAGTGCCATCCCTTCGCCTCCGATTTGCAATCCCCGATCAAATCTGGACCATTCATTCCTACAAATGCAGTGGCTGAGATCTCATCGCTCACTGCTCATAGCTTCTCATCACCCTGACCTCTGATTAGATCTCAGCCATTGATCAAGTCTGATCGAATAGCCCACATTGCTTCTGCTCATCAAACCCTACCCCGCTCATTTCTTCCCCATCGACAATTCTCAACCGTATGTTTCCAAGGTCCAATGGTCAGGATTTAACCTGCCATTGACCCTGCCCATATGTTCTGCTTGTGCATCTTACCTCCTATCGCGTTTCTTCGGCACCGTCGGATCTGAGGTCCTAGATCCAACGACCACCATGGCATATCACGTAATTTTTGCATCCAAGATTTAATGTTTCGAATTTATGCGATATAAGATGGTTTAGAATTCCACGTGGCGTTCAATGTGTGATATCGCATTTTTTTTGAAAAAATATAAAACTACTTGAAAGTTGTGCAAGAACCATTCCCGGTTCCTGTTTACTACCTACCCTCCACAATCTCAGCTTTCAATCCTAGCCGTCGATTGTTTTAATCTAATGGCCCATCTTGTATCACATTCTCATCCATTTTTCATTCATCAGACCTTCCAAAAGACTTCATCGAAATATCTCCACCGTTGATCTCTTCCAATGATCCGTTGATCCACATTCAATCTTCCTCCGCCCTCCTGGTCCCACCATCAAATATGCCCCCATGGTCTTTCATTTCAGTTTTTTCCTTTGTATTTTCCGGAGTCAAAAGTTTTTATCTTTCAACACTAAAAGTATTTTTTCATGTTAATTCATGTTTAAAGCCTAGTTTCATGGTGTTGCGCCATGTAACCTTCTCCACCGCACGTATTCCTCTGCAATCGATCCTCTACCTCTACCAAAACCTTTCTGAAGAAGTGTTAAGCCCCGTGCAGGATTTTATAACACGCTTCTCGTGTTTTGCAGGTTTAAAAGCATTTTTTATTGAATATCAGGGTTATTGACCCCGACATGAATCTTCCAACACCCTTTTTAACCGGCGTATTCACAAAAACAGGTCTGCAGAAGTTTAAAGTGTATCAGGAAAAGATTAAATGGTTGAAGGCTTAGTATTGAAAGATTAACACAGCCTTTGAAGACATCACTGCTAAAATTAGTTCGAGAAATCATCAAAGTTAAAGCATAAATAGAGCTAACGTAGGTTTAAGCACAAGAGAGACAGAGCAGTTAGTGATGCAGAATGACGAATGACACAAACCTGACCTTTACCCATGTGCACAAGTCTGCTAAGCAGTTATTGCACCAGGGAAGTTGCTACAAATAGTCAGAAGCAATTATCTAGGAGTATGGGAGTCCCCATAGCCCATCCTTCACTCAACTCACATTGAGAAGATAACGGTACCTTTCCAGATGATTTCCCTCTCAAAGACACCCTCCAGGTGATTTCTGTCATATCAAAATAGTCCCAAACGAGCTACAAAGTTATTGATCCTATCTAGAAGTCAATGAAATTTTTTAAGGCACAGAATGGAGCATTCGAAACACCTTATCTTATCACTGATGATCATTAAAACCTTCCTCACCTACTTTTCTCATTTTCTCTATAAAGACTCTTCGAAGTCTCATTGTAAAAGGTTGGCATTTTATGATTTCTAAAGTAATACATATTCCTGCTTTGAAGAAGCTTTGGTGTTTTGAAAGAGTGTGAAGATCTGTGTTTTTTTTGTTGATGAAGGAGGCTAGACCATTGGATTCCTGAGCATTTTTTGGGTGAAGTACTTCTTATTGTTAATGTTATTTCCCATTTTCCACCTTGTTCCATCATGCTTTGCTTAGAGTAGGATAAAAAATTTAGGTAAAGAAATGTATCTTAGGAGCACCTCTGACCTATTTATCCTTCACTTTTTATATGTTTTTTGCTACTGAATATGATAAGGTACTCGAAGAGCTCTCTTAAATGTTCAATTTGTTTATTTCAGAAATGGTTAATTCAATTTTGTTAAAGACTGTTTAGGCGTTCCCTCTTTCTTGACCATTGAATATTGTATCTGAAGTTTCCCTTTGATAATTAATACTTGCAGTTTGACAGAGGAACTTGTTTCAATTATACCCTCCATTCATTATTGTAATTGTTATGTTAAAGGTCGCTATAATTGCAGTCCTAGATGTCTAAGGTATTCCCTCTTCTTTGAATGCAATTGTATGTTTTTTTTTATTAAGCCTTCAGTAGTAAACTCATAGGAGGAAATATGGCATTCCACGAATCCTATAGTTCATCAAGAGGGTTTTAGTCTGCATTTCTCCTTTTCTTTGAGTGTTTTGTTGATTAAGTCCAAATTAGTGAGCTTACTAGAGGAAATATGGTGTTCCCCGAATCCTTTAAGTCATTGTGAAAGGGTTTATTTGATTTTCACTCTTAGTCCTTAATGTTCATCCCATTCCACCTATATTATTTAATAGATCCTTGACCAGGTTAGATTTTCCCTGTGGTTTCCCTTCCTTCTCAGTCAGAACTATTTGGACTTCACATGACTCCATTGCCCAATGGCTTGCAGATTCCCATGCTCTATCTATACCACATGAAACATACTTGTCCAACCAAAACAAAAAAAACAACCTCGCACCTCATAACTAGCCTAAAATAAACTTTTAAACCTTTTAAGACACATTTTTATAACCACATTGAGAGATCCCTCTCTGAGACTAGGAGGGCTAGATCCTAGACCTCTAAAGTTAGGTTTGTATGTTGCCTTGTCTTTTGGTAAGCCAATCTATCAAAACACATGACCCCAACATAATGGCGATCATGGTGGGACATACTGAATATATGATAGTCCACAAAACTCATGTAGACTCAGTAAGCCCTTAAATAACCATATAAAATCAAAAAAACCCAAAACAATTTTGCATTGGCTTCATAATAAACATAGTCGTGGAACTGTAATACACTTTACCTTCACAAAAAGCTAAATATTTTCCACCTGGCGACTCCACAGTTCCTAAAAGACCAAAGACTCCATTGGGAGACCAGTTTCATCACCACTTCATCCATACTTAAGGAAACTCCGAGGGTTGAGTTTCTTTGTTTAAGGATAGCTTGCCTCTTAAAGGTTGTCATATCTGGCTAGCTGTCCCCATTATTGGATCTGAGACTTAACATACCGGCTTCAAGAAAAATCCATACCAGAGCTTATCCTGATCCAAATCCTCCCGAAATAGTTGACAATCTAGAAAACATTCTTTGGAAGTCCTTCACATCTATGGATCCAACCATTGTCAGAACCATTTATAGAGCTAACTCAACACCTAAAAAACTTGCAGCTCTTTCAGATACTCAAGATGACTTAGAATTACCAATTAATTTACCAATAACTAAGTCATTCAGTGGTACAGAGAAAGTCGACTTTGAGCCTCCAAGCTCACCACCACATAGTGGTCAACATATTAGTGACAAAGTAAACCCTCCGTCAACACCCCCTGATATTCACTTCATTTATAACTTGGGTCTCTCTCACCCCAAATCTGGTCAATAGTTCATTGCTGGTCCAAGCGGTTCTGCCATCCATATACCTGCTGCTCAAGCTAGTCCTTTACCTCCACAAAACACTGCCATGGCAGCATGGTATGCCCCACTAGTGTTACCACAACCTCTGGTTCCCTTACCAAATGACTATCAATCTAAAATTCCCCAATTCAGTGGAAAAGAATCTACCACAGCTCAACAACATGTAAACAGAATGGGAGATGCACTTGATTACACGGAGATAGACGATGAGACCGTTAAAATGAGAATCTTAGCTCAAAGTTTAGGAGGAGAATTAAAGAAGTGGTTTAAAGGCTTAAATCCTAATATCATCCATGACCTTCCCTCATTACAACAAGAATTCATAAAAAAATGGGAAGTCAAAAGCAACCCTCTCCAAATACTAGTATAGTATCAGAGCCTTAAAAGAAATCAGGGAGAGAGTGTCCATGATTACTCCACCAGGTTTAACAGTGTCTACAATGCCCTTCCTCCTCGCATGAAACCTCCCCAAGGCATGGCCCTAGTAAAATATCCTGAAGGATTTGATGCGGATATGGATTATCAGCTAAGCGAAAGAGATTATTTAACTCTAGAAGACATGTAGATAGGAGCTATGAGTGTAGAAGCAAACTTAATTGAGAAAAGAGCTAGGCTAAGATCAGAGAAGAGGGTAACTTATAAAGATGACACTGCACGCTCCACATCCAACTCAAAAATGGAAATAATGATGGAAGAGATGATGAAAAGGATGAGCTTACTTGAGAGAGCACCACCAAGAGAAAACCAAAACAACCTCCAAAATCAAAATAGAAACCAGAAATTTAGAAGAGATAATAATCAAGATAGACAACGAGATGATGACCAAGAAATTAGAGCTCCCTTCCAACAAAACTACGTATATCAAGAGGAAGAAAGAGAGATTAAAAATTTGGGAGAAAACCATGTAAACTTGATTGGATCAGACAATGCAGATGATGTTTTCTTCACTGAAGAAGAGCAAGGTTTCTTCTCTTCAGAACGAAAGGAATATACACATAAGGAGTCTGAATATTATAGATTGGGGTTTGAAAATTCAATAATGGAGGTGCACAAACATTATGGGCTAAGAAGCAAAGGGAACGTAGATAGTCCAAATGACAAAATCACTAGCTTTGCTATTAGGAAAGGTATAAAAAACTAGACTAAAAAGACAACAAACAAAACTATCACAATAGCCAAAAGGGCTGATTTGAACAAAGAGAAAGGCAACCAGCCAAATGTTAAGCAGATTTTCCCTAGTACCTCTGCTAGTGGCCCTGATAAAACAACTCAGATTGACAGTCCTAATAAAACCCAGCAAGTCAAAATTGCTGAAAGAAACACAAGTGAGAAAACAGATGTAAATAAAACCAAAGCGATAGCTTCTTTCAGCCTTGAGGGAGAAATTTCAAAGATTAAAATAAACATACCTCTGGCTGAATTAGTGACCCAGGAAGTCTACATAGACCAGGTCCTAAAATCTCTGAATATACATGTAGATACTACTACTTTGAACTTAACAGATAATAAGCAAGAGTTGTTGTTTGGTCCCAAAATTGAGGGAAAATATCAAGAAGGGGATGTGCCTTACTTCTATGTCAGTCTAAACATACATGACAAAGTCTTACATAATTCCATGCTAGATTCAGGAGCATCACACAACCTTATGCCTAAAGCAGTAATGGAAAGCTTAGGCTTAGAGATTACCAGACCCTACAAAGACTTGTACTCCTTTGATTCCAGAAAGGTCAAATGCTTGGGATTAATTAAATATTTGTGTGTTAACTTATCTCAAATTCCTACTAAGAATCTTGTAATGGATGTAGTAGTAGCTGACATTCTCCCAAAATATGGCATGCTTTTATCTAGATCATGGGGAGCTAAGATTCAGGGAAGCCTTCAAATGGATATTTCTTATGCCACCATACCAGTATTTGGTCAAACCAAAAGATTATATAGGGAAAATCTCATGAAATACATGGTGAACAACAAGGATAAACCTCATAACACTCCTTTTTACTACACCCATTCAGATTTAGATTCCTTCATTTTATACAATGAAGATGAAGTTACCCACACAAAGAATGAAAACGAGTAGGCAATTAGTGCACCAGAACATTCAGATTTGTCTTCCTCTCAAAATCTAGATAGCTCAAACCCCAATAGCCTTGAGCAACACAGAACAAATGAACATGAAACAAAAACACTTTGGAGAATGAGTTTTGATGGCTCTTGCAGCAAAAATAGTGCAGGGGTTGGTGTATGGATACACAACACAAACAAAGGACATGCCTATAAATTAGAATTTTCATGCACTAACAATATTGCAGAGTATGAAGCCCTTCTCCTTGGCCTACACATACTTAAAGATTTAAAGGCTAAAAAGATATCATTACAACGAGATTCTAAGTTAATCATCCGAAAAATCAAAGTGGAATATTCGACCAAAAACCCCAGACTCGGAGAATATAGGAAAACTGTTTTAGACCTCCTAAAAACTTTCGAAAAATATGAGCTTGTGTTCATACCAAGAGCCCAAAATCACCTAGAAAATGAACTTGCTTTTGCTGCTAGTAATTGCTAAATACCACAAATCGAGGAACAACTCATTATAAGGTAGAAAATAGACTAGCAGTGCCTGATAATGACGATAAATGGTAGGTTTTTAACAATGGTAAACATATAGAGAATTTCCTTCAATCAAAAAATGATTTTTCCACAACATCACCAAGTTGCAGCCATGAAAATGAATGTTCAGATGGGGAACAAATCCCTAAAACAGAGCCCCCCAATCCTATTGATATAAACAAGTTTGATTATATTTTCAAAGAAAATTTATCTGATGATCTAGACCAAAAGGACCTTGAAGTTCTAGAGTGTAAAGGTGATACCATACCCAAGGGCCTTGCGCCATTAGAATAGTTCTTTGATTTCAACGATGTGGCTAAAGAACCAAAAACAGAACCCATGGAAACTAATGTGGAAGAGCACAACATAGGAAACCCAACTGAGGCTAAACTGATTAAGTTATCTAGCACCCTTCCTACCCACATCGAACATCAATACATAGCACCTTTCAAAGAGTTTATAGATGTGTTTGCATGGGACTATAAATATTTGAAATCATATGACACTAGCATCATTCAGCACAAGATACCTCTTAAGGAAAATCAGAAACCTTTCAAATAGAAATTAAGAAGGATAAACCCTGTTTTATTGCCTACAATAGAAAAAGAAATTAGAAAGATGTATGATGATGGGATCATTGTTCCTATCAGGTACTCAAGATGGGTCTCCAATATGGTATCTGTCAGGAAAAAGACAGGGGAGATTAGGCTGTGTATTGAATTCAGACACCTGAATAGAGCCTCTCTAAAAGATAACTATCCCTTGCCCAAAATGGACCACATTCCTCATAGGGCAGTTGGGTCAAAAAGAATATCTTTACTGGATGGGTTCTCAGGTTATAATCAAGTGTTAGTCCTCCCAAGTGATCATCATAAGACATCCTTTACCACACCTTGGGGTACATTCATGTATGTCAAAATGCCATTGGTTTGATGAACGCAGGATCCACCTTCTAGAGGGCCATGGACATAACCTTCTCGGAAGACATAGGATACTTTATAATCATTTACCTTGATGATATTATTGTTTCCTCTAAAACTGATGAAGAACATTTGGAACATTTAAGGAAGGTTTTTGAGAAATGCAGAAGATTTCGCTTGTCTTTAAATCCAAAAAAGACACTCTTTCGCCTCCAAGAAGGAAAGCTTCTTGGTCATATAATCTCTGAAGAAGGGATCAAGATAGATCCTAAAATAATTGAGGGCATATTGAATATCGACCAACTTAGAAATCTCAAAGAATTACAGTCTTTCATTGGAAAGATTAATTTTCTGAGGAGGTTCATCCGCAACCTTGCTGAGCTATTGGAAAAAATCACTAACATGCTTAGGAAAGAAGTAGGTGTCAAATGGAAAATGCAAGCTAAACACTCATTCGAACTGGTAAAGCAAGCCCTTACTCAAACACCAATCCTGATCAGTCCAGATTTCACCAAAGATTTTTATATTTTTTCCTTTGCATCTGAACATACAATAGTTGCATTTTTGTTGCAGAAGAATAACTTGGAGCAAGAACAGCCTATATCCTTCTTTAGTAAAGCCTTAAGAGATTCCCCACTCAAATACAACATCATGGAAAAGTAAGCCTTGGCACTGGTAAAAGCTTTAAAGGATTTCAAGGTGTACATCTTACACTCACACATCATTGCCTTTGTGCCACACACCGTAGTCAAAGATATTCTAAGTCAGGACCCTGATGGTAAAAGGGGAAAGTGGATTGCCACTATTCTCGAATACGACTTAAAAATCAAGCCCACCAAACTCATCAAGGGACAAGGATTAGCAAAACTAATGACCGAGTCTAATTTCAAGGTTATAGACATGAATATGGTTGATCCCTTAGAAGAAATAGAAGAGTTCCCAGCACCATTTACTAAAGAAACATTCACAAACTCTCCATGGTATGCAGATATTATCTATGTGCTGCTTTACTTAAATGCTCCTCCTTCTTTGTCGAAAACAATAGATAGATTTGTAAAAAAGAAGGATTTAAAATATTGCATGATATATGGAGTTTTATATTGGAAAAATGTTGTTGGGATACTACTAAAATGTTTACTTGAGAATGATGAGGGAAAAATCATGCGTGAAATGCATGAAGGAGAATGTGGAGGGCACTTAAATTGGAAGACCATAGCTAACAAAATCCTAAGATCAGGTTATTATTGGCCCACCCTTTTTCCAGACACCCAAAAAATAGTAATGTCTTGCCACAAATGCTAGATTTTCGATGGTAGGAGAAAGCTCTTGCCCTTATCCTTGAAGCCTATTAGTGTTGAAACACCCTTCCAACAGTGGGGTTTGGACTTTATAGGGGAAATCCATCCACCCTCCTCAACCCAGCAAAAATGGATCCTCACAGCCACTAATTATTTTACCAAATGGATAGAGGCCATACCCTCTAGGAATGCTACTGACTCTATCATTATTAAATTCCTTGAGAGCAACATATTGTCCATATTTGGCTTTCATAGGAAAATAATCACAGATAATTCCGTTGCCTTTAAATCCAAAAATATTGTTGATTTCTGCCATAAATATCAGATCACTTTGGGCCAGTCTACTACCTATTATCCCCAAGGAAATGGACTTGCTGAATCTTCCAACAAGAGCCTGATCAACATCATCAAAAATTTTCTGGAGTAGAATCAAAAAGCATGGCATGGTAAGCTTTTTCATGCTTTGTGGGCTGATAGGTTAACCACCAAAAATTCAATCAGCACATCTCCCTATCAGATGGTCTATGGCATGGATGTTGTTTTCCCAACATCCTTGGGAGTTCAAGTCATGAAAATCCTTCAGGAAGTTCAAGTTGAATAAAATTATATGTAGAGAAGGATCAATCAGACCATCCACTTGCAGTAGAGAGGAACTTTACCAGAGAACTCAAGTAGTTCAAGAAAACATGAAAAGGCAGTTTGAAAAAAATACTAAAGCAAATGATTTCCAAGTGGGGAATGTGGTTCTCAAACGGGATTCAAGAAGGGAAGATAAAGGAAAACATGGTAAGATTGAAATTTTTTGGAAAGGGCCCTATATTATTCATTCCTTAAGAGGGCATAATGCATTTTTCCTGCAAGAACTGAATGGTGAAGAAGTGTTAGGAGGTCATGTCAATGGTAGGATGCTTAAACACTACTTCTGTCAAGAGTCTTAATTTTCGGATATTTTCATCCATTTTTCATACCATTTGCATCAAGAAAAATAAAGAGAATATGAAAACAATAAAAAGAGAAAAGAGGGTAGAAATAAAACAAGAAAGGTATAGCCCCATACCAAAAATAAAGAAAATTTGAAAGTGTGCAAGCTCAAATTCCACTACTTTAAGAATCACTACTGTCCAATCATACATCCTAATGTATCTTAAAAGAACCTATGACCTGTTTATCCTTCACTGTTTATATGTTTTTTGCTACTGAATATGACAGGGTAGTTTAACATCTCTCTTAAATGTTCAGTTTGTTTTATTATAGAAATGGTTAATTCAGTTGTGTTAAAGACTGTTTAGGTGTTCCCTCTTTCTTTACCACTGAATATTGTATCTGAAGTTTCCCTTTGATAATTAATACTTACAGTTTTACATAGGAACTTGTTTCAATCATACCCTCTGTTTTTTATTGTAATTATTGTGTTAAAGGTCCCTATAATTGCAGTCCTATATGTCTAAGGCATTCCCTCTTCTTTGAATGCAATTGTATGTTTTTTTTTATTAAGCCTTCAGCAGTAAACTCACAGGAGGAAATAGGGCATTTCACGAATCCTATAGTTCATCAAGAGGGTTTTAGTCTACATTTCTCCTTTTCTTTGAGTGTTTTGTTGATTAAATCCAAAGCAGTGAGCTTATTGGAGGAAATAGGGCATTCTCCAAATCCTCTAAGTCATTGTGAAAGGGTTTAGTTGCTTTTCACTCTTAGTCCTTAATGTTCATCGCATTCCACCTATATCATTCAATAGATCCTTGATCGGGTTAGATTTTCCCTCTGGTTTCCCTTCCATCTTAGTCAGAACTATTTGGACTTCACATGACTCCATTGCCCAATGGCTTGCAGATTCCCATGCTCTATCTATACCACATGAAACATACTTGTCCAACCAAAACAAAACAAACAACCTCACACCTCATAAATAGCCTAAAATAAAATTTTAAACCTTTTAAGACACATATTTATAAAAACATTGAGAGATCCCTCTCTGAGACAAGCAGGGCTAGATCCTAGAGCTCTAAAGTTAGGTTTGTATGTTGCCTTGTCTTTTGGTAAGCTTGTTGGAAATACTGAGAGGGGGGGGGGGGGGGGTGGGGGGAGGTGAATAAGTATTACTTTCAATTGAGCATTATTTAATCTTCAATTATTATCAGTTTTTGTACAATGATAGCAGCAAACAAGAGGAACACAAATGCACACAATTTTTAAGGTGGAAACCCACACCGGGACGAAAACCACCTAATTATTTTCTAATAATTCTTTTCAACTCCAATTGAAAATAAAGCTCCAAATTCCTAGAATCTAAAAAAGAATTCTTCTCTAGCTCCCACTGGATGGATGCTCCAATGCCTGAGATTCTTCAGTAGTTAACTGAACGGATGCCCCAACACCCAATGAGCTACAACTCACCCTAGCACCACCCTACCACCCTATAGAAGAATAAAAGAAGAATGGACTCTCGTACCAGGGAAAATGGTCCACTTTATAATGATATAGAATGATGTAGAAGAAGAAGATATACTAGACCATAACCCCAAATTTGACACAACCACCTAATGGTGATCATAGACCTCCCAACACTGCCTCTTCAACCCTTGGCAGAAAGACACTAGTACAATTTGTAAAATAATGTATTTACAATGACTAAGTACAATGATACCTTTACAATGATTGTATGTAGTGCTACCCACTTGAAGACTTCACATGATGAACTTCTTTCTATTGTTATGCACCTTGGATGCTTCTCTTTTTATGCTACCCTCTACTGCACCTTGCTTTTTTTTTTCTGCCATAGAAAGTATGGTCCTTTGCAACCCTTGACAACACATGATCTAGCTTTTTATTGCCTTCTAGGAGCTCGATATTGAATCTGGCGTATCTCTGTCATTTCAGATCCTCAATATCTGATTTTTGGTTTTGTAGTATTCCTCTGAGTCATCTTTCCAATGCCATAGGTCTGACCCAAATTGGATTCTTGAAGAGAGAGTTATACCCAATCTCTCACAATGCCCTAATTATGGACTGTTTCAGAAGAGTGTAATTTTACGACATCTCACGTGTCACTGTTTCTTCATTTGTTTCTGAAATTGATAGAGAAAAAATTAAAGGCTATGAAATATCTGTCACTTTTGACGGAATTCCAATCCGATACTCAGAGAGAGAGTTATGACAATTTTACCAAGGTCACTTCTTTGAGATGAATTTCAGGAGCCTGCAAAAACCCTTACTTCCACAGATCATATCTCCACAAATGTTGCACAAATTGATCTGAAATTTTTACTACAGCTTCCTTAGGCTTTCGGGTTCACCTCATAAAAATTTCCGCTTCTGAGCCTTCGTAGAAAAATAGTTAGAGTGAAAATTCAACAATGACCTGTTTCAGATGGCCGAATCCCTTACCTAAGGAGGAAATGAAGATCACAATATATATGAATGCTTAAGTTGAGAGGGGCTTCAACAAGTGAACCTGGGAGGGATTTTAGGAGCATAAAAATATTAATTATGACTTTTCAATGACCCATGCCCCAACCCCATGGGGTTTTAGCCCACTAACTTGGGTACAAACTTCAAACATGAATATCTCTCAAACCGTGAAGAATTACATGGCATGCCATATATCAACGGAAACATCTCAACAAGTAGAAACTATAAAAAGAATTATTGACCTAGAATATATTAATTTCATAGGTCAAAATTCCCATTCAATTTTGGGTTAGCCCCTGGTGCTTCTTGGGTTGACATCAATGACAACCGTAGATCGAGAAAATCACAATCGAAGCTTTCCCTTTTCCCAACATTCCTTTGTTTCTTCTAATTTTTCGATGCGATGAACCTTTTCTCCATAGACCTCCGCTCCAATCTCCACCGTTGATCTTTTAGATCCAACGGTCTGTGCTAAAATCACATTGCATTGCCCTCCACCTGTGTGACTCCTGACTAAATCCAAACCGTTGATCATACGCAGATCCAATGGCCTGCGCTCCATCGCACAATCGGCAATTGCAAGTTCCCTTTTCTTTGTTACATTGCCTCCTTCGATGCCGATCCATCAATTAGATCTAGACCATTGAATCCACAAGAACCAACGACCGAGATCTAATCACGCTCCACTCGTAATTCTCCATCGTTACCCTGCCGATTTAATTTCCACCGTCGATCTTGTTCCAGATCGGACGGCTGGCGCTCAATTGTGCATAAAAAAAATATTAAGTGCCATCCCTTCACCTCCTCCAATTTGTGATCCTCGATCAAATCTCGAATGTTCATTCCTACAGATCCAACAGATGAGATCTCATCACACACCACTCATAGCTTCTCATCACCCTGACCTCCGCTTAGATCTCAGCCGTTGATCAAGTCTGATCAAATGGCCCACATTGCTTTTTCTCACCAAACCCTGCCCCGCTCATTTCTTCCCTATAGACAATTCTCGACCGTCCATTTCCAAGATCCAACGGTCAAGATTTAACCCACCACTGACCCTACCAATACGTTCCACCCGTGCATCTTAATTCCTATCGCGTTTCTTTTGCACCGTCGGATCTGAGGTCCCAGATCCAATGACCACCATGGCATATCGCGTAATTTTTGCGTCCGAGAGTTAATGTTTTGAATTTACGCGATATAAGCGGTTTTAGAATTCCACATGGCATTCAATGTGTGATATCGCATTTTTTTGGAAAAAATCTAAAACTACTTGAAATTTGCACGAAAACCATTCCCAGTTTCGCTTTACTGCCTACCCTCCGCAATCTCAGCTTTCAATCCTAGCCATTGATTATTTTAATCTAACGGCCCATATTGTATCATGTTCTCATCCATTTTTCATTCATCAGACCTTCCAAAAGACTTCATCGGAAGATCTCCGCCATTGATCTCTTCCAATGATCTATCGGTCCACGTTCAATCTTCCTCTGCCAACTCGGTCCCACAATCAAATACGCCCCCGTGGTTTTTCATTTTTGCCTTTTTCCTTTGTATTCGCTCGATTCAAAATCTTTTATGTTTCAACACTAAAATTATTTTTTCACGCTAATTCATGTTTAAACCCCGGTTTCATGGTGTTGCACCACGTAACCTTCTCCACTGCATGTATTCCTCTGCAATTGCTCCTCCACCTCCGCCAAAACCTTTCTGAAGTAGTTTTAAGCCCTACACAGGATTTCATAATAGGTTTCTCATGTTTTGTAGGTTTAAAATCATTTTTGATTGAAGATCAGGGTTATTGACCCCAACATGAATCCTCCAATGCCCTTTTTAGCCTGCGTATTCACACAAACAGGTCTGCAGAAGTTTAAAGTGTATCGGGAAAAGATTAAACGGTTGAAGGCATAGTGTTGAAAGATTAACATAGCCTTTGAAGACATCAGTGATGAATGAAGTTCGAGAAATCAACAAAGTTAAAGAATAAACAAAGCTAATGCACGTTTAAGTACAAGAGAGATGGAGCAGTTAGTGATGCAGAATGATGACTGACACATACCTGACCTTTACTCATGCGCACAAGTCTACCAAGTAGTTATTGCACCAGGGAAGCTGCTACAAACTGTTAGAAGAAGTTAATTAGGAGTATGGGATTCCCCATAGCCCATCATTCACTTAACTCACATTGAGAAGATAACAGTACCTCTCCAGATGATTTCCCTCTCAAAGACCCCCTGTGGGTGATTTTTTTCATATCAAAATAGTCTCAAACAAGCTACAAAGTTATTGATCCTATCTAGAAGTGAATGACATGTTTTAAGGCATAGAATGGAGCATTCGAAACACCTTCTCCTATCAGTAATGATCATTAAAACCTTCCTCGCCCAATTTTCTCGTTTTCTCTATAAAGACTCTTCAAAATCTCATTGTAAAAGGTTGGCATTTTATGATTTCTAAAGTAATACATATTGCCGCTTTGAAGAAGCTTTGGTGTTCTGAAAGAGTGTGAAGATCTGTGTTTTTTCTGTTGATGAAGGAGGTTGAACCATTGGATTCCTAAGCCTAGTTTTGGTGAAGTACTTCTTATTGTTAATGCTATTTTCTGTTTTCCACCTTGTTCCATCATGCTTTGCTTACAGTAGGATAAAATGTTTAGGCAGAGAAATGTATCTTAGAAGCACCCCTGACCTATTTATCCTTCACTGTTTATATGTTTTCTGCTACTGAATATGACATCTTAGTCTAATAGCTCTCTTAAATGTTCAGTTTGTTTTATTTTTGAAATGGTTAATTCAGTTGTGTTAAAGACTGTTTAGGTTTTATGATAATGGTCAAAACCCACAATCCCGTTCTTCTCTGACTTTTCAATTCCTAGTTGTGCATAATACCTTCATCAGAATGGCTCAACACCTTCCTTATTCGGGCACTCTCGTAACATTCTGTTTTTGCACCAACCCTGCATATTCAAACATTATATGTGCTCTATATCAATACATATATTATGGCATTCTTCAATCATTGGAAGTGTTACAACAAAACCCAACTACATTGGATGTCCCTTTCTTAAGTCGCAACCTAAGTTTGAACAGTCCCAATCAATACAATTTAGAACTGGGCCTTAGCGAAAACGACCCTTTCACATAGTTCTTATAGGTGAAATTATCTTCACCATTAGTACTAAAACCATAGATCAAATGATGCAAGCCCCCTCTGTAAAGACTAGTACCCCATTCTCAATAGAATCCTTGATTATACTAAAAGCTTGATTTTGCTAAAAAACGAGAGCAGATTTTAGATATTTTCTTACCTAAAAACACTCAATTACCAAGAAAGCATCAACCTTATCCTTCCTCTATTTTCCCAAATCAAGCCAAACAAATTATATATGTGATATCCTACATTTTAAGCTATTATTGTGATTAGTGTTCGCAAATTCCACAAAATTTACCAAGAAAGCATCCACCTTATCCTTCCTCTATTTTCCCAAATAAAGAAAAAAATTTATGTCTGTGATATCCTACATTTTAAACTATTATTGTGATTAGTGTTCACAAATTATATCTATGATATCCTACATTTTAGGATATTATTGTGATTAATGTCTAGATGAACCCATCTTAAGTTTCTTGTCCATATTTTCCACAGATAGAAAGCCTTCGTTATGAAGAAATCTCCCACTTAATATATTTATGTTTTTAGTGTCAAAACTTGAGACTCAAGTTATCAAAAACTAATTGTTCCATAGAAATCGAAATCTGTCTTGACACAAAAAAGTTCATTGTGGAGATTCCAAATCCAGAAACTCTAAACTCTCACCACAGAAATATGAAATCTAAAATTACTAGTGATTGTAAATTTCCAACTTTTCCCATAAGCTTTGATTGCCTCCATTCGAGGAAGTACAATAAATTCCCTTGACTAAATTTATGCTACCTTTGGGGAAAAAAAATTATCTTCAGGTTGATTTTCTACCAGCCTCAGTTACTATGGGGAACATAAGAGATAAGGGAGAGGAGTCTTTCTCTTAAACACAATAGTGGAGATTAATTCACAGTTGACTTGAGCAATTTACACAAGTCAATTGAGATAAGTCAAATTAGAATGGAAAATTTGTGAGAACATCATTTAAACCATGTTCTTCAGTTTTTAAACAAAATCCCCAAATTGATTTGTTTGATTTACATATCAAAATCTGCAACATGCAAAATATCTACTTGGTTGATTTACAGATTTGTCATAGGTATGGGTGTTGTATTGCACATCTATCATGGTTATGGCTCTTCTAGTATATTTAACTGGGTGGTTGGGAGTTATGGCTCTTTTAGTATATTTAAATGGGTGGTTGGGATTAATTTTCCAATAAAACAAGGTTTTGAGTTCTTTTACTTGTAATAATTCAAATACTTCATTGAGAAAAAACCCACATAATTCTTGTAATATGTTGAACTCTATGTACTTGGATTTTGGTTTTTTTACTTGCATTTGTATCCATTTATTTGCTATAACTTTTCGTGTCAAAATCTTGTTTCTTACTTGACTTTTAGTTTTTTTACTTGCCTTTATATCCATTTATTTTTTATAAATTTTTGTGTCCAAGTATCGATTCAGGATTCTAATGAGGTAGAGATAGCATCCCTATTTCTACAGAGAATATCTTCCTTGAAGCTTTGCACCAATTCAAATATTCTGACAAAGGGCACTTGTAATAAGTGGTTTGAAATGTTTTTATTAATGCAGTTTCCAGTGAGACGTATCCATCATCTATTGAAGTCTCAAGTATCTTCAAATCAAAGGGTGGGAGCTACTGCAGCTGTATATACTGCAGCCGTTCTAGAGTATCTAACTGCGGAGATTTTAGAACTAGAAGAAATGCCAGTAAAGATCTCAAGGTTAAACTTATCAGCCCAAGGCATTTGCAGTTGGCCATTAGAAGGGATGAAGAACTTGATACTTTGATCAAAGGTACCATCTCAGGTGGAGGTGTCACACCTCACATTCACAATTCAGTTATTGGGAAATCAACAAACACATATTAGTTTATGTGTTTGGGGATTGACGCAGGCTGAAATCTTGGCTCAATGGAGTGATGGATTAATACAGACAAGTGAATTTAGGAATGGACTATAATCTTCCCTTATTTTGTAGTATGTGTTTGGTTTGGTTTCAACCTTTTTCAGTTGTTTGGTATACATTTATTTTCTTTAAACCTTTTCTAACTCATGATATATATTCTTTTGTGGATTATATATTTTAAAAACAATATAGTAGTGAATGAAAGAGTGCAACCCAAAGTAGTACACCTAAGAAGCACAGACTCTTAACATAAATATGCCATCATTGTATTCGTATTTGGTTAAACTCATAAGAATGAAATTCATTTCCTTCATATAAAAATACGATAACATAATACCTTAAACGAAATTGATACTATCATATCATTTTCATTTAGTGCATTAATCTCATCAATAATTAATGGGTTTTGTATATGTTACAATGCTTATCATTTTTATTTTGTGGGTTAATGTTAAAAGTGTCAAGTTAATAGGTTATGATACAATCATGTTGAGTAAATTCATGATTCAAATAATTGAGTCTGGTTCAGAATGTGTTAATTTTATGGTTAGTCTTTAAGTTTTCATTAGAATGGGTCGAGTTCGCTTACAGTGCATGTAAATTTGATGGTTGATTTTTAATTTTTTGTTGCAATTTTTCAAGTTGTCTAAGTCTAGGATTTTGAAATCAATATATTTTTTTTTCCCTTAAAACTAAAATGTAGTTAATATAATGACAATTTCATTCATGAGTTCATTTTTAAAGTTTTTTAGTCATAAATTTCTACCATAGTCTCATGATTGAAATATGTTGAAAATTTAAGGTATTTTTGCAGTCATAATCTTTGGTTATAATTCCATGGTTGAGAATTTGTCAAAATTTAAAATTTTTTTGAAGTCATTATATTTTATCTTTATTCTATGGTTTAAAACAATTCTATGTTTTTTTTTAAAGCCCATGGCCAAAAATTATTCAAATTTCAAGTTTTTTCGCAGACCTGATATTTTATTTTTAATTTCATGCCTCGTTGGAATTTTAAGGTTTTTCAAGGACACATATTTTATCTTTAATGTCATACTTGAAAATTGTTGAAATTTTAAGGCTTTTCAGAGTCATGATATTTTCTTTAACATCATTATTAAAAAATGTTAAAAATTAACCCCGAAAAAAAATATGATATTCGAGCATCAACACTTAAGGATTTTCTCGGTGTTTTTGCACCAAAAAATTAGCAATTATTAGCTTTTATTGTTATTTTTAAAACATGTTGAAAATTTATCCCCGAAAAAAAATGTTATTCTAACAAAACACCTTTTCAATTTTAGGTTGTTTTTTTTACAGTTTTTTTGGTTTTTTGGCTAGAGTTTTGGTTTTGAGGTAATAGTTGTGGTTTGATCGGTAACTTTTCTTACACACATGGAGAAGAATTTTCTTCAATGCATGACATTGTTCTATTTCTTGTTGATGGTGTGACTTGATCGTTGCTTTCTTGAGCTTGAATATGTATAGCAGGAGTCATCATTCTAGAAGTACCTACTACTAGTAATTCCTCTTTGAATTCTTGTCGTAGACTTTATTTCAGATTAATTTTCTTCTCTAAAATTCTATCACATGCTTCCTCTTCTACGAACTATACATCTCTATTTATTATGATATTTTTTCGCTATTCGATTGTAGAATTAATATATCATGGATTCATCGTTTTAATGAACAAATATGCACTTCTCCTCCTCGTTGACCAACTTCATTATTAATTCCTATGGGACATGTGCATAAGCTACACATATAAACACTCTAATGTGGGTGACACTATATTTTCTTCCACTCCATGCTTCGTCATGAATCATGTTCTTTAAAATTTTGGTTGGACATCTATTTATAGAGTATGTTAAGTAAACTCCAACTTCAACGCAATGTTCATTTAGCAAACATTTTTCCTTTAACATACTCCTTTCCATTCCTGTAATTGTCCAATTTTTCCTTTTTGTGACACCAATTTGTTGATGGGTGTAGCTTGATGTTAATTTCTTGTGAATTCCACGCTCTCGAAAAAAACATAGGAATTGATTTGAGATATATTCACCGCTTCTATCGTTTTGTAAAACTTTGATGTAGCTCCCACTTTTATTTTCAACAAGAAGCTTAAATTGGCGAAAGAACTCAAATAATTCACTGTTTTGTTTCACAAAATAGACCCATGTATTCCTTCTATAGTCATATATAAATGTTAGGAAATAATAAATCCCACCAATTTATGGTGTATGCATTGGTCCACACAAATCTAAGTGAACAATCTCGAACAAATGTTTTTTCTTTTATTGACTTTCTTGTTGGAAATGATTCTTTGTGTTGTTTTCCCAAGCTCCATCCTTCACATAATCTCTCTAGATTTTCTATTAATGGAAAAATCTTTGCCATGAATTTCCTATTTAGCAGTTTTAGCCCTCCAACATTAAGATATTGAAATATTAAATGTTATAGCCAACTTTCATCTTTGCTTTCTGCATGAAAATTGGTTTGTGTGATTGTTGCAACCTTTCATTCAACTTCTTGTAAATTCATTGATATTTGTGCTTCTGCACCTTGAATCTACCTTCAGATATGATTTTATCTTTAGTGGAAACATTATATTACTTGTCAATTGAAATTTCATAGCCAACTTCTTGTTTGGAATTTTATCAAAGAATGTGCATTCTTCATTTAAAAAAATACTTTATATCCCTTTTGAAGAAGCTATCCAATAATTATTAGATTGTTCCTTTAAACCTATAAAAATACGCATCTTAAATGTATTTCCCCCCTTTCTTCGATCCTCTCTGCAAATAGAGACGATCCTTCTACCCCTAGAGTTGGTCTAGTAACAAAAGGACAAACTAGAAAGTATGTTCCTAATTACTGAATGAAAGAGGTGTGGTAGATCGACCTATGTAGAGTCCAATGATGTCGTTGTGGTTGTTGTAGTGGTGGCCTCTCGATTCATGTCTCGACAAGTCACGATCCTTTCACAGTGATACTTGGATACCTGCACAAGATCAACAAACAAGAGTAGTGCAAAAAGCAACGATTTCATTCATAATTACTAACCAGTAAAAGAGGTATAAGCATGTTGCATCAGTAAAATACATCAACACAACATGGGAACTAGACAATAGTTATACATATTTATTAATAGAAGAAAGAGTTACAACCAAGCCTTGACGTCGCAGCCTCATTCAGCAGGGTTTAGATGAAGCATGTATAAATGATTTTCAAGGAATTCAAATGGGCTAAAGGCCCAAGCCTAAGCTCTCTTAATGAGGGACTCTTCCGTTCTATCTTGAATAGAAATCTCTTTAGCATTTCTGCTACAATATCTTCAATTCAGCTAGCTTCATCAATGGAGGATGGCTATATTTATAGAGGGAAACGAGGAAGTTGGGATCCCTACTATGGTGGTAAGGAAGACTTATCCTTTGGGAGGTTTTCCCAAAAGGTGGAAACAAGAGGCTAGAGGATGGTCATGGTTATTCAGTTGAACCACTCCCTATGACTCATCCATGAGGTTGTTGTGATTGAAACTTTGCCTCTACTTTTAAAAAACTTTCCATCAACATATTTGTGTGGGTTGCTAACTGAGATAGACCGCCAACTAGCATAGGGTCCAGTTTTAATCTGACTCATTAGCACGAGGGCATAACAGGCTACTAGCGCCAAGGCAAAAATAGGTGTTTTTGGTGGTTTGTTCAGGAAATGGTCAACAGAAGGAATGTTTTCCTCATGGGAAGGGATGAAACGATGGTATTTTCAAGGCATGAAACTTTATTTTGATCACGTAACTGAGCCTCCAATGTGCAGGATGGGGATTGCATGGACAGTGAAAAAATGCTATGTAACATATGCCCCTAAAGCATGAGGTCCGAGAGAGAGGAAGGGGTGAAATGCTTTACGAGAATGCGTTTGAACCGAACACCACTATCGAAAGAACTACAATGAAAAATACAACTAATATATCTGAGGCATGAACATGTGGTATGGGTGCAGCCATCCATAATAGAGTACATATAAACTGAGATTCGAGGTATGGATGCAACCATCTAGTAGTAAGGATCAAAAAATAGACTTAGGTATGGTCGCAGCCATCCAATCAAAAGAGTCATGTAACAAAGTCATGATAAATAATAATATCCCCCAGCCTAGATCCTATTAGACAAAACCCACGGTCTTACACTGCATCTGGACCTGAACAAGTAAAAATTAAAGCATGCAAATATGTGAGTTGAAGTCAAATATGCAGGAAAGTCACTTGATTACTAGCCAATGATGAAATCTATTAACAAGTGCGAGAGAAACCACCAATAATGACAATGTATCTCAAGTTACAATAGGTGCAATCCATGAAATGTGAACAGTAATTTGGTGTCGAACACCCACAAAATCACTTGATTGAAGGCCAATGATGCCGACCTATCATCGAATACAAAGAACCTTCCATTGAGGCATGAAAGCTCCAAGGTACCGATAGAGAGTCTCTAGACCAACTTCTTGGATAATGAGCTGAGGTCGATAGGAAGTGACCTGGTCAAAGGAGGGCCATAATGTATCCCACATAATTGACACGAGGCAGAGGAACATAATGATAGTGAGTCAAGACCAACAGAGAATCAGAGGGAGGTTGAAAACAGCAAAGGAAAACATCTCTTGAACATATTAGTGACACGACTCTGGATTTGGCAGTATTTGACATCAAGGGATATGAGGTCATGGTGATGTGGAAAAGAGTAGATGAGAGGTCAAAACAGATTACCCAAACCCATGGAGGCAAAATATGACAAAATGAGATGTCCCCAACTCGACACGAATGCAAATGAGTGTCATGTTCAAGAGTGACATACTGCCGACACAACTAAAATCTAGTTCATTTTTCCCCACCATTTCTGGTGAGTACCCCAATTATTTTTTAAAACAAGTTTGAAGGGGATATCATATGCTTGTGTTTTAAGTTTTTCCTTTGGAAAAATCCAACCTAATACATTTTACGAGCCTTAGGAAGGAGGAATTCGGTGAACGTCATGGTGATGATGTCCGATGTCATCAAGGTTTAACGAGCTTGACAAAGGAAGAAATCAACAACTTTTCATATTTACAGAGTTTGAAAATAAGTGGCAAAGAAAACTCCAGCTTGTCCCTTTTCGTAAGTAGTCTCTCAGATCTGAAAAGGTAGAAAAAAATATCTGAAAGAACCTCTTAGTTACGATAGGCTAAGGTATTCCTTTTTCATAAATAATCTATACCATCCTAAAAAAGTGGTAAACATATACTACGTAGATATCGTTTCGCAGCCATTTAAAGAATTAAAAACGACAAGATTCTTGGAAATCTTTTCAGTTTTAGAGAGTCAAAAAAGAGCTAAAAGATGACTCCAGTACTAAATTTTACATTTTTTTACCGAGTCTGTAAAATTATAAAATACAATTCATGAGTTCATCACTGTTAAAATTGGACAACTAGGTCCAAACTCCGGGTTGTGATGCTCAGATGACGATCGCAATATTTTTATTGGATTCCTCTTTTGGAGAGGTGTAAGATTGATCTAAAGATCATCTCGATCGGATGAGCAGGACATGTACTTTGAATTTACTTCACTTATGTGCTGGGTCAGCTTGGAATAAAATATTGACTTAAATGTCTTAAAGGACGTGTCACACACCCCCAAAGATTCCTATATATTGGAGAGACTTGGAGTTCATTTGACACACATTGGTGTGGAGGAATTCTCTCTCTCTTGATGGCATTGGAGCTGCGTATTCTTTGTTTGGGTTGTTCTGGGGTTATGTGTGACACACTTGGCTGAATGACCTATTGGAGACTTTGCTGGTAGAAGCATCCTGCTGATCTCCGTAACACCACCATTTCTTATCTCTGTCTTGGCTTGTCTTCTATCGATCTATTAGTATGTTCTATCTTCTTCAGTATTGTGCCCTAATCTGAAATGGCATAGAACATGAGCAGAATTTAACATGGTATCAGAGCCGTAGGGAGAATACAACGCCCAAAAGCAATTAAAGATGTCGTTATACCACCACAGCTGGTGATAGCGTGGGCTGATTTAGGACTACTTTATGCCCTAACCTTCAGCGTAAAGAAGTTTATTTATTTTTTATTTTTTTATTTTTTTTCAAAAAAAAGCCGGAGAGGAGGTCGAGGAGCTGTAAGTAAAAGGTGGAAGGCAGTCCGGCTTTACGCTGTCAAAATTTGTCCAGTTTTTTTTTTGACCTTGGCGAAATGACACGGAAAACATCATTTGGTTTCCTGGTCCGCAGATGGATTTCGCCAAGCACAGTCCAAGCATCGTAGAAATTCGTAAATCCGTGACCCGGCCAAGATGGTTTCCGATCGGTCTCACGTTCGATTCTGCAAGTGGGCCATTTGATTTTGCCCCAGAAACATAACCCTAGATCGGTTTCGAAGGTCTCGAGTTCGATTCTCCAGAATAAATGATGCATTCTCCGCGAAACCTGGTGTATTATGCTTGTGTTTCGAGAGGCCCAGTAATTTTTGCCGATTATAATGGTTTAGGGGACGCGGAGCTCCAGGCAATAGCCGTTGACTGCCTCGATAGCGTCCCTCCATTCAACAGCAGATTCACGCACACTACTAAAAAAAAAAATAGAAGATACAGTTTTCTCATGGATTCTGAGTTTGTATATTATGCAATAGTTGATGATTGTGGCCTGGGTGATGATTTCGCCCCCACATTTAGACGCTTGGTTTCTCCACTGGTTGGGATTCCCCAGACCGAAAAGCGCAGGATAGCGGAAGTCGAATTGCACTTGTGAAAGTCGAGCGTAGAAGTCAGTTCGATACTCAAAATCTGCTGGCGCCGCATTATTTGCGTGAACTACAATTTTGGGCGGAGCTGTGGTGGACCGAATTCTTAGAAAGGGAAAATGTGACGTGGCAGCGACAGGTTGAATTCCTTAGCGTCGAAAACAGGGTTCGAACCTGCGTGGGGAAAATTTGTGGTCTCTGCCATAACAAATTCGATTCTTTGATGCCATTTCCGAATCTTCTTGGAAAAATGTAATGATCGATTTTGGATCATCAAATGAGAATGGTATAGACAGACTTAGAAATGCAAAGGGACGTCGTCACAAGGTAGTTGTAGAGGGACAATTCAACAGAGAAATGAGATCAGCAGTGATACCAGAAGCATCCAACCACAGTGCCAGCATCAAGCTCAGTGGTATATTGTAGATCGTGGAAAACCCGATCTTGTTTTTGTTTTTGAAAACAGGGACCTATAATTTTTAGGGGCATTTTCCCATCGTTGTGTAACTGTCGGAATAAATATGTTTGCGGAAGCAGATAGATTGTTGAAGAAACTTAGAAATTTCTCAAGCAACAGAAGAAGATAGCTCTGTAAAATTACCTTTTGAAACAACTTCTAGAGCAGACGGAAGTGTTTTGAATAAAAAAATTAATGGAGCAGGTAATTTGGCGACGTATAATACACCTAGCCTGACAAAATATTTATAGGCAGCAAGTGAAAATCCATGAAGTTTAAGAAACTTCTATGTAACATTCATCAAGGGAAGCAGGCATTTCTCAGTCATTAAGAGCAGGTGCAGCAGGGAAGGTCACGGGCACCTGAAGCTGGCACATCAGGAACAATCACATTGAAACAAGCTTTACAAGGGTTGACTCTTGCTTAGGATTCAGAATTAGCTTCTTTGAAACATCATTCAAGACCACCAGGCAGTTTTCAGTTATCAGATGCAGGCGCTATAAAACAGCTATACAGAGCTGTAGTCATTCCTGAGATATCAGAACCAAGCACTTCTTAAAATGTATCCCGAGCATGGGGCACTTTCTAGGAGTTAGAAGATGGCAGTTTAAAGCAATCACTGAGAGGTGCTTAAGTCAGTCTTTCTAGGATGAGTTAACTCGTACCTTGTTATCATAATATTGTCTTGTGAATGTGGTTGAGCTTATTCTTTAGAAGAGAGGACGAATGTTTTACGTGTAAGATCTTTTTGTACCACTGAAAACTTACTTTCCAGATGGTGACATTAATCTGACAACATTTTATATGCATAAGAATCTGAAGGATACATGGGAAAAAGCAGTATGAAATGTTCTGGAAAGAAAAGTGAATATGCAGAGTTTCATGTCAAGGAAGTTCACTATTTTCAGGCTGTATTGCAACATTGCCTTGATAATTTCCCCATGCCAGTTGTGTTAGTATCTCTATGATGACTTAAGGGGTAGTGCAGTGCCTCATTGAACAATATGATGATGCCGTTGTCTAGTGACTGTGGTTGTAACTGAACTCAACCTAGTGGCAATGACCCTAGAAAGTGTCTTGACCAGATGTCAAATTGCAGAACTGAGATCTGAAGCCTTGGAGCCTTAGACAAGTCAACCATTCACTGCTAATGGGCAGATCTGGAATCAATATGCAATGACTGATGTTGTAGATGAACACCTCAAGTGCAAAATAAAAGGCAGATTGGATCCTTAGCTCAGTAAAGAAACTCTTAGAGGGCTGGTTGAGGAAGCTACAGTAGATCTCAGGTAATTGTTGTAAGCTTGAAATCTTCACTACTGTTAATGATGAAGAAAACTGTGATGCAAGTTCAGAAGGTATCTCTGTAACGGCCATTTTTGAGGAGCAAAATCTATGAGTCTATGTCACTGTCATTATGACAGTGACATAGACTCATAGATTTTGATGACAGTGACATAGACAGACACCCTTGTCTACGAGATTCATAATAACTGTAAGCTTGTGACAGTATCATCTTGAAGTGTGAACTGAGAAGTTTATGCAGTTTTTCGGTCACATGGTTGGAATCTTGAATCATGATCAGCAAAGCCTGTCTGGATGGATTTGACTGTGGGAGAATAAGACCCCTTTTGAAGTTGGTGTCTGGGATGCCCTCATTTAAAATAGATGTCTTCTCTCTCGAGAAAAGCTGACATTAAGAGGGAGATACATCTGTATATGCTCCTGAGCGAATATCATTACTGAATGAAAGAAGATCCTCATGGCTCATAGACATATGGCTTCAGAGGGGGAAATTCTGGAAGAAATCCAAGAAGCCATATAAATACCAAGGGTATCTAGCAGCCATGAGTACTATTATACAAACTGACTTTGGATCCCTTGAGGAAGTCGTAAAGCATCAAGTTTGGAAGGATGCTATGCACAAGAGTATGAGTCCATTATGAAGAATGATGTGATCCTAGGGCAAAGCAGTTGTCACCTCGAAATGGCTCTACAAGATCAAGCATGGATCTGTTGGAAGTGCTTAAAAGTTCAAGGCAAGATTCGTTGCCTGTGAGGAAGGTATAGACTATGATGACATATTTAAACCTGTGGCTCGAGATACCACCATTCGATCTATTATAGCCCTTGCTGCTACACAAGGATGGAGTCTTCATCAGATGATGTGAAGACCGCATTTTTTTCTGCATGGTGTGATAAAGGAAGAGATATATGTGGAGCAACCTTTGGGGTTGGAAGTCCAGGATCGGGACACCCATGTCTGCAGGTTCAAGAAAGCCCTCTATGGGCTGAAACAAGCACACTGAGATTGGTACAAGAGGACAGATAGCTACTTGATGAAGCTGGGCTTCAATCGAAGTAATGCTGATCCGAACCCTTACTTCTAGGTTGTCAAGGGAAAACCTCTCATTCTGGTGCTGTATGTGGATGACCTCTTCCTGATAGGTGCTGACCCTCTCATTCATCAATGCAAGAGGGAGCTCGCTGCTGAGTTCGAGATGAAGGACCTAGGACTGATGTCTAGGCCTGAAGGTCTAGCAAAGACCTGGCGAGATTTTCCTTTCTCAAGGAAAATACATTATGAATTTTCTGGTATGATGGACTGTAAGTCCATGGAACTCAACTTTAAGAAGTTGAGTAGCAGCGTTGCTGGGCCTGTCCTACTGAGTATTGTTAACTCATAGGGACCCTGATGTTCTCAATGAACACTTGTTCGAACATATGTTGTACAGTGATCACTTTGAGTCAACACATGGTTGATCATAACATTCACTGGGTTAGTGCCAAGAAACTCTAGAGATATCTCTGAGGCACGATAGACCATGGGATGAGATACACTGCCGGAAGTATGACACTCCATGGATATACAGATACCGATTGGGCTGGCAGTGTGGTGGATCGCAAGAGCACATCTGGATGCTAATTCACATGTAGATCTGCTTCGGGCAGGAATCTAAATTCGGCAGCCTTGAGCACCACTGAGGCCGAATACATTGTAACATGTATGGCCTATTGTGAAGTCACTTGGTTGCGAAAGATCTTTGTGAGCTGTTCGAGCATGTGCTAGATGCCACCGTTATCCTTTTTGATAACTAGAGGGGGATTCATTTGTTATAGAATCCTGGGTTCCACGATTGATCCAACCATGTTTATGGCTGGTACCACTTTATCTGGGATATGGTACAGCGAGGCGCCGTAAGGCTCGATCATGTAGGAACTGATGAGCAGGTCGCGTATATTCTCACTATTCCCTTGGGGAAGGTCATGTTCCTAACCTTTCGTGAGAATCTTGGTATCGTGAAATGACCCTATGATGTGGGTCCCGTTGGACGATGAGCTCTGGGAGCTCTGGGGGGCTTTGGGGATAGCTTCTCGGAGCTATAAGCACTTATGGTGCTTCTGCCCCACCGTTGTGATTATTGAGTTGGTTTGCCTCTCACTTATCTGTGCCTCGTATGAATCCTACCCATTGAGTTTAGGGCTCATGGGAAGTACCTCTCATTTGGCCAATGAGGTGGGAAAAGCTAGAGACTAGTAGCAAAGACTGATGGACGCATCAGAGTTTGCCGTACTCTCTATATAGGATGGCACAGTCCAACCACTTGATCTGGTATCAATTTTAGTGAGGTTTCGGACCTCCAACTGACTTCGGGTCAGTGAAACTAACTTTGGGTTAGTATATGACTCTTTTGAGTCCTAGTGAGGTCTGGGACCTCTGCCTGACTTCGAGTCAAATGAACCAACTTCGGGTTGGTTGGAGACTCTTTGTGAGTCTGATAGAGGTCTCGAACCTCTGGGCTGAATATGTCAGTGAGGGGATGATGTCTTTGTGACTGACCCAATTCTATTCTGAAATAAAGAGGCCAGCAAGTCAAGTTACGATGGGATGACGCACGATGTTTGGATTGCACTAGTGGACGGAGTTCTCCCTAGTTGAGAGGGAGTGTTAAAATTGAACAACTAGGTCCAAACTCTGGGTTGTGATGCTCAGATGACGATCACAATATTTTTATTGGATTCCTCTTTCGGAAAGGTGTAAGATTGATCTAAAGATCATCTCGATCAGATGAGCAGAACATGTACTTTGAATTTACTTCACTTATGCGCTGGGTTGGCTTGGAATAAAATATTGACTTAAATGTCTTAAAGGACATGTCACACACCCCCAAAGATTCCTATATATTGGAGAGACTTGGAGTTCATTTGACACACATTGGTGTGGAGGAATTCTCTCTCTCTTGATGGCATTGGAGCTGCGTATTCTTTGTTTGGGTTGTTCTAGGATTATGTGTGACACGCTTGGCTGAATGACCTATTGGAGACTTTGCTGGTAGAAGCATCCTGCTGATCGCCGTAACACCACCATTTCTTATCTCTGTCTTGGCTTGTCTTCTATCGATCTATTAGTATGTTCTATCTTCTTCAGTATTGTGCCCTAATCTGAAATGGCATAGAACATGAGCAGAATTTAACAATCACTATCACATTAAAGAATTGTCGCTGCACAAGAAACAAATGTAAAACCCATTTCTGGAAATAACATAATGTAGTAATTGAAAAGCATGTCTTAAAACCTAATTAGGGTTCTGAAAATTTATAAAATGCCAGAAATGGTAAAAAATAATTACTTCTCACTTTTACCTCTTGTGGAGCAATAGTGACCCATTTTACCTTGTGATTTTGCAGCGACGATAGCAGGCAATCCAGAAGACCAAACTCGAATTAGTCTATTCCAGGTAAGAGCCGACATCCTTCCACATATTTTAGGCATTATTTCTGTTACTGCAACCTTATTTTTGATTTCTGAGGGGGAAATAGTGAAAATTAGTGCATGGCGGTCAGCGTGGGTTTCGGGCACGGACTCGCACCAACTGCCCAATTTGCTAAATTGGGGCGCACCCATTGGCACGACTATTTTCAAAACTATTGTGCCAACCGTGAAGACCTCCCAGAGAACTTTCAATACAAGAAAACAAGTCTATTTCACAAATTTCAGCTTTGGATTTGGCTAATAATGTCCATATGAACATATTTGCAGGTTAAAGAGTGACAAAATGGTGATAGAGTGGAAGGAAGGAGAACATAGTGAAGAGGATGAGCTTGCCATGGGAAATGTGAGATTCAAGGAGGCTCCCAGAGACTGTGGACTGAAGAATTTCTTCATGATACCATGCCTCAGAGCTCAACTAGAGCTACTACAATACTTGATCAGTATCTGGGATGAGGATCAGGAAAAATTCATTCTTCAAGATTAAGAGCTCAAGATTGATGTTTCTGATATTTATTTCATAACAGGACTGTCGCGGAGGGGGGTAGCACCAATCTTGACTGGCACTCGGTCCACTATGGAGAACATGGCCATGGTGATTGACAGGGTATGCCCAAGAGCATTGAAAGGATTAAAAAGCGAGAAGGTCGATATCCAAACCATCCCTGATTTAACACTAAGGGTAGTGCTACACACGATCACACGAGCTCTAGGAATAGAAGCATTGCACAAAGAAACAAAAACACAACTACTTCTTGCTATAGACATATTGTCACTGACCATTTACAACTGGGCAGAGGCAGTAACAATCAATATAAAATGTCAGCTAACAAAGTGCAAGAAGACCAAATTGAAACAATTTGGTTATGGATCCATCTTGGCATCATTTATTCTAGAATGATTACCAATATTTCACCGTCAGGAGGTGATAGTCCCAACACCAATAGCACTAGAACCATGGATGGCTCGATGGGAAGCTCTAATGCCAAGGTCAAGGGGTGGTCAAAAGATGTCCTGGATACCAGAGTTTTTTTATTGGCTCCGTCAACAATTGATTTTCGTGGAGGATTGGCCCTATTCTGGTACATATTTCACTGGTGATCTGGACCTCCTACTCCCACAAGAAGAGGATTGGGATGAAGCACTAGGTAAGACTCATTTTTAGTTTTATGAGTATTATGATTTTTTTTGGTATGTATGTTTTGACAAATAATCCATGCATTTATAGATGTAGGCCGAGAAATACCTATAGGGATTACTCTGATAGCGAGGAAAATACCTCATGATTTTGATGTTTCCCCTCAAGGTGAGGAGGAGTAAATCGTGGAAAACTTGGAGATAATCGCCCGTGGGGTCCCAGAATATGCGCGGTTTGATGATGTTCCTCATGCATATCAAAGACATACTGTAGGGGTGTCAAACCGATTTCACCGCTTGTTGAGGTAGCTTGTCTGGGAAGTGACATGTTATCATGATCATCATGTCGATTAGATACCTAGGATTTTATTTATGCATGTTGTTATGAGACATGGTGTCTAAGGATGTGACAGAAACACACATATTTTTTTAAATTTAAGGTGCACACTCATGCAAACATTCAATATATATATATATATATACACATCTATTTTCCTATTTGATATGAGTCTCTCATGTGATGATGATTTTATAGATTACGCAAATTTCTATCCAATACAATGTTTGCCAATGTATCAGTAAATGCATTCATTTGTCTAGGATTATGTTGATATGTGATATAATCAAAATGTATTTCCAGCAAATAAACATGTAAATAGAACCTTAAAATGTGATGGTTTCTAATTGAATAATGCCCATTAATTTGAAGAACAACAATCTGAGAGTCTAGATTTACAAGAAACATCCTAATGCTGAGGGTAATCACCTTGGTTAATAGTTCAATTATAGCACTATATTATACGACATTTTTTGTAGTTCGTCCTAGAAAAATACCTTGCGGGTCTATCAACTCACCAGCAGGATCATAAATCACCTAGGTTGTTGAAAACAAGTTCTGGGTACTACGATAAGCACCATCCGTGAAACTGAAATAAGGGGTAATAGACATATGCACAATAATCAATGACCCAATAAGTAGGAAAATGCTCGCAAAACACACGAAGCGAAGAATTTACAAAAATGAAAAAAACACCCATGTACACAAAAAATGCACGAATGACTCATGCATAATATTTTTTGAGATACAACCCATTTTTGGGCTAATCTAAAGGATGACCTTGTAATCAATGAGCCTATAGGTGCCATTCTTCAAAACACGTTTAACGATGTAAGGCCCATGAAAAATGGTTTGAAATTTACCTTCCCCAAGCTTATCATGAGCTTGATAGCATAGGAGGACGAGGTCTCCTTCTATAAAGGAGCGACGGGAAACTAACTGGTCAAAATGGACTTTGACCCACTTTTTCTATTCCTCAATGACGAAAGCAGCAAAGCGGCGAGTTTCATCTAGCCTCTCTAAGTAGAGAAGACATTCTTCTAAAGGTGAAGTGTTTGGTAGTAATTCAATAGCCAACTTGAGTGAAGGTATTCCACACTCAATCGGAAGGGTAGCTTCTGGACTGTAAACAAGCTACAATAGAGTGAATTCGGTCACATCCTTGACTGAGGTTCGGTATGCCCAGAGAGACGAAAATAACATGAGATGCAAATTGTATTTGTGGATCCCAATCGTACGTTGAAGCATAGTGACTAAAACTTTGTTCACAACTTCAACCTGGCCATTGGCATGAGGATAATATGACGTTGAGCTATTGTGATGCAATCCCAACCTAGAAGTCAACTCCACCACCATATAATGCCAAAAATGGGAACCACATGATTGGTAATGATGGCTTGAGGGACACCAAACCTAGAAATGATGTGATTTAATATGAACTGAGAAGTTGTCTTACCGTCGGCGGAAAGTGTAGGCATTGCTTCGACGCATTTGGTGAAGTAGTCCACGGCTACGATAATATAGGCATGCCACCTGGCCGAGTGTGGGTTACACGTCATAAAATTGATGCCCCACTTCGCAAAGGAACCAAAGGTAATGACAGGGTGCAGATGTACAGGTGGTGCGTACATCTTGCTCTGATAGATCTGGAAATCATGACATTTACGGATAGCAACAATGCAATCCTTGAAGATAAAGGGCCATAAATAACCAGCGCGAACAATATTTTGTGGAATGGCATAACCAGACATGTGACTACCATAGGTGCCACTGTGGAAATAATTTAGAACTTTCTCATCCTCCTCCAGGGTCAAACACCAACGGAGAATGGAATCTACTCCGACACGGTAGAGTGCATGTCCGACTATATGATAAGGTTGTGACTAATGAAGGATGAATCAACGAGCATCCTTCATAAACTCAGATATGAAAGTAGAATTTTGAAGATATACGATGATATCAACGTACCAAGGATGGAGGGTGGATATCAGAAAAATTGTATCTTCTGATGCATTCTTCAGAACCAGACAGAGAAGAGTCAGAGGGGAGGGAGCAGATTAAATCAGGAAATATGAGCGATTTCTTGGACTTGGCCATAGTAAACACCAAATGAAACTCTTGGAGGATGACAATCCACTTAGAGTATTTGTCCCCCAGCAATTTTTGAGGCAATATATAGGTCATGGGGTTGCATTCCGAAATCACAGTCACAGTACACAATAGAATATAATGATGAGAACATTGAATTTCTTGAACTGTAGCTAATGCTAACTTCTCTACATGAGCATAGCATGTTTCGTTATTGAGAAGGTTACAAGAGAGGTAATAAATCACTTTCTCATCACTGTCATCATCGTTTTGAACCAAAACCATGGCAATTGTACTGAAAGGGGTAGCTAAATAGCAGGAAAAATGTGATGATAGTTTGGAGGGCGTAACAGAGGAGTGTTGACAAGCAACGTTTTCAATGGGTCAAAATACTTCTGAGCAATCTCATCCCAGAGGAATGGGACACCCTTCCTTAATAACCACGTAAACCCTTTAGCTACTTCAGCATAGTTAGGTATGAAACAACATAAAAAATTAGCCTTCCCGTGCAGACTTTGCAGCTGATGTAGTGAAGATGGGGAGGGGAGATTAATAATAGCCTCAACTTTGAGTGGATCAAGGCAATTCTTGCCTTTGGACATGATAAACCCTAAGAGTCTACTGGAATCAACGAAGAAGATGAATTTGTGTGGATTGAGCCAGATATTTTACTGTCGACAACGAAGAAAGATCTGACGAAGATGGTCAAGATGGTCCTTACACTTAGCTAAATGAGCATGAAGGTCATTTAAATAAGGTTGAACGATGTGTTTAATATCATGAAAAGCGTATGACATCGCTCACTAAAATGTGGCCCCAACATTCTTGAAGCCAAAGGGCAGTTTCTTATACGTGAACCTACCCTAAGGATAGATGAAAGCGGTCTTATGCTAATCAGTAGGGAGAATGTTAATATATCTATAACCAGAAAAACCATCCATTAGGGAAAATATCTCACTCCCAACACAATCATCAATGATGTAATCAATAAAGGAAGTAGGATAATTATCCTTGGGACAGGCTGGATTGATGTCACGATAATCAACACAGACTCAAATAGTACCCTGTTTCTTATCTACAGGGACAATTTTGGACACTAATTTTGTCAACGGAATCGCGTAGATGAAACTAGCGTTGAGAAGTTTTTTCAGCTTCACATTTAATGGAAGTAGCTTTCCGAGGGTGCACAAGATGAAGGCACTGACGACGGGCTTTGAACCAGGGTAGGTAGGAATTTCATGCACCAGGATACTAGGATCAATGCCAGGCATTTCTTCGTAGGAGCATGCAAAGATGTCACAGAACTCACAGAAAATACTAGTATAAAC
This sequence comes from Pinus albicaulis, assembly GCA_034641835.2. Lineage (NCBI taxonomy): Eukaryota > Viridiplantae > Streptophyta > Pinopsida > Pinales > Pinaceae > Pinus > Pinus albicaulis. Next base: position 265,109 of record JAXQQM020059258.1, read on the forward strand.
CTGAACTTCATCCTGAGAACAGGTAACCTTGAGATGGATGTTCTTGAAAATTCCCAGTTTGACGAATATTTCAATAGGCATCATTTTCATAGCCTTACTCAGATTACCCTCCATAAAAAATTCATGTGCTAGAATAGGCGTTTGCAGTGGAGGAGAAGGAACTTAAGATGAAAACCGCTCAAAACACATAGACATGGCCCCGAGGTTAGGCATGAACGAGGAACGATGATGACCATCATCCCACGGTAAATCCTTGAGAGACATAGTTTCCACGATGGCTTCATCGAAAGGAAATATCTTGCATAAGGGATCGGATGAATCTGAATCACCAAGCCAAGGGGATTGAGAATAAGCATTGCGATACATAGTCAAAGGAGCATGATTAGAAGGAGGAGGATCCGAAGCCATGATGAGCTCACAATAGTCAATCTTGATCAGACTCAATGACATCGAATTTATGAAAGACTCGATCTATTCAAGTGAAGGGATGATCCATGGGTCATCAGATCGAGAGTTCATATTGATCTAAATAGTTTTAGGTGGAGGAAGACGGAAATTACCCATGAGTACACGATATTTGAAGAGACCCGGCCCAATGCTCTCATGGGGAACATGGATCTTATCCACATATGGAACATTTTTCTCGGAAGAAGAAGTGAAGAAGCACAATTGATCAACAGTAACAATATTTCCTTCGTGCGGGAATTTCTAGACACGAAAGAGAGTGGATGGAACTCACAGCATGTCATGAGTCCAACTGTGACCAAGGAGAAGATTGTAATTGAGTTTAGCATCAACTACTTCTACCTCGACATTGGTTTTCTTCCCTTTCAAGGTAATAGATAAACTATTGAGAAATCCCAAAGGTTTTGATTCTCTTGCATCAAATGCTTCTAGAGAATTTGGTGATGAAGTCAACCTCGAAGAACCGATGGCTTTCCGGCAAGAAGATGACATGATGTACATAGACGCACCTTCGTCCACAACCACTCGATGGATATAGAGACCGTTAATAACAACCTTTATAATGAGTGCAATATGGTGCAGGAGTCATGGAACAAAATTCTCTACATCGAAAGAAGGAAGAGTAGTATCAGCAGGATCAATCCCGCCAATCAAAAATAGCAAAGCTTTTCGTTGAGATGGACAACTCTAAAGTACTACTAGAGCAAACATGGTAGATGGCACCTGAGCCAAATCTTCAACAATACTGTAATGTTGAGTAGCATGGGCATTGGTATTATAAGAAGACTTGCGGAGTACACCTTTGGAAGGTGGTCGTCCAATGGACTCAGTACTGGGCCTTTCAATTTGAATAGGGCTATAGACAGGTGGAGGAGGAGGACCATCAGCGATCTCTTTCCACATTGCCTGACGTGATTTGGTATAATCTTTCGATCGAGTGGCAATAGAAAGGGATGCATAATTTTTCATCATTAACACCTGAGAGCCAAAAAAGGTAAAGGACTGAGGTTGCTCTATGATATGGGTTTTCTAAGATTGAAAAGGTTATTTAAGAATAGCTATAGTTCCCTAAGTGCCTTTGACAAATCTACTAACTTCAGCCCACTGAGGACAGTCCTTGGTGTAGCGCGATTTATCACAAATCAAACAAGGGTACTTCGACTTACACTGTGAACCATCATCAGCATGAGATTTGGATGAATCTAGTTTTAGGGTATCGGCTTTGGCCTTACCTTTGTTGAACCCTTAGTTAAACTGAGAGGAGGGGTGAATCAACTTAACACATTCATGGACTTTTAAAACTTTCCTTTAAACTTATTTACACCTTCATTTCATGATCAACTTATTACATAATGTAACAACAATCTTAATATGGGAGCAGAAAGTATTAAGCAGATTAGATACACCATATCAACACATAAACATCATGCACATAGACAATAGATATAAGTGGAAACCCATAAGGGAGAAAACCACATCTTATTATTGTTGTGATGCAAAGGCAAGCTCCAACTCCCTCTCACTACTAATTTTCTGTAGGATCCAACCTTCGGGAGCCTCCTACCTCAACCAGCTACAACTGACATCTATCAAGCTACAACTTGATATGGAAGCACCAACTTCCTCACTCTTTCAAAAAAAAAACACATGTTGATTTACCTGGATATCAGCTCAGTTCTATTCCTTCTTCACTGTCGTCCACCAACCTTCATATCTTCCTTATATCATTTCTAAATCTTCACAGCTTCTCTATATGCTCCTCCTTCTTCTTACCCTCTTTGCCTCATCTCTCCATTCTCTAACATCTTCTTATGCATATCTATGTGATATCATTTATAGAGTTCATGTAAATTTTTGTAGATGTTCTATGCTTGATGCAACTTTACTTTTATTACACCAATCACCCAAACAGTTAAGTAAAATGTTGATAGAACATACCAGTGGATATGTAGAAGATAAACGAGAAATAGGAAAAATGTGATGGTGCATTACGGCGGTCAACGGGATGCTTCAACCAGCAAAGTCTTCTTGATCAACCAACCCAGAATGTGTCACAACAATCCTCAAATCAGTCAACACAAGTCAACTTCAGAAAATTCAACGCTGTCCAGAAAAGTTAGCTCAAGGCAGCAAAATAAAAGTTAACGTAGCTCCAACTTCGATCAACCTTTTTACCTTGGTTCTTGTGCCAAAGTGTATGGCCTGCCAAAATTGAAGTCTCCACAAATTTTGGGCCTCTTTGGACCATGCGTTGACCAAAGTCAATGCTGGTCAAACTTCCTAGGAAACCCTAGCTGCAACAAACTACATCCTTCTTCTTGGCTGTAGTAACTTTTCTTTTTTCCCACGTGTGAGCTGAATTCATCCTCCAAGAAGCTCGTACTAAATCAGAGAAGAGAAGAAGATGTGATGAGATGAGATGAGTGAAATGCTCTCCAAATTTGACTGTATTTATATCCATCCTTGAGGTGTGTGACACATCTGTTGGGGGTGTAAAACCTTAAGGCCGACCTGCACATATAATTTATTATAAATAATAAATTCAAAATACATGTTCTGCTCATCGGATTAAGATAAATTTTATATCGATCTTACACCTCTTCGAAAGAGGAATCCAACAAAAATATCAGTATCTTAATTTGAGCATGACAACATGGAGTTTGGACCTCGTTGTCCAATTTTAACACCCCTCTCAACTAGGGAGAACTCCATCCATCAGTGCAATCAAACATCGTGCGTCATCCCGCCGTAACTTTCTTTGCTGGCCTCTTTATTTCAAAACAGAAGTGGGTCAGTCACAAAGAAATCATCCCCCAGCTAACAAATTCAACCCAAAGATACGAAACCTCTATCAGACTCATAAAGAGTCTCCAACCAACCCGAAGTTGGTTCATCTGACCCGAAGTCAGGCGGAGGTCCGAAACCTCACTATACTTGATCCCAGATCAAGTGGTTGGACCATGCCATCCTAGATAGAGAGTATGGCAGTCTCTGATGCGTCCATCAGTATTTGCTACTAGTCTCTAGCTTTTCCCACCTCATTGGCCAAATGAGAGGTACTTCCCATGAGCCCTGAACTCAATGGGTTGGATGCATACGTGGCACAGAAAAATGAGAGGTGAACCAACTCAATAATCACAATGGTGGGGCAGAAGCACCACAAGGTTTGGCAGGCCTAGCCCCGTGTGTCCTTATAGCTATGAGAAGCTATCCCCAAAGCCCCCCAGAGCTCCCAGAGCTCATCATCCAACGGGACCCACATCATAGGGTCGTTCCACGATACCAAGATTCTCACGGAAGGTTAGGAACTTGACCTTCCCTAGGGGATTAGTGAGAATATCCGCGACCTGCTCATCAGTTCCTATATGATCGAGCCTTACAGTGCCTCACTGTACCATATCCCAGGTAAAATGGTACCTGAAATCAATATGCTTGGATCGGTCGTGGAACACAGGATTCTTAGTCATACGAATCCCACTCTGGTTATCACAGAGTATCACGGTGGTATCTAACACATGTCCAAACAGCTCACTAAAGAGCTTTCGCAACCAAACTGCTTCACAACAGGCCATACTCGTTGCAATTTATTCGGCCTCAGTGGTGCTCAAAGCCACCGACTTCTGCTTCCTGCTCATCCATGAAATCGAAGCAGAACCAAGATTGAAGCAGCATCCCGATGTGCTCTTACGATCCACCACACTGCCAGCCCAATCGGCATCAGTATATCCACGGAGTGTCACACTCCTGGTAGTGTATCTCAGCCCATGGTTTATCGTGTGCCGAGGATATCTCAGAAGATTCTTGGCACCAACCCAGTGAAAGTGATGAGGCTCAACCATCTTTTGACTCAAAGTGTTCACTGCAAAACATATATCTGGACGGGTGTTCACTAAGAACATCAAAGCTCCTACGAGTTGACGATACTCAGTAGGATTGGCCAATACGGGCCCAGTAGCGCTGCCACTCAACTTCTTGAAGTTGAGTTCCATTGTTGTTGACATGGTCTTGCAGTCCACCATACCAAATCTTTCCAGAAGTTTCACAATGTATTTTCCTTGAGAAAGGAAAATCTCTCTAGGTCTCTGCCAGACCTCCAGGCCTAGAAAGTAGTGCATCAGTCCCAGGTCCTTCATCTCGAACTTAGCAGCGAGCTCCCTCTTACATTGATGAATGAGAGGGTCAGCACCTATCAGGAAGAGGTCATCCACATACAACACTAGAATGAGAGGCTTCCCCTGGACAACCTTGAAGTAAAGGTTCAGATCAACATTACTTTGGGTGAAGCTCAGCTTCATCAAGTAGCTATCCATCCTCTCGTACCAAGCTCTGGGTGCTTGCTTTAACCCATAGAGGGATTTCTTCAATCTATAGACATGAGTGTCTCGATCCTGAACTTCAAATCCCAGAGGTTGTTCTACATACACCTCTTCTTTTATTGTACCATGCAGAAAGGCGGTCTTGACATCCATCTGATGAAGACTCCAACCTTGCGTAGCAGCAAGGGCTATGATTGATCTAATGGTGGTATATTGTGCCACAGGTGCAAATATGTCATCATAATCTACTCTTTCCTTTTGAGAGGATCCACGGGCAACAAACCTTTCCTTGAACTTTTCAACACTTCCATCATATCCATGTTTGATCTTGTAGAGCCATTTTGCGGTGACAACTGATTTGTCCTTCGGTCTTGGAACTACATCCCAGACATCATTCTTCATTATGGACTCATATTATTCGTGCATAGCATCCTTCCAGACTTGATGCTTTATGGCTTCTTCAAAAGATCCAGGTTTAGATTGTATAAAGGTACTCATGGCAGCCAGATACCCTTGGTATCTACATGGCTTCTTGCTTTCTCGGAATGTCCCCCTTGGGGCACCATGTCCCTCAGAATCTTCGAGGGTGTCCCTGAGCCATGATGGTCTCTTTCCCAGTGAAGGATATGGATCAATAGGGTCCATTGGTCCTTCAATTTCAGGCATTGTCTCATCTTGCGGTTCTTCTTGATTTCTAGGCCTTTCTTCATGATCTTCTTCAGATCTTGGAAGATCTACTACTTTCTTTAGGGAAGCATTTTCATCAAAAGTGACATCATGGCATATCTCTACTTCCCTTTGACTAGGTACATAGACTCTATAGGCCTTAGAAGTTTTGCTATAGCCCACAAACATTCCTTTCTTCCGAGAAGCATCCAGCTTACTTCTCTTTTCTTTTGGCACATGAAAATAAACAGGACATCCAAAACTTCTAAAATGTGAGACATCAGGTTTCTTACCAGTGAAAACCTCTTCGGGAGTTTTGGAGTCCAGAGTGGAATGAGGGCATCGATTTTGAATGTACACAGCAGTATTTTCCGCTTCTCCCCACAAAAAATTCGGTAGACCCTGGTCAAATATCATGGCACGAGCAGCTTCCACAATAGTCATGTTGTTGCATTCAGCAACACCATTCTGCTCAAGAGTATAGGCAGTAGTAGTCTCCCTCTTAATGCCAGCTTCTCTACAAAATTCCTTGAACTCATTTGACTCATATTCAGTGCCATTGTCGGTCCTCAAAATCTTGATCTTCTTCCTTGTCATATTTTCCACCAAGGCTTTGAAGGTACGGAACCACATGAAAGCCTCATCCTTCTTCTTCAAGAATTATATCTAGGTTTTGCGGGATAAGTCATCAGTGAATGTCATATAGTAAGAACATCCTCCCAGGGATGTCACAGGTAGCATACCAGATAGATCAGAATGGACCAGTTGCAGAACATCAGATGTCTTTGTGACACTTGAGGGGAAAGGTCCCCTTGTATGCTTTCCTTCGGTACAACCCTTACATACACCTTCATGATTATTTCCAAAGTTGGGCATCCCTGTCACCACCTTCCTTGCTTCGGGAAGGGCCTTGTAATGAAGGTGTCCAAACCTTCGGTACCATAGTTCGGTTTTTCGCATAGTATCACATGTCATAGCTCCTAGTGGACTTCCTTCAACGTGGTAGAGTGTTCCAACTCTAAAACCAATCATGATAGCTTCCTTGAGATTATTCTTCCACATGCGCACCTTTCCATCAGTAAATGCCACATTGAAGCCTTTGTCTTCAATCGCTGATATAGACACAAGGTTCTTCTTCAATTTCGGTACATAGAGTACATCTTGCAAATGTAGGACTTGTCCTTGAGACAAGTGGAGGGTCACAGTCCCTGTCCCTTTTACGGGATATGTGGCATTATCTCCAAGGATAATTTCCAGATTAGTATCCTTCTCAACCATGTCAGAGAGTGCTTCCTTGAACCTAGTGATGTGTCTTGAGGCACCACTATCTATCAGCCAGACATCCAAGGTGTCGGGCGGGGATGCAGCAGAGAGAGCAGATACAAGAATCTATTCATCTCTTTTATCAACAACATTAGACTCCTCATACCTGGAGTTTCTAGACCTTTTGAAAGGTTGATTTTTTCCGCCAGAGGGAGCCTTCCTCTTTCCTTTGGACCTGTCGTTTCTTTGATTTCCATTCCTCCGATTGTTGTTTTTGTCATCACTATCGGGAGAATCCTTCTTGAAAGGACATTCTCTAGCATAGTGACCAAGCCTATGACAAGTGAAACACTTGCCCTTCTTTCCTTGGGCCCCAGCTCTTCCTTTGTTCTTAGGACCACCAGAGTTCTTCTTTCTAGAATGAGCAGCATAGGCAACATTTCTGTCATTTTCGAATTCCTTCATTCTTGTCTCTTCTTGCATACATCTTGACAGTAACTCATCAAAGTTAGGAATTTTACTATTATTGAGAATGGTAGTAGTGAAAACTTGCCATTCATATGGGAGTCCTCCAAGTGCGGTGAGTACCATCTCACGATCGGCTATTGTCTCCCCAATAGCGAGCAGATTGTTCCTGATTTTGGTCAATTTCAGAAAGTATGCTTGGACAGACTCATCCCGGCCTTTCTTCAGATTCTTCAATTGATTCTTGAGGAATAGCACTTGGTTCACATTGTTAAATTTGAACATTAAGATAAATTTATCATACATCTCTTTGGATGTGCCCAACTCAGAGATGTATGTTAACAGACTTTTATGAATGGATTCCCTGATCATCAGCTTTGCTTTGATCTCCCCCTTCTTATACTTGGTTTTAGCAGCAGCAGTATCATTGGATGGAGGTTCTAGTATCTTACCCAGTACATGGTCCATGAGATCATGGTCCTCCAATTTGAGATATAATATCATCTTCCAGGCATGGAAGTCATCCCTTCCAGTCAGCTTGTCATTTTCCTTGAATTCATAACTTGTGGAACCCAGTTTCTCAGATGGTGATTGCTATAAGTTAGGGCTTGTCTTCACCTCAGCTCCAATACCATGAAAATTTTTGTAGATGTTCTATGCTTGATGAAACTTTACTTTTATTACAGCAAACACCCAAACAGTTAAGTAAAATGCTGATAGAACATACCAGTGGATTTGTAGAAGACAAACCAGAAACAGGAAAAACGTGATGGTGCGTTACGGCGGTCAACAGGATACTTCAACCAGCAAAGTCTTCTTGATCAGCCAACACAGAATGTGTCACAACAATCCTCAAATCAGTCAACACAAGTCAACTCCAGAAAAGTCAATGTTGTCCAAAAAAGTCAACTCAGGGCAGCAACATAAAAGTCAACACAACTCCAACTTCGGTCAACCTTTTGACCTTGGTTCTTGTGCCAAAGTGTACGGCCTGCTAAAATAAAAGTCTCCACAAATTTTGGGCCTCTTTGGACCATGCGTTGACCAAAGTCAACGCTGGTCAAAATTCCTAGGAAACCCTAGCTGTAGCAAACTGCATCCTTCTTCTTGGCTGTAGTAACTTTTCCTTTTTCCCACGTGTGAGCTGAATTCGTCCTCCAAGAAGCTCATACTAAATCAGAGAAGAGAAGAAGATGTGATGAGATGAGATGAGTGAAATGCTCTCCAACTTTGACTGTATTTATATCCATCATTGAGGTGTGTGACACATCTGCTGGGGGTGTAAAACCTTAAGGCCGACCTGCACATATAATTTATTATAAATAATAAATTCAAAATACATGTTCTGCTCATCGGATTAAGATAAATTTTATATGGATCTTACACCTCTCCGAAAGAGGAATCCAACAAAAATATTAGTATCTTAATCTGAGCATCACAACATGGAGTTTTGACCTAGTTGTCCAATTTTAACAGTTCACCTCATGACTGTTTTTATTCCACAGGGAATTCAAAGTGAATATGTATGACTCTTTGCCTTCCACCTTCTCATTTTCTTGCCTAGCCCATTCATAAAATATAACAATATATATACATTTTAATATTACAGTGGGGTATTTCTCTGCCTACAGAGACTTTCCATTGCATCACAAACAATATAAAATAAATAAATCATTTACATTGACTTTTACAAGAAAATCAATTTCACTCAGCCCTTTTCGGCCCTTGGCTTTTTGTGTGTTTGTCTTTTCTACTACTGTCACTCTATTTTCAATTTATGCTATTATATTGTGATTATTCTTGATGGCGGGTCACCCTTCTATATCTCAAATCTGAGATTTGAGATATTGAAATAAAATTCTCTTAGGGTTATAAAACCACACCTCTCAACCCATAATTATAATATCCACTCTCTATGCATGTAAACTGTATGTTCCAATTTTCAATCCAATACAAATTCCCAATTTGCGAAATTTCAACATTTTATTTTCTGGACTAGAAATTTAAATTAATGTGGAAGCCTATCTTCTTTCTCCCCTAAAAAATATGAGGTTATAAACCGTAGAGATAAACCCACTTTATGAATTTTGAATTTGGAGTAAAATCCAAATTATAACCCCGACCAACACGATTACTAGCTCCTACTTACAAATATATGCTCAGCAATTTACCATCTATGAATGCGTTTATTACTTTGACTTTGATAGATTTATCAAAGTATCAATTTGCATTATCTTCGACCCACACCTTAATATCTGCCATTCACCAGATATATACTTGGTTTATATTAACATTCATCCTTTGGTTTTGAGTACGCCGCTCAAGTGTAAATAACGTTAATAGTATTCGAGCCATATATGCATTCCAAACTTTGGTTAAACCCCAACATCTCAACGTCTCTCTTGTTTGGGCCCCACATTTCAATGATGTGGACATTTCATTAAATTAAAAAATCGACCTTGGTTCAAACATAAACCACCGCACCTTTAACATTGGTCCCCACAGCATATTCAAATCATATCAATAACAAATTGTCAACTTTGTTTATCACACTATGCTCGAACCATATTAATGTTTTAACATTAACCCAACATCAATACAATCATTGGATTCTATCCCATAGATACCTTCATTAACTATCGAATAGATTTGACGGTCAATAGTTTCTCGCGTTCTAGAGATCAATTGAATGCTCATCCAACGATCATCGCGCAAATTGGATGCATGAGTTTTACTTCTCAGAATTTATGTGATAAAAGTGGTTTTAAAGTTACCACTTATGCCACACTTCCTTAAAATAATGATATCGCATTTTTTTTTGGCGAATCCACTTACCATTTTTAAGTAGTGCGAAACTACTAGTTTTTGTTCTCAAAACTGCCCTCACGGTTCCGATTTCAAGGTTCTGTTTCTTTTAGTGTGGTATTCTGCTATCCTTATACGCCTTCATTGTTTTTCTTTCACTGTTTCTTTGCACAAATTCCTTACACCGTTTGTTGCATTTCGACCTCGACACAAACCTATGCATACTCTTTATAGTTTAACCACTGCTACATTCCATTCAATGTTCCGCTCCCATCTCACTGCTGTTCAAGTCACCGCTTCAACCAGCCCTTGATATTGGGATATCATATTTACACAATTGAATGTGTAAATCCTCTCTCCTTATGCGTATATTTCTGAAGTTGAGCCATCATTCCACTTCCGGATTTCACAGCATGTGAACAATTCTATGTGTATCAAATGCTTTTACAATATAGACTTCAATGCTAACAACTCAATTTGCCCTTCTCAATTTCGCTATATCATTCCACTTTGATTTTAGTTCATGGCTCTTCAATGCTGCTCCATTGCACGAATCAACCATACCATCTCTTCTATTTCATGATCCTTGGACCATTTAGGCGCACAAGAATTTCTTCATTCCTGCAATTCAATTTCATTGATTCCTTTAAAGAAAAAGCCCTATATGGACTTCAACCCACTACGGAATTTTCATAACATCGACCTACTATGATGTTGAATTACTCAATCAATGCCACACAAATCAAATAATGAATATTTTCTCAATAATATAAATCAACCAGAGTTTAGATTCTCAAAATCAATTCATCTGCAAACTCTATAATTTAGAAATAAAATCTATGTATTTAAAAACAATATTTACATGGAAAGTTCCTTCCAGGCCTGATATTCAATCAATGGCCTTTTTCCATCTTTTCCTGAAGGCTTACAAAAATATTGTTCCTACTTTAACTCCCACTCTTGAGCTTGTTCTGTCTTTTCCGCCTTTGCTGCCTTTGTTTCTTGTCTAATGCTACTCCAAAACCCTGTTCCTACTTTAACTCCCACTCTTGAGCTTGTTTTGTCTTTACTGCCTTTGTTGCCTCTCTTTCTTGTCTAATGCTGCTCCTTGCTTCTCTTTTGCTATCTCTACTGCCTGGGCTGCCTCTTTTTGCTGCCCTTGCTACCTCTACTTCAATTCATTGTCTCTGCTTCTAGTCACCTATCTGCTTCATCCGTTGCCTCTGCTTCTTGTCTAATGCTGCCTTTCTGCCTTTGCTGCTTAACTATTGTTCCTTTGTGCTCCTTTGTCTTGATGATAATTCAGGTGCTACTCTTGTCTTCTCCTTTTCTATCAATGACAATATTTCCAACAGTCTCCCCCTTTGGCATTGATGGCAATACACCACCAGTACTCCAATACTTCCTTCAGTACTTCCTCCCCCTTTCATTCTGAAAGGTATGTTTTATCTTCCTCTGCCTATCTTCTTTTGCTTGCTTTTCCTCCCCCTTTGACATCAATGGAAAAGGGTTGCACATTTCCCATTGTGGACTCTATATTTGCATTTCCTCTCTCTGAGTTGTGTTTAGGCCTTCTTCTCATGACATTATACCTTGTCTTCTTGATTGGTGTACAAGAGTTTTTGGGAGAACACTTTGAGAATGATTGAAATACACAGTAAACTAATACCATCCCAAAGCATAGACTCCTTTCACTTGTATAAGGCCGAAAGTGAAGATAACGACACTTCATAGAACTGACTTATATAGTTAGAGTTATATTCCTAGAGAAGCATCATTAGATCAATACCTAAAGATTGTGAATGCTCCATGTGACATATCAAGTTTGCTCCAACTATACTTCAGTCTATATTATAATCTTCATCTACGATGCATATCTATTGAGGAAGGTTGTAGATGGAGTAAGTATTTTTCTGCAATACACATCTAGAGTACACATGTGTTCAAATATGATGATGCCAATATATCTTTTTGTGGTTGTGGTTCACCTTTACTGCCTGTTGTTGGTGATATGTGCTAGAATGCTAAGAGAATATTTCACTTAAAGACTGAAAGGTCCTTGTTACTGATGTGAGCAATGAATCAACCCAAATCTTACAACTTATTGTGAGATTAGAAGATATCTTTCAATCTGAGAGACCAAATGACTTTACTGCTTGTACAATGTACTTTCAAAACAAACCCTTGAGGCTAGATACATTCAATGTATTGGTCAATCTCACTTATCAACCATGCAGTTTTATTTATTACATAAGGGGGTATGTATGCCAATGATCAATCTCTCTTTAAAAGTGAATTACCATCAAATCCTTTATGCTGAAGTAGGATTTAGATGAATTAATAAAAGAGTTTTGAGCTTCAAATGGTAATCACAACTGTTCCTTCATACTTCGAATACTTTAACTATTCTGTCATGATGATTTTAAGCAAAAACATCTTCAAGTTGTTTAATTGATATCTCAGCCAATAGACTTCACACAGTTTTATGAATGATCTTAAGAAAGAGGCCTTGAAGATATATCTGTATTGACTTGAGGAAGGCATGCAGTTATATCTAGAAATAGATACTGCTTCAATGCTCAATATACTACTTCAAGTGTAAACAAGATAATGATCATTTTTCCCTTTTATCGACCCTTTAATGCTTTATTAATGCAGATAATGGTGGGAATACTACCTTGATGTACTTCTGATCTTGAGGACCTGTACCATACCACTGCTCTATTGAGGAAACTTGGTATTTTGCTGATAGGAAGACTACTTGTACCAAATACCAATTGTTACTACTTTCACTTTAGCTCTCACATGAACCCATAGTTAATACAAACTTCATAGTTTCTACTATCGAGCTTTCCACTGTTCACACCAATAATCATCAATATACTGAATTTGATCTTGGCATCATTAACCATTTTTATTATTCTGTCATTTTGTTCAAAGGAATGCCATTGCATGTTCCTTTCTAGGACTGCTCTAGGATCATTGTTGCTTTGTATTCAATTCAACTATTCTAACATAATGATCTTCGGGAAGACATCTTCAATTTCTATACTAGGAATCTTCATGGGAAAATCACTCAGAGATTTATCACTCACTTAACTGCATTCCTCCAAGGGGAATTTTCATAGATGAATGATGTAATGATATAATGATGATAGGCACTTCTCTTACTCATCCCTCTTAATGTGATTCATTGTTAATTCTAGCAGTATGATGCACAATGTGATCATCCTTTATGGGTCTTTCCAGTTAGGTAGATCGAAACATAATTTTTGTGATTTTAACCATTCATCACTTAATGTGTTGATGTCTTCTTAGCTTACATGTTCATGGCTGATGTTCCCTCTACCATCATGGATGCTTGATGCCTTCTCTCCTTCCATCAACCTGTTGGCTATTGTGTGCTTCAGGTATTCTTCTTCCTCTATAGTTTTTTGTTAGAAAAAAATGTCCTTTCCCTTCCCGATCTTATAGCTATTCTCATTCCAAGGAGCTCTTCTTAGATTACTTTCATGGGGACTATTTATGGACTGCTCTCCCCCTAGGATTTTTCTTATTAGAGCAGCCCCCCCTGAGACTGTGATGGATTCATTATTTTATTGAGTTAACAAGCTCCCCCTTTCTCTTTTCCTTCCAAAATTTATTAGGGTTCTTCATAATGTCTACACTTCTTTTTTATTCACAGTTTTGTCGGATTGGATTGGATTCCATCATCTGTCTAGAGTTCTTTAAAGTATATGGTAGTTTACAGTATTTTTCTTTGTGACCAAGCTTGAGGCATACATTACATCTTATTTTACCAAGGTATGTTTGAGCTGATGTATACTATTTTTTTCCCCTTTTTGAACACAATTTACATTCAACATATTTATGTCCAAATTCATTGCACGAAAAACAGTACCCATGGAATCGATTTGTGTACCTGGTGAAAGGGTGTCCTCTCCATTTGTTGGTTTGAGGTAGTCTTTTCATTTTCTGCATCCTTTGCTGGTTGGACTGGATTTGCTTCGTCTTACAATATGCTGCAATATGTCTAAGTTTGTGGAAAGAAAAGCAAGTGATACTTCTCATAAGAGGAAAGAACCTTCTTTGACAGCTTCCAAATTTATTCAATTCATATTCAAGAGTGTCTGAGCTTTTTCCAGCTGACTATTTCTTCATTTCATTCTTTGTCATTTGAGGTTGCTGCTTGTTTCTGTTTACTTCATCGCAAATCATGTTCTTTCTGGCTTCTACTTCTATAGGAATATTTTGAGTTTCTTCATTATCCTTTACAACTTTTACAAAAATTATATTCTTGTTATCTTCTACCTTTGGCTTATTGGTTTCTCCTTCATGTCCTATCCCAACCTTTATGAGAGGAGACCTTTGAGCATTTAGAATCTGGTCCAACTATCCAGAGCATTTCATTTGTGGAATATTCATAATTAGTTCAATCTGGGCCTTTTCTAATTTCGTCCTCAAGCTTACCACCTCTTCTTCCAATCTTCAACATTCCAGACTTTTATCTCTCATTTGTTGCAGCAGAGTGTCCTCTACTTTCCTTGATTCTTCAAGTTGTGCCTTCAGGCAAAAAATTTCTTCCTTATCTTCATATTCTCTTTCATCACATATTTGCACCAATGTCTTAAGGTCTTTGTTTTCATTCTTCAATATTTCTATTTTAGTCAAGGTTGTGTCAAGTTTGGATTTTTCCTAAACTGTAATTCCTTCATGGTACTCATATCCATTCACACTAGCAGGTACCTCATTTGATTGAATATTTTCCTTTTGACATGAATTTTTCTTCTTCTTGATTCTCTTCTCCTTCTTGACAATGCAACCCCTAGTGTCTACTTCATGCATGAAATGCAATCTATCCCAGATTTCTTTTGCAGAGGTTAAATCCATTATTAAATCAATATCCTTGTTATGAAGACTATTATATATCACACAATTTTCCTTGGCATTCCACTGTTGTTCTTGCACCGAGGGAGAGTCTTTGTAGTAACCATCACATACAAGTTTCCATACCTCAGGTTCATAAGCCATTAAATATGTTTTAACCTTATCTCTCCATTCAGGAAAGTTTGTTGTATTTAGCACGGGTACATTTTGATAGTCCATTACTCAGCCAGATCTCCTTCAAGCTATAAGGCTTACACCAAAGGAACCTCCTCTGATACCAATTGTTGAACCCTTAGTTAAACTGAGAGGGGGGTGAATCAGTTTAACACATTCATGGACTTTTAAAACTTTCCTTTAAACTTATTTACACCTTCATTTCATGATCAACTTATTAGATAATGTAACAACAATCTTAATATCTGAGTAGAAAGTATTAAGCAGATTAGATACACCATATCAACACATAAACATCATGCACATAGACAACAGATATAAGTGGAAACCCATAAGGGAGAAAACCACATCTTATTATTGTCGTGATGCAAAGGCAAGCACCAAATCCCTTTCACCACTTATTTTCTGTAGGCTTCAACCTACAGGAGGATCCTACCTCAATTTTTCAGGCTACAACTTGCAAGGAAGCTCCAACCCCCATCTATTTTATGCAGGCTACAACCTACAGGAGCCTCCTACCTCAGCTAGCTACAACTGACATCTGTCAAGCTACAACTTGATATGGAAGCACCAACTTCCTCACTCTTTCAAAAAAAACACATGCTGATTTACCTGGATATCAGCTCAGTTCTGTTCCTTCTTCACTACTGTCCACTAGCCTTCATATCTGCCTTATATCATCTCTAAATCTTCACAGCTTCTATATCTACTCCTCCTTCTTCTTACCCTCTCTGCCTCATCTCTCCATTCTCTAACCTCTTCTTATGCATATCTATGTGATATCATTTATAGATTTCACCTCATGACTGTTTGTATTCCACAGGGAATTTGAAGTGAATATGTATGACTCTTTGCCTTCCACCTTCTCGTTTTCTTGCCTAGCCCATTCATAAAAATATAACAATATGTATACATTTCAATATTATAGTGGGGTATTTCTCTGCCTATGGAGACTTTCCATTGCATCACAAAAAATATAAAATAAATAAATCATTTAAATTCACTTTTACAAGAAAATCAATTTCACTCAGCACTTTTCGGCCCTTGGCTTGCTGTGCGTTTGTCTTTTCTACTACTATCACTGTCTTTTTAGTTTCTGTTGTTATATTTTGATTGTTCTGATGGTGGTTCACCCTTCTATATCTCAAATCTGAGATTTGAGATATTGAAATATAATTCTCTTAGGGTTATAAAACCACACCTCTCAACCCAGAATTATAATCTCCACTCTCTATGGTAGTAGACTGTATTTTCCATTTTTCAATCCAATACAAATTCATAATCTGGGCAATTTCAACATTTTATTTTCTGGGCTGGAAATTTAAATTAATGCGGAAGCCTATCTTATTTCTCCCCTAAAAAATTTGAGGTTATAAACCGTAGAAATAAACCCACTTTATGAATTTTGAATTTGGAGTAAAATCGAAATTATAACCCCAGCCGACACGCTTAATGGCTCCTACTTACAATACTTATATATGGTCATCAATTTACCATATATGAATGTGTTTATTAATTTGACTTTGATAGAGTTATCAAAGTATCAATATGCATTATCTTCGACCCACACCTTAATATCCTCCATTCACCAGATATATACTTGGTTTATATTAACATTCATCCTTTGGTTTTGAGTACGCCACTCAAGTATAAATAAATTTAATAGTATTCAAGCCATATAAGCATTCCAAACTTTGGTTAAACCCCAAAATCTCAGCGTATCTCTTGTTTGGGCCCCACATTTCAATCATGCAGACATTTCATTAAATTAAAAGTTCGACCTTGGTTCAAACATAAACCACTGCAGCTTTAACATTGGTCCCCACAGCATATTCAACCCATATTAATAACAAATTGTCAACTTTGTTTATCACGCTATGCTCGAACCATATTAATATTTTAACATTAACCCAACATCAATAAAATAATTGGATTTGGTCCCATACATACCTTCATTAACTATTGAATAGATCTGACGGTCAATAGCTTCTCACGTTCCAGAGCTCAATTGAATGCTCATCCGATGGTCATCACACAAATTAGATGCATGAGTTTTACTTCTCAGAATTTACACAATAAAAGTGGTTTTAAACTTACCACTTATGCCACGCATCCTTCGAATAATGATATCGCGTTTTTTTTTGGTGAATCCACATACCATTTTTAAGTAATGTGAAACTGCTAGTTTTTGTTCTCAAAACCACCCTCACAGTTTCGACTTCAAGGCTCCATTTCTTTTAGTGTGTTATTCTACTATCCTTCTGTGCCTTCATTGTTTTCCTTTCGTTGTTTCTTTGTACAAATTCCTTACACCATTTTCTGCCTTTTGACCTCGCTGCAAACCTCTGCATACTCTTCATAGTTTAACCACTGCTACATTCCATTCAATGTTTCACTCCCATCTCACTATTGTTCAAGTCATCGCTTCAACCAGGCCTTGATATTGCAGTATCATATTTACACAATTGAATGTGTAAATCCTCTCTCATTATGCGCACATCTTTGCAATTGAGCCGTCATTCCACTTCCATATTTCACAGTGTGTGCACAATTCTATGTGTATCAAATGCTTTTACAATATAGAATCCAATGCTAATAACTCAATCTTCCCTTCTCATTTTCACTATATCATTCCTCCCTGATTTCGGTTCATAGCTCTTCAATGCTGCTCCATTGCATGAATTGACCATACCATCTCTTCTATTTCATGATCCTTAGACCATTCAGGCGCACAAAAATTTCTTCATTCCTGCAATTCAATTTCATTGATTCTTTATAGAAAAATCCCTATATTGACTTCAACCCACTACGAAATTTTCATAACATCGACCTACTGTGATGCTGAATTACTTAATCAATGCCACACAACTCAAATAATGAATATTTGCTAAATAATATAAATCAACCAGAGTTCAAATTCTCAAAATCAATTCATCTGCAAACTCTATAATTCAGAAATAAAATATCTGTATTTAAAAACAATATTTACATGGAAAATTCCTTCCAGGCCTGATATTCAATCAGTGGCCTTTTTCCAACTTTTCCCGAAGGCTTACAAAAATATTTTTCCTACTTGTTATGTCTTTGTTTCCTTTGCTACCTATGTTTCTTGTCTAATGTTTCTCCAAAACCTTGTTCCTACTTTAACTCCCACTCTTGAGCTTGTTCTGTCTTTGCTTCCTTTGATACCTCTATTTCTTGTCTAATGCTACTCCTTGCTTCTCTTTTGCTATCTCCACTTCCTGGGCTACCTCTTTTTATTGCCCTTGTTGACTCTGTTTCAATTCATTGTCTATGCTTCTAGTCACCTATCTGCTTCATCTATTTCCTTTGCTTCTTCTCTAATGATTCCTTTCTACCTTTGCTGCTTAACTATTGTTCCTTTCTGCTCCTTTGTCTTGATGATAATTCAGGTGCTACTCCTGTCTTCTCCTTTGCCATCAATGAAAATATTTCCAACAACCTTTACCCTTCTATTTCCCCTTGGAAGTCTTGTCCGTCGGATTGGCCTGAATGGCATTGACTTCCAAGGTTTTACCAGGATTCGGAGTGGGCTGAGAAGCAACATCATTGGAAGGATTAGACTTTTGCTTCCCAGGATTTGAAGGAGAAGACTTTTGAGAAGTCTGAGACACGGAACCAATAATACCATCGATGGATAGGGTTGTTGGTGCTTTAGAAGTTCCAAGTCGAGGGGCATCAGGCAAGATATCATATAATGTGCCAGACTGAGAGTTCACAAGATTGAGGTACTGGGCACAAACAATGGCATGTTCCTTGGTTACACATGCCCCCATATCAATGTCTTTCACAATATGATTGACAAAGGAGGTAGTGAACCAATTAGTTAGAAGTTGATCAGGGATATCAAACTTGATCAAACGAAAATGACATCTCCATTCATGAATATGATTCGAGATATGAGTAGCTCGGTCCTTTTCCAAGGATGTGAGGAGGTGTGTCTCAGTATGATAATGAACTGGTAACTGAAAATGAGTAAGGAATGCCATGGTGAGAGATTTAATGTCTTGAAAAATGCTACGAGATAGCTCAATGTACCACTTTGTAGTGGTACTAGTAAAATTCCACTGGAAAATACGAAGTCGAATGGAATTGTCAACCCTAGAGATAGAGAAACACCACAAGTGGTAAGTCGTAACATGTGCTTGGGGGTCTTCTCTGGACATGCCTTCAAATTTAGGACAATCACCATGAATCTTAGTCAGAACTGGAGGCCGATATGAGTTATGAAGAATTGGATCGTTCGTTAACTTCGACACATCAGGCAGTTTCAACGTAGTGAGGAATGGTAATTGAGGGTTAAAAGGCATTGGAGGTCTTTGATAAGGACCCATGTTAACATTCCACCCAGCCTACGACAAATTCTACCCACGTAATTTTTGTCCCGGAGGATTCTAGCCATAGGGGTTATAAGCCTAATAATTCTGCTGATACTTGGGTTGACGACCAGGATACTAATTTTGAGCATACCATTGAGGTCCTTGTTGAGAAACGTAAGGATTTTGTTGCAAAATGTAAGCATGGCCTTGAGGTTGATTATACACCAACTAAGATGGATTTTGAGGGTAAAAAGTGAAACCTTGAAGCGCACTATGTACCGGTTGATATTGATCTTGTGGGTAATAAGCACCTTGGAGATGAGGAGGTGGACCCCGTTGAGAAGGTTGAGAAGGCTACTGAACAAGTGGACCTTGTTGAATTGGATAAACAGGTTGAACTGGTTGTTGAATAGGTTGAACTGGTTGTTGAACAGGTTGAAACGACTGCTAAGCTGGTTGAGCAAGATGTCACTGCAGAACAGGTTAGCCTCAGTATTGAGAGCCACCAGGTTTCCTTTGTGGAAGACGTTGGCCCGATGGAGGTGATGGACCAGGTTGTCCCTAATGACGAGGTTGACCCAGAGCAAGACCATAGGGTTGTCCTTGTTGCAAAAACATTTGGCCATACTATACATACAGTTTCTTATGTTGTGCAATAGGTTGTCCCTGTGGCCCGTCGACAACATACGAAGTTCCTGGATGAAACTAACTTAAAGGACTGATGGGTTGTCCTTGTTGGACCAAAGGTTGCCCTTGCATACTGTAAGGTTGTCCGTAAGGACCAAAGGATTGGCCCTGCTGAGCCATAGGTTGTCCCTATAAGGGTTTTCCTTGTAAGCTTGAGGGTTGTCCTTGTGGAAAGGGTCCTGAATGAGTGATGGTCTGATAAGGATCAAAAGGAAACAAATAGACAGGGTTTCCGACAGCATAATAATGATGTGGAGGATTGACAGGCACTTGGGGTGGCTAAAAACCCTAAGAGATCTTTTGCTGAACAACCAACAAATGCTCTTTAAAATTGAGGTCGCCAGGAATCATAGGAACAGTCGAGGTCATACTAGAAGCAGAAGAGTCAAGACACAAACAAAATATGCCTCTAGTAACTTTCAATTTTAAACAAGAGTGAAAGGACAAGTGCTCGATGATCTCTTTTCTTTTTAGAGAGTCACAAAAAGATTGAAATGAATACTCTGGTAATGTATGAAAGAGGGTGTACCAAGTTTCCGTGAATTTCCATATATACCTTGGTGATGAAATGAAAGAGAAATGACCAAGGACTTTCTGTACATGCAGGTAGTCTCCCTTAATGTTGTTTTCAGTGTATCGCAGTTACAGGGTGGCAGAATCGAGTTCCTATGGATAAAGGATTTGAACCTATAGGGGTCTCCCTTTATATACTCGACGGTACAGGGAGAAAAAGTCCATACTAGAACTGTCTAAAACCAACAGGCGAATGATAGCTACTAGGTTTTAAGATGTCGGAACACGTCTCTAGCCTAGACCACTAAAATATTTTCGTTAGGTTCCAATGTTTCCTTAATTTAATTCAATTTATTTTATAGTTTATCTTGAATTATGCTTCATCAATGGAAGATGGCTATATTTATAGAGGGAAAGGAGGAAGTTGGGATCCCTACTATGGTGGTAAGTAGGCCTTATACTTTGGGATGTTTCCCCAAAAGGTGGAAACAAGAGGCCAAAGTAGGAAGGACATGGTTATTCAGTCGAACCACTCCCTATGACTCATCCACAAGGTTGTTGTGATCGAAACTTTGCCTCTATTTTTAAAAAAAATTCCATAAATAGATTGGCGTGGGTGGCTAACTGAGACAGAGTGCCATCTGGCACGATGACGAGTGTTAATCTGCCTCATCGGTGCGAGGGCATAATGGGCTACCAGCGCCAAGGCAAAAACAGGTGTTTTTGGTGGTCTGTTCAGGAAATGGTCAATAGAAGGAATGTTTTCCTGATGGCAAGGCATGCAATGATGGTATTTGAAAGGCATGACACTTTATTTTGATCACATAAATGAGCCTACAATGTGCGGGATGGGGATTGCAAGAACAATGAAAAAATTTTGTGTAACAGTCGACTTCGGTTGTTTGCTTGCTTGTTTATCTTTCTTGGCTTGTTTGATTTTTTGGAATCCTCTTGTTCAGCTCCAGAGTGTGCAGATTGACCTCTTCTCATTGGTTCTTCCCTCCTCCCATATTTATCCAGTTTGGTGCACTTTTTTTTTGAACAGTTGCGCCAATTGGCACAGGTCTAGTTTGTTGCCATAGTTCCAACCCATGTTTGGTGCGAATCACTACCTCACAATCGTGCCGAATCTTGTAGGATTTGGTTTGACACATTTGTTGAGTTTTTGGTCAGTTGTGCTTGACTCTCACTTGTTTCTTGTTTTTTGACTGCTTTAGGCTTGCTCTTCTTAGCTGTTTGTTTATTTTCTTATCAGTGCAATTCATAGCTGTAGGGTTTTAGGTGTCTTTTAGTCACTGAGCCTTCTGATTGAAGTTCGAGTCTTTTTGTTTCCTGTCAGTTCGATTCCATGATCAATTGCTTGATTATTTGTCAATCCTTTGAGTTTTTGGTTTGTTGAACGATTAATTTTATGTTTGTTTGACTCTCCATTTCTTCATTTTCAAGCATAGATCACATTGCTCGTTTGGGTCATTTTGAAAGCTTTCACTTTGATTTAAAGAGTGCATCATTTGTTTCAGTGCATTTGTGTTTGTATTTCTTTTGCATCATTATTTTTTATATCTCTACATTAATAGCACTCCAAACTAGTGTTAGATTTGATTTTTGATGTAATTAGTGCATTGTGTGCTTCATTCATTCAAAAAACAAAAAAATTGCATCCTTCCATTTGCATCGGGAGTGAAAATTTCTTTTACATAATTGGTGCTTGCACCTAGGAAAGAGTTTTTAGTTTCTCGTTTCGATTGTATTATATGCATTAGGGGACTTCTTCATATGTTTTCATTGTTTGCTGCTTTCTGAAAGATCTCTATCCTTCTGTTAGCTACCATTCATCGAATGAAAAATGGTGTTCTATTTCATTTAGCTTGCATTTAGGAAATTTGAGATCAAATTCGGTAGGGCCTTGGAACTGAAACATTAATTCAAGATCAACTGTAAAATTTATTCAATTTACCTAAGGAAGCTTTGAAACCTAACACAAACATTTTTAGAGGTCTAGGCTAGTGACGTGTTCCAACATCATTAAACCTAGTAGCTATTGTTCGCCATCTGGCCTTAGACAGCACTAGTACAGACTTATGTTGCCCATACCGTCGTGTATATAAAGGGATACCCTCATAGGTTCAAATCCTTTATCCATAGGAAGTTGAGTTTTCCGCCATGTAACCATGATACACTGAGCACAACATTCGGGGAGACTAACTGCACATAGATTAAGTCCTTGGTCATTTCTCTTTCATTTGATCACCAAGGTGTATATGGAAATTCATGGAATCTTGGTACACCCTCTTGCTTAGATTACATGAGTAGTCATTTTTATCTTTTCATGAGTCCTTAAAAGGAGAAGAGATCATCAAGCACTTGTCATTTCACGCTCGTTTCAACCTGAAAGTGATAGATTCACCTTTTTCCCATTTCTCAACTCTTAAAATATGAAATGGCAATGTTTTTTTTTAATGTCTTAAAATTAACTACCCACAAAATATTCCTAGTTAAAGTTATCTTCCTTAGCATTTTATTTATGGTTGTTTTCAATGGCAATGTTTCCGGAGTTTACCAACCAAGGAATCCCCTCCGAAGGGAATCTTGGTCCTTTTCCTTCTTCTGGGAATGTTGGTGCTCCTTATATGGAAACACTTTCCTTGCCTGGGTTAACTGTTGGGTTTCCTGTCCGGTTATTCTCGACCTCTGTGGTCTTGAGTGTTCCACCGAATGTACAAAAATCTCCTCCACCTGAAAAACCTCATGTTGATTCTAAGGTGGACCTCTCCCCTTCTTCGCCTTTTTCTTCATCCTCCTCTCCTACTTCACCTAGTGAAAGTCTAGATTCTAGTAACCAGGTGGCTAAGAAGAAGTTGAAAAAGAAGAAGTCAGATAAGAGAGAGGTGAATGTTGCAGTTTTTGTTGCTAAGATTCCTTCCATCGACAAACCATCAAACCTTCCCTGGAAAGTCAAATTCCCTTGCATGTTGTGCAAAGGTGACCACTTTCTTCAAGACTGTCTTGGCATTCCCAAGGTACTTGAAGCATGGTCTGAAGGCCATCTCTCGTTGCCTTTGGCTTCTAGAAGTCATATTGGTGGCACCTCTTCGACTAGCTTTGATAGGACTCCTAAGAAACAGGGTAAGAGTATGACTCCCTGTAAGTTGTGTGAAAGGAATTATCCCATTCACCTTTTTCCATACATTAATGAAGCCATGGGAGTATTGGAAAACCATACTGTTTCTACATCCTGACTTCTAATTGGTTACCAGAATATTTCTTTGAGTCCTTCGCTAGTTGATTCCGTGATTGGTCAAGATTCATCCTTGGCCGATCCCGCTCACTTGGAAATTAAAATTCACGAATCTGTTCCTAACCAACCATTGGTTAAGGAATCGGTTGACCTCATCCCACCTACGATTTATCAGGTCTTTTCCATCAAGATTCGATATCATCCCCCTCACATTCTTCTTATTTCTTCAGACTCCTCAGACTTGGAGAGATATCCTCCTATCCATGTCACTCAAGAAGTTGCTCTTCCTGCTCTCATGCCTGAGGTCTAGGAGGATTCTCCTCTTGCTCCGGTAACATGAGGGGATGACCATATTAGTTCAATGGTAACCCCTTCCAAGTAGTTTGGTAACTTTCTTCCATTGGAGTCGATTTGCGGGATACTGCCTTCCTTCTTATATGCCTTTTAGATCATGGCTGAGGCCTTTGATATGGTTGTACCTAACACAATTATAGATGAAGGTGTGTCTGTTAGTGTTCTCCCTTCAACTACTTGGCAAGATTTTGGTTCTTGACCGCTTGTGCCTATTACGCAGAATATGTTGGAGTTTAATAGAAGAACCATTCAACCGTTAGGAATCCTTCCGAAGTTGCCTATAACTTTGGGAGGGAAAACCATATGTATAGATGTGATGGCTATCCCAGGCCCCTTAGATTTCAATTTACACTTGGGGCATGACTATGCTTATCCCATGGGTGCACTTGTCTCCTCCCTCTTTTGTGTGAACTATTTTCCACATGAGGTCGGATCATGACCATTGATCAGCTTTCATTCTTTGGTCCTGAGGTGGAAGTTGGTCCACCATAATTTCTACCAGATTTTTATCCGTTGGTTGTATCTTCCTAGCCACGACTTAATTATGTGGCCACTTGTTCGTTGCCCTCGTCTACTGATAGTGATGTTGAGTACCATTACTGGGGGTATTCGATCACGATTTCCAGGACGTTGTTATCCCATCAGATGGGAGCCTCTTAGAAGCCATGACCTCTTATTCATTATGGTAAAGTTCATATGGAGCACAATTCATTTTCTTGTGTCAGGCTCCTTAAAAACTGAAACAAGATTTTCAGAGTATGGTTCGTTTTCTTGTGTCAATCTCCTTAAAAAATGAAACAAGTTCGTCGGAGCATAGTTCTTTTTCTTGTGTCAAGCTCCTTAAAAAATGAAACAAGGTCATGGGAGCATAGTTCAGTTTCTTGTGTCAAGATCCTTAAAAAATGAAACAAGCTCATTGGAGGATAGTTCATCTTCTATGTCAACCTCTTTAAAAAACGAATTAGATCTTTGGAGCATACTTCTTCTTCTTATGACAAGCTCCTTAAAAAATGAAACAAGGTAGTTGTAGCATAGTTCCTTTTCTTCTGTCAAGCTCCCTAAAAAATGAAACAAGATGTCATGAAGATAATTCATCTTCTATGTCAACCTCGTTAAAAAATGAATTAGCTCATGAGCACAGTTCTTTTAATGTGTCAACCTTGTTAAAACAATGAAACACGTTCCTATTCAATTCGAGTCTGTGATACGATCTCATAAAATCCCAGCCAAGTCTTTCTCTTGATCTCGTAATCTGAACCTCCACTCCATCTCCCTTTCATATGGACTGAAGCTTGGGGGGTGTGTACCTCGAATTGGGTCACCATGCTGGGGGCATGCACACCTTTTCAAGCATACTTTGTTTCCATTTCAATCTTGTGTAAAAATGAAACCGGTTTCAAGCATAGTTTTCTACAAAGTTTTAAGCTTGTGTAAAAGTGAAACCAACATCAAGCAGAGTTTTCTAATTTCAAGCTTGTGTAAAAATGAAACCATTCTTATTTTACCTCTCATGATTTCCATTTTATAAGCCTATTTTTCTAGATGAGCCTTGGTTTTCTCATTCCCTCGTCACCATCTGCTCGGCCGATCATATGCCCTCACTTGGTTGTTTTACCCATTCTTGAGGAACTGCTACAATGAGTGGTCTTATTAGTGAGCCTCTTGACATTTACTTGTTTTGAGCAGTTCCACCATCACCGGAGCTAGTTGCAACCCTTAATACCACTCGTTCCTTCAGGAGGAGTCATCTTTCAGCTCTTTTCTTACTCTCTAAAACTGAAAAGATTTCCGAGACTCTTGTCATTTTAAACTTGTTAAATGGATGCACAATGATATCTACCCAGTATATGTTTACCCCTTTTTTGGGCTGTGATGGATTATTTATGAAAAAATAATACCTTAGCCTATCGTGACTAAGAGGTTATCTCAGGTATCCTTTTCTACCTTTTCGAAACTGTGAGGCTATTTACGAAAAGGGATTTGCTAGAGTTTTATTTTCTGCTTCTTTTCAAACTCGCTAAAGATGAAAAGATGTTGAGTTCTTCCTTTTTCAGACTCCTTAAAACTATGATGACATCGGAAATCGTCACCATGACATACCTGAGTTCCTCCTTCCTAAGGCTTGTAAAATGTACTAGGATGGATTTTTTCGAAGGACAAACTTACATCACAAGAATATGCTATCCCCTTGAAGCTTGATTTTCAAAAATAATTGGGGTACTGGCCATAAATGGTCAGGGGAAATGGAACCAATTTTTAGTTATGTTGGTAGTATGCCACTCTTGAACATGACAGTCATCTACATTCGTGTCAGGTTGGGGACATCTCATTTTTTCATTTTTTCCTCCGTCAGTTTGGGTAATCTATTTTGACCTCTCAGCTTCTCTTTTCCACGTGATCATGACCTCAAATCCCTTGATGTTGAATACTGCCAAATACAGTGTCATGTCACCGATATGTTTAAGATAATTTTTTCCTTTGCAGTTTTCAACCTTCCTCCAATTCTCTGTCGGTCCTGATTCACTATCATCATGTTCCTCTATCTCATGTCGATGATGTGGAAAACATTATGGCCCTCCTTCGACCGGGTCACTTCTTGTCGATTTCATCTCATTATCCGGGAAGTTTATCTAGAGACTCCCTTTCGATACCTTGGAGCTTGCATGCCTTAATGGCAAGTTCTTTGCATTCAACGACAGGTCCACATCATTGGCCTTCGATCAAGTGATTCTACAGGTGTTCGATGCCAGATCACTGTTCACATTCTGTGGATTGTACCTGTTGTACCTTAAGAGCCACTGTCATTATTGGTGGTTTCTCTCATACATGTTAAAAGATTTCATCATTGGTTGGTAATCAGTTTATTTTCTTGCATGTTTGGCTTCAACTCACATATTCACATGCTTGAATTTGTACTTTTTCAGGTCGAGATGGAGCGCAAGACCCTGGGTTTTTTCTGATAAGATCCAGGCTGTGGGATAATGTGGTTTATCATGAATTATTATGAATCTTTTCATTGGATGGTTGCGACCATACCTGAGTCCATTTTTTGATCCTTACTGCTAGATGGCTACATCCATACCTTTGATCTTAGTTCATATATGTACTCTATTATGGATGGTTGCACCCATGCCACATGTTCATGCGTCAGAGATATCATTTGTATTTGTAATTGTAGGTCTTCCCACAGTGGTGTTTGGTTCAAATGCATTCTCGTAAAGCATTTCTCCCCTCCCTCTGTCTTGGACCTCATGCTTTAGGGGGCATGTGTTACACAAAATTTTTTCACTGTCCCTGCAATACCCACCCTACACATTGGAGGATCATTTGTGTGACTAAAACAAAGTGTCATGCCTTGCAAATACCATCATTCCTTGAGTAGAACATTAGAAAAACATGTTTTTTCCTTGGTACTAGTAGAGTATTATGCCCTCGTTCCAATGACGAATATTAACACTAGGCCCCATGCCGATTGTCACTCTATCCCAGTGAGCTAGCCGCACCAACTTTTTTATGGAATGTTCTTTAAAAATAGAGGCGAATTTTACATCATAGCAACTTCATGGGCGAATCATCTGGAGTGGGTTGACTGAATAACCATGACCTCCCTCCTTAGGCCTCTTGTTTCCACCTTTTGGGGAAACCTACCAAGGGATAAGGCCTCCCTTCCACCATTGTAGGGATCCCAACCTCCTCCTCTCCCTCTATAAATAAACCTATCTTCCATTGATGAGCTAGTTGAACTTAAAATATTATAGCTGAAATGTTGAAGACAATTCCTGAAAATTTTTCTAGAAAGATAGAATAGAAGAGACCTTTGTTGAGAGAGCTTAGGCTTGTGTCCTCACCCCATCTAAATTCCCTGATGATCCTTTGAGACACGCTTCAACTGAACCCCACTGAAGGAGGTTGTGACTTCAAGGCTCCAGTTGTAACTCTTTCTTCTATTTATACATATACGTGACTATTGTCTAGTTCCCATCTGGCGTTAATGTGTTTTATTTGATGCAATATGCTTAACCCTCCTTGACTAGTTAGTTGATTATGAATGAAATCATTGTTTAGTATGCTGCTCTTCGTACAGGTATCCCAGAATTGTTGCAGAAGGATTGTGACCCGTCGAGATAGAGATCAAAAGGCCACCACCACTACAGTGATGACAACGTTGGACTCCAAGTAGGTCAATCTACCCTTTCCTTTTAATTCATTAATTAGGAACCTACACTTTAGCTTGTCCCTTTGTTGCTAGACCCACTCCAGGGCTAGAGGGATCGTATCTATTCGTAGAGAGGATTTACCTTCCCAAAAAATAGAAAATAGTACAGATCAGTTATAGTGTGTCATAACATAAAAAATAAAGCAGTTACAATGTGTAAAAATTTTGTCGTTCACAATAGTGACTAAGTTGAAGTCTCAATTTTCTATCTTTGTAATAGCTTTTTCCTCCCA
Source organism: Pinus albicaulis (assembly GCA_034641835.2). Taxonomy (NCBI): domain Eukaryota; kingdom Viridiplantae; phylum Streptophyta; class Pinopsida; order Pinales; family Pinaceae; genus Pinus; species Pinus albicaulis. The sequence goes on from JAXQQM020059258.1 coordinate 293,731, forward strand.
TAAAATTTTAATACAAAATATTTTATTTGAAAGTTCTATCATAGGGTTATATTTCGATTTTTATTGTGCATCCCCTTTTTCACTCTGTCTTACAACGTGGTGTTACTCTAAGGTTTTTTTGTGTTCTGACTGTCCATAAAATTTATGTGTTTTTACCCTCTCTAAAAAAGAAACATTGTCATAGAACAAGTTCAAGAAATTTTATTTCTTTAATAGTTAATGATGGTAGAAACATCAAACACAAGCTTGACCAACCCAAAAACACCTCAGTTTAATGGAAAAAATGACTATTGGGTTATGACAATAAAATATTTGTTTTCTTCTCAAGATATTTGGGATTTTGTGGATAATGAGTTCCCAGAACCAACATATGCAATGGCATACAATGCTTTGACACAACAAGCGAAGGATTTGTTGAGAGACAATAGGAAGAAGGATTCATAAGCCGACTTTCAAATCTTTTAAGCAGCATGAGATCATATTTACAATTATTTCATCAACAACAAAGTCAAGGAAAGCATGGGATATTCTCCATACATCCTATCAAGGCATGATTAAAGGGAAGACAACAAAGTTACAAATTCTAAGAAAATATTTTGAGACAATTTGTATGAATGATTATGAGAAAATAACCTCATTTTTTCACATAATTTATTGTATTGGTTACTCAAATCATGTCTCATGTTGAAACACTTGAGGAAAGGAAGATAGTTCAGAAAATTTTAAGGAGTTTTCCATAAAGATTTAATTCTATTGTTGTGGCTATAGAAGAGGCAATGGATGTCTCACAAGTTTTAGTGGATGAGGTTCATGCATCATGCACTTCTCATGAACATAGTTTGAATAGAAAATAAAATGCTTCATTGGAGCCTGCCTTCAAGACACAATTTTCCATTGGTCAAGGTAGAGGAAAATGAACATCAAATTCCTGAGGAAGAGGAAGAAGTCCAGAAAGAGTTAAAAGAGGTAACCCTTCGAGCTTGAGTGGAAGATGAAGCCATCAAAATCCAAGTCAAGGTCCAAGCCAAAATCAATAACAAGGTGATTTATCACGTCACCTCAATAACTGTAAATATTCACAAGATATCCAACTTTCCGTAAATTGTGATCAGAGTGGACGTTAGTAATTAGGGTGTATATTAACCATATTCTCATTTGCACTAAATAAAATGTTAGGATATTGAGAGTATGTGTCATTTTTCCATTTGTCGTTAGTCAGATTGCTGTCTTCGACTAGGGACAAGCAAACAAGGCCTAGGCAAGTGTTCAATTTTTCAAACATCCAAAACTCTGACACAAATGTATACACCGAAGTTTCAAATCAAGTTTGACCGAAAAGAATCAAGCAAATGGAAATGTTTTTTTAATTGTTGCGATATTGGATAACTATTTTGACTAACTTATTTTGGGTTGAGACTCGTGTAATGTAATGCCGAACAATAATGTTGTTGGCTGTTGGCATACTCTTCTCACACAAAAAAATGTTAATTAGTTTTGAATATTTGAAATCTCAAATAATTTATCATAAAATTTTCTTTTAAGTCCAGGTCGACTAAAGATGTTTTGATTCAAGCACTTTTTAATCCATTGTGAAGAACTGACAAAATGAAGGTAAGCACAAGGTAATGGTTTAAAATTTTAATGAAGGGGAAGAAACTCATGAACCGAGAAACTAATCACAATACTAGTCGACATACGATTAGTGTGAGTTGCTAGTACTTCTAATTCCAAACTTCTGTGGAGTGCATAGAAAGGTTTTATGGCAGCATCAGATGTGTTATAATTTAAGAGTGTTTCCCAAAATCATTAGAATAATTGAGAAGCCAGATCACCATGATTGAGATGAATAGAAACAACGTGTATCCTTAAACTAAAAACTTTCACTGCAAAATTTTTCTACTTGTGTCTTGGGTAGATTAATGGTGCAACATAAGAATAATCAGATTCCCATGGAAATTATTCCAAATTTCCATTTTACAGAACTCTTACACGGAATAGGCAACTACCTGTGCTTCCAATACGTGGGATAATAAATAATACCTACTTTACTCGTAGGTCAAAGTTATAGTTACTGTAATTTTTTATTTGAATAAAATGACTTAATATACCAACCTGCGAGTGTTAAGCTAATTACATTCCATAAAGTAAACCATAATGAACCATTCTAGTTACTAGGGTAATAATGCTATCATCAATCATTTTGATTAAGAGTGTTAAATGATGGGTATTCATTATAAAAAATTTAGAACTGTATTTCAATTAAATTGTTGGTTATATACTCCATGCCCATTCACCTTAATAGACGAGGAATAAAAAAAAAAAAAACAACATATTTTGACATAATTTTTTAGGTTGCAAATTAACCAAGTTTAATGCAATGTAATGAATACTTGATTACAAACAAGCTTATTTATATTATGCTATAATGCTTGCGTTGGCTAAAAAGCTAAATTTAATGCACATAAGTTACAAACAAACCAAATTTAATACACCAAAATCTCAAATAGTTGATTCATTCTAGAAGTAAAAATGTGGAGGTGGTAAGGTGAGGTGAAGTGAGGGAGTGATTAGTTATAGTACAATAAAAGCCTTTTCACTCCGCACAATGAAAGATTTGTCATTTACTCATTTTTCATGATAGAGGAAATATGGAAATGTAGAGTTGCTTTTGCTCACCTAGAGACTTTTACATCTCCTCATAGCATGAACTTTATTCTTTGGAATTACACAATTGTTTTGGGCATGCAAAATCCAAAAGCTTACTTTCTATATGGCTTACATTTTTATAGGAAAAATATTATCTCAATGACTCACAAACTATAAGATCCTCAACAATTTGTTTAAGGAAAGAGGCTTTGAAGTTGTCACAATATGATACATAACAAAATTGCATTAAAATTACCTTGGGAATCCTATTTTACAATGTAGAAGCAAGATGCTTTGTTTTCATTTTACAACCATATTTTCAGGTAACGGTCATAAAATTGTTGTGAAAGTGATAGAACACCAATTCACTTTTCTTTTTGTATAATTAAAAAAGGTGATGATTTCACATTCTAATTTGTCTATCAGAGGTTGGAAAAGAAAAACGACTCCCAAAAACTCTATAGAGAGACAAGACAGTTATTGGACACACAAACAAGTCCGCCCTTCAACACATCATGGACTCTACTCCATTACCAAGTTGTTAATTCAGTTTTTATATGTATTGAAATTTATGTCGTCTATGTTGCATTGAACAAGTTATTTCTTACTCTTTCAATTTATGTTATCCTATCTTTCAACTTAATATTCTTCACTTTATATATAAGAGGTCTATATGTATGTATTCCTAAATACACCGTCGAAAGGAATCACATTAAAAGACATTAAAGACTCTAGTGGGGAGAAATAGATGGATAAATCATTTATGTCCATTATTTTTCTTATTCTTATGTGCTTTCTCACCCTACATACCAAAACAACTATGCCTATTGTAAATTTTTCACGTATTAGTAACTTGGGGAATCTATTTTAATCCTCCTATAATTCAAAATAAAATAATCATTTGTATGACTACACAAGGGGTGGAAGCGTAATTCATTATGTTTAACCTGTTTATTTTGTTTCCAAAGAATGTCTGCTTCAGGATTGAGCTCCTTCACTCAACGTGGCGGGTTACTACTGGAAAATTATTCCCAATCACCGCGTTAATGACTGATGGCCACCATTATAAAAAAATACGCAAGTAAATCGAGAAAGTCATCTTTTATAGCAGAGAGCATATTTCGTGTATCAATTGAAAAAAATGTCAAATGAATGTTTTACATGTATGAGGATGTACAGTCGGTGACTATTAAGCTCAGGTTTTTACAACACAATAATTGAAACTACAAAGAATTAATTTAAGTCATTGTGAGCCGATAGCTTACTTTTATCTTTTGTGTTATCATGAAAAAGGTAATTTCACCACACATATGAAGTTTCCAAATTTCTATATTGAAGTAACAACATAATTATTTTGTGTATTTGAGTGAATTATTTCAAAGGGGATCAAAGTTTTGAAGGCTAGAAGAGTGTTACACAACATTTTGTTATTGTCCCTGTAATCCCCATCCCGTACATTCGAGGATCATTTATGTGACTAAAAAAAAGTGTCATGCCTTGCAAAGACCATCATTTCATCCCTTTCCATGAGGACAACATTCCTTTTGTTGACAATTCCCTGAACAGACCATTAGAAACACATGTTTTTGCATTGGCACTAGTATATTGTTATGCCCTCGCGCCAATGAGGAAGATTAACACTGGGCCCCGTGGCCATTGGTGCTCTGTCCCATTGAGCTACCCACGCCAACCTGTTTATGGATTTTTTTTTTAAAATACAGGAAAAGTTTCCATCATAACAACTTCGTGGGTAGAGATGCTGCTTTAATGTATAATATTATTGAGAAATAGGCATTGGCACTTATCAAGGCATTGAAGGATTTTAGGGTTTATATTTTTCATTCACATACTATAACATATGTCCCTAACGCAACAGTGAAGGATGTGTTGATGCAAACTGATCCAGAAGGTCGAAGAGGTAAATTGATAGTAGCTATGTTGGAATACGATCTGGAGATCAAGCCCACAAAGTTGATTAAAGGCCAAGGCTTGGTGAAATTGATGGCCCAATCAAATCTGCATGCTTTGGACATAAACCTCATAACAACAGTAGCAGAAGATGAAGATGAAGGTTTGTTGGTTCCTATTTCAGATTTTTTTCTACAATCCCCGTGGTATTCAGATATTGTTTATGTCCTTTAGCATCTTTCACCACCTACAGGCATGTCTAAGAGTAAAGGTAGATCTCTGAAGCTTAAATATGCAAAATATTGTATTTTAAATAATGCTCTGTATTGAAAGGATCTAGGAGGCATTTTTTTCAACTATTTGGTTGAAGAAGAAGCTCAGAAGGTAATGAACGATTTCCATAAAGGTGACTGTGGCGGTCACTTGTTTTGGAAGACCACAACAAACAATGTATTAAGAGCAGGGTATTATTGGCCCACATTATTTTCTAATTTATATAAAACAATGATGAATTGTCATGAATGCCAAATTTTCCAAGGGAAGAAGAAATTTCTTCCACTTCCTTTGAAACTAGTTTCAATGAATGCGCCCTTTCAACAATGGGGGATCAATTTCATAGGAGAAATACATCCCGCATCCACAACAGAGAACCGATGGATATTGACAAGGGACATAATGCCTTATTACTTTCAGAGATGGATGGTCAAAATTGTCTTGGAGGAGCAGTAAATGGTAGGCTTTTGAAGCACTACCATTGTTGAAGACAATGGATCAGAATCTATATCATCATCATTGTATATACCATGTTATTTTTTATCAGAGTTCAAGTACACAGTCATTCAAATTTTGGGCCCGAGGTGAAGGCTATAAAACTTGGATGATATGTATATGGTTTGGTTTTATTTTAGTTTTCAGTCTTAGTCTGGAGTTAGAGTCAGTTTGCATTTGTGTTAGTTTTCAGCATTTTTGACTCCATGCCCAATGGATAAGGCTACTTGGTCTACGTTTTTTTTGGTACCTCCAAGGAGCTACCATCCCCATTGGAGCCAATGTTAGTGTCATTCTAGTCATACTGCCATCAGTGATAAAAAATTATCTTTTGCATTTGCATATTAGGAGTCACATACCGAATAAATTTCACCATTCCGCTAGGTCATGGATTCATTGATGGTAGTAATTTTTTCATCAGTTTTCCCTCATGACGTACTTGCTGATTCTCCTCTCTATAATCTTCAGTCATTAGTCACTTTCATTTTCAAAATCATGTGATTAGGTCATAGGATTGGTCTCATTAGTTTCTAAGGTATCACCATGGTATAATTAATGGGTCAAATGCCAATAAATATCACCAAGGTCATGAGGAAGTCAATAAACTCAAAGTCACAGCACCCAGAAGATCAAAGATATATTTTATTTAGTTTGATGTAATTTTCACCTCAAAACCATGTTTTGAGGTGAAAACATGATATTTTTCCTTTATTATCATTTATTATTTAATTTTATGTCAGCATATGTAATAATTCACAATTCAGAAGCTTTTGTCTCCAAAAATTCATCACCCTACCTTCAGAGAAGTTTTCCACATCATGTTTAGTGCCAAATCATTTTCCAAGTAGATCCATCAGAAAGGGCTTGGAAAGAGCTTTCCAACGGTATACTACGCTCTCAAAACCTACTTCTGGATTGAATTTTATGCCTAAGTGAAGTAAAAGTCCCCTATTCCCTAAACTTCCCCTTTTTTCCATATTTTCCCAAATTTTATTGTATTAAAGTTTAAAATTTCTTTTACAAATCCATTTTCCCCCCTTTCCGACTATAAAATCGCATTATAAATCATTTTCATACGTATGCAATTTATTTCATAACCACTTCCCCGCCATACTTTGTAATAAAGCTTTATAATAAAGTTTTATATCATAAAAACCCCAACCCAAGACCTTTCCATTGCAAATCACATATTTGAAACAATGCTTCTGATTGGCCAATCACAAAAATTCCTATGCGATTATTTCAAATCCCCCGATGGCCTACCCCTGATGGCCAAACCTCCGATTAACATGCCCACTATCGATCTTGCCATTTGATCCGATGGCTCATAGCCGATCGGAGAATTCTCATCGGCACTCCCCAAAGCCCTTCCCTGATTGCAAAATCCTGACCATCCCATAGCCCCTGATCACCCGACCCCATCCAATGGCCCACAGCTATCGTGCCCCAATCACATTGGCATTATTATATATGTTATACCCTGCTCCCCTCCGATCCCGATCCTGATTGACCCGTAGGCCCACCATAAATCCTCCGCCCATTTATAATTAAAGGGCCCATTTCCCTTTGTAAATAATAAACTATGTTTTATTTTGTTTATATAAAGTATTCTCCCATCGCATCGCCAAGGTTTCATTGTGCAACACGTCCGCCCCGGTCCTTCTGATTCTGATTGTGATGATGCAGTTATATAAGCATATTTTAAATGTTTTATTATATTATATCCCTCCACCCCATCCATTCTGATTGTGATTTTAAATACGGTTCCCACCTCCTTTCCCTTCCCTTCTCCATTCAAAGTTAATTTTTTCCCTTCACCGAAAGCATAATTTCATTTTAGTTTTATTTCAAACAACATTTTATTGAAAAAGTCAATTTTATTCAAACGAATAATGGAAATCAAAGTAAATAGTCAACTGGCTGAGAGCTAAATAAAACAAATATTTTTACAGCAATGTAAAGATAGGGATTTTCTCCTCAAATTACCTATTTATCTTTTAACAACGAAATTGTAAATCTGCCCAAGTAAAGAAAATGTAATATTGCTCCTTCTTTAGGGCAGATTCTTAGATTTCTTTTCAATGATTAGTTTTCAGTTCTTCAGCTATTAGAATAGCTCCCATTTTCTATGGATCTATGTTCCCACATTTCAATGTATTTAATGTAAAGTAGTCTGAAAGTCTGTAATTCAGCTGTAGGAGAATAGTGTGGAAAAAAAAAATTTGCGCTCCATTGTACAGTTTGACAGGGATTAATAAGAGATGCAACTCTGAATTGTGGGATCCATGTGGTATTAAATTTAGCATTTGTTTCTTTCCTTTGTTTCATATGTAAATTGTTATGTTTCACCTCTCATCCATAAACATTTCCTTTTGAATTATTTCAAGATAGAAAGGTAGGATCCATTTTTTATGCCCTACCTTTGGAAAACATTCATACTCTTTGTTTTTCTTCTGTTTGAAAAGGATCCATTCTCTTACCAGTCTTTCCATCTCATCTTTATTAAAATTTAATTGCTAAAGTTTCCTACCTATCTTGCCCCATGAAATACCCTGTGTCCTGGTTTAATCCCCAGTTTCAATTGTCCCTTTTTATATCCCACACATCCCTGAAAATTTCATTCATTTATTAAACTTGTTCCCCATCATTTTATCTAGCCTAATATCAATATTTTATTTTGTTTTATTGAATATAATTTGCGGAGAGATCCCTCTCATGTCCTTGTAGGGCTAGCTACAAGGTTGAGAATGGTTTAGTTGTTACCTTGTTTTTCCCTTTTTCAACTTGGGGTCCAATTCAGGTGCTAACGGGATATTTTTTCCCCTGATGGTGACTTAGTAAATCTAAAAGGTATTTTCCTAGTTCTAACAACTAATAATATCTTCGAATATAGTGTAATCATTGAATTGTATACCATACACAATTTCCCTTGGTATCAGGGACTTGGTTGTGAAACTAGAATCTCAACTCATTGTGTTATAGTTAAATGGTCATTACTTAGTAAGAAACCCTCAAATTTATTAAACTTCTCTATAGGATCATATTTATTCTTCTTCTTTTCAAGACACTTGGAAACCTAGTGACCAATTTAACACAATTAAAGCACTTAAAAGGTAGCTCACCTTTGTACATACTACACCTCTTCCTACTCTTCCTCCTCATTTGATTCATAGCATTAATCATCATGTCCTTCCTTGGTCTTCTGATATTATTTAAATAATGACTCCTTTATTTTTAGGATTTTCATTATACATTATCATCACATAAGTAGTAAGAGTTCCTAGTAGTTTGTCCAAACTTAGAGCCTTCAAATTTTTAATCAACTCAATGGTTGAGACCTTGGGATTAAATATCTTTGTAAGATATCTCAACACCTTTTGAAATAGTATAGGCTCTTCCAAATATAAAAAATAACTTTATGATACTCCTACAATAATTCCAAATATGAATAGAAGTTGATGTCTTTTACAAAATAAAATCTCTCCCTAATTATAGTTTAAATATAACCACAAACTATTGAAATTATGTTTGAGGTTGACAAAAAAATGTTGTCTAGTAGAAGTAGTATGTCTTCTACAAGGTGGTGGTTTAATGAGTACAATAAACTAAATGGATCTTGTTAAACATTCATGGAGAAGACAAACAACAAATGCAGATAAGCATGAGATATCATTATATTAACCATAGATGTGCATTTATATTACATTGTCGTGACTCTTCGATTCCACATTCCAAGGTCACTTGGACTCCTCTTTAATTGTTCTCCTTCCACGCCTACACATAGAGGATTAGGTGTCCAACATTCCCCCCCTAATCTGAAGGGGTATGTGTGAGTCCCATAATAGAGCCATAATAAAAAATGGGAAAGTATGCATGGCAACACTTAGGCTGAATGAGCTCTCTAAAATGTTGGCATAAAGAGGTGGTTTAAGGATGACCACAAACACTAGAACACTTAGTGCAATTCCTGTAACTCTTCCAAATATGGAAATAAGCTGAGGTATTCTGCTAGTGGAAGTGCTCCTGATATTTTGAAGTGGGAGACCTTCAATCTAGAAGAAGGGAGGTATACAACCTATGATGGTTTAAGGATGACCACCAACTCTGGAATTCTTGATGCATTTCCTAGAACTCTTCCAAAACTGGTAAGAAGATGAAGTCTTCTGCTAGAGGAAGTGTCCCGAATTATTTGAAGAGGACGAATGCCGACCTCATATTGATTATTTAAGGATGACCACCAACCAAATGAATTCTCATGGGCATATGTGTCTATGCCTACAACTCTAAATCTAGAATGACAAGTTTTGTCTCAGGCTCACTTGAACTGATGTGTCTCTGGCTACAACTCTAAATCTGGAATGACATATTGTGGCTCAGGCTCGCTTGATGTTGCTTCGAAGCTTATATATGACCACCATTTTCCCCCTTGTCAGGTACAAGATGAGATGATGGAAAAAAATCAACTACAAGATTTTTCAATATTCTAGAGCAAGTTCTGACATATGACATAAACATCTTCTTGGCTATTGATGCCCATTTCCAGGAAGCGATCCATCCAAGATGAATATTTATTCTTGTAGGAGGCTTGTTTCTAAAGCATATGTGTGAAGAATGAGTGTGTTGACTGTAGTGCTTGCATGGGTGAATATTGAAACAATGATCTTTGATATGGCCAACTCGATCATAGCGTTGGTATTTTACAATCTATTTTCACTGCTATGGAAGAGGAGAAGAATCTAGAATAGTTATAGGTGAGCTATCATGAGGAAATATGACACTCTGAAATTGAATGGGCTTGTATTAGTCTATAATATCGAAGGACAAAACCTTGTCATATCTAAGACCTATTCTGTGCTTTTTATAAACAATCTCTTCCCAAGGTCTGATGATGGGCTTGGGAGGTGAAGCGTGAGCTTATGGATCTGTGTACAAATCTGCTCTTGTACTAGGCACAGGTTGGATTTTTGCATATGTATGTAACTTTGCTACTTCATTCGACATTGGATATAAATAAACTTCAATTTTATATTCTTGGTGCTGATTGGAGTGTCTCTCAATGTTCTGAATAGAAACAGGTTTAGAATGATGATTCCATTGTTGTAATTCTTCTTGCTGAAGTTAAGATTCGAGTTGGAGAAACTCAATCTTTTCATGCGCATCTTGTAGAAATATTTGAATATCAACAAGGTTGGCCTTATTGATTTTTACTGTGTCTTAAACCGTAATTTGTATCAAGTTTTGGAGGAAATCTAATACTTCACCAATTAGACTCATTTTCAACAAATCAACCTCAAAAACTATTAAAACAACGAGGAACTCGATGCCAAACTCCAAATTTCAATATAATGTCAAAATCCAATATAACATAATCAATAACATAGATCATACAATACATATATGTATAATCCAACTCGCATGTAAAAATAAATTAATTTGCATGCATTACACTATAGTAAAATAGATTCAACACGCCATACTTCCCACAAAACTGTTGCCTTGGATTCCATATTTAGCTATCTGTATACTTATTTCTTTTCCAAATAATGCATGTAATGCCTGGTTCAATCGTCCCCAATTCACGATCAAATCATTCGAATGAAAGGGGAGGAAATCGAAACAATGGGTGTTATCGAAGGCTCAAGCTCAAAACCTGCTCCTCAAAACATAGGAAATGTTGAAGTCGATGTCCATGCTCTAGCGGAAAAAGTGGCATCCTTTTCTTCTCCGCTCGGTCTTCGTAGGGATTTCTGATTCTCAGAATTTCGTCTTTAATGACACCAATTTTCATAAAAGGGGGCCCATTAAACCGTCAAAACTAGCTAAAAATCTTGCCTCAAAACAATCTACCAAGCCCTTGTAACGTGAAATGGCAAAGAATGCTCTGAAGCCTAGTAGGATTAAATTCTTTAAGAGTAATAAAAGTCATGGAGAGGAAGGCAAAGGTCCTTTGAAATGTCATGGTCATTTACATGCGGCCGAAAATGACACGGTCAACCAAAATATTGACACTAACAAAAAAGATCCCAAAATTAAAACCACCTATATCACCACCATAGATCGCCCTTCTAGCCTGGATGTAGCTTTCAAAAGAGGATTTCAACTAATGGGTCGAGATTGAAGGAAAAATCATTTTTTTCCATTCACAGTTTTGGGAATTGCACTAAGTGTTCCAGTGTTGGTCGTCATCCTTAAACCACCTATTTATGCAACTTGGCTCTGATACCATGTTAAAAATTCATGGAGAGGACAAACAGTAAATGAAGATAAGCATGAGATATCATTCTATTAACCATAGATGCGCATTTATATTATATTGGCATGACTCTTGGATTCCACATTCCAAGGTCACTTGGAATCCTCTTTGATTGTTCGCCTTCCACACCTAGCCGTAAAGGATTAGGTGTCCAACGATTCTGATGGAACATGATTTTCTCTCTAACTACAAATTAGACTTTGGCTCTTTACTATAGCTTCTCTCTCTATTTCTTTTCATACCTTAAGGTTACCTTCTATGAATTAAAAACTAGTAACTAAATATTAAATCCCCTTTGTCATATATAGGGTGAGAAGGTGAAAAAAGTTCCACTATAATATGTTTAAATACTTGAGAATGAATTATTTGATATGATACATATATATATCTTCTTGGCTATTGCAGATAATTTCCAAGAAGTGATCCATCAAGGTGAGTCTATTCTATTGTAGGAGTCTCGTGTCTTGAACATTTTTCAGAATGATATGTTCTCCACAATACTCAGAAGTGTGAAAATAAAAATATTTATCTTTCATGTGACCAAGTAATTGAAAATTTTGCGAGTTAGGAATTTTTTGTAGTAGTGGAGCAAGTGAAAGTGATTTTTTGAGAAACTTATCAATCTAGAACTAAAATAGTTTTGAGTAATTTAGAATGTGAAAAGTCACTTCCATTTCATATCCAAGATCAATTATATTCCTTTTATTCATGACCCTTTCACAAAGTATGGTCATGCCATTTGGAGGTCTAAGTTGAAAATTTTCATTTTCATTTAATATCCTCTCAAAATTACAAAAATAATCTATTTATACGTTTGCTACTAACAAGTTTAGCATTTTGATTCCCTTGTCTTATTTTATCTTGTGGAGGTTGTGATTCAATCTAGAGAAGCCCAATTTTTCTGTATGCATCTTGTAAATAAATTCCTAATATTGGTGAGAGTGGCTTTGCCAATTATTACTATATCATATTTGTAAAGAGTATTATAATATTTAATAACTCTAATACTTTTTTATTTTTTTTCCATTTCACAATAGTTGAAGATCATAAAATGGAAGGTGTCAACTTCAACTAAAATTACACCCATTTATAATTCAATTCAACCTAATTTAAAAGAAGTACAATTAAACTCAAGTTACCATCATTATTGATTTTAGTGTTGAATAGATTTCAAAATAGTACTCTATTTTGACCTTTAACTTAAATGAATATGGTCTATTCAATTAAATTGTAACTTTGGAGGGTACCACTTCATCTTCATCTACAATATTATTACATATCAATAGAATAATTGATGATAAATTGCATGTTAAGAAAAATAGTCCATATAGCAAAGAAACAAAGTCTCCAAGAATATCAAATGTCCTTCTCTAGCTAGCATATTAGCTTTGAATATGCTACCAAGGGTAGCTTTAAGAGGCCCTACAAGAGTTATAAATATTGGGACTAACGAGAAGATTTTTATAGCCTATAGGTATATGACACCACATACTCTCATTTTTTCTAAATATGATGCACAGAAAATAAAAATGTGAAATAGTTACAAATTCTCACTCCAAGTCATATTATTTTGAAGTATTTTTGAAGCCTTAAATATATATACACCATTCATATCTCTAATTTCCCTTATACACAATGTTGTAGGTTTTCAGTATGTGTTATATTCTTCCAACGACTACCTCTACACGATGTATGTTGCATAATTCATTGTGTGGGAGTCACGAAGATGATGAATTCCCCCAATAGAGAAGTGTGAAAGGGGTGGGAACACCCTTGTTGGGCTTTTATGGGAATTTACCCCAAAAGGAAATTTATTTGCAGCTTTTGCACCCATTTTTGTGGTTTTTAGCACATATTTTCCCCTTTAGTATCTTTGTCATGATAATGGCTCATCCCATGGTTGGAGCTTTGAATGTATTCCAACCGAAGGTAAATGGACTGAAATTTTGTGGGTGTTCAAGGATATATATATCCCTGAACACCCACAAAATTTCAGTCCATTTATATATTTATATTTATATTTATTTTAAAACATATTTCCAATTTTCTCAGTTTGGATTTTTAGGGTTAAATATTTGTGTTATTGTGTGTGTGTTTTTTTACTATATCTTTCCTATTTTATCAAAGATATATTTGAATAATTTAAACCTACATTTAATATCAAATAAATTTTAGCTACAATGTGATGCTTTTGTGATTAGGTTATTTTACTTGGGCTTGTGGTAGAACTTGTTATAGTTAGTTATCTATGGAATTATTCTTGTGGTGAAAGAAAATGGTGAGAAACTCAACATAGAGATCAAGAAATTTAAAAGGCATATTGTGAGTGATGTGAGCTTAATATAAAAGATCTATTGGTGGAAAAATAATAGTGGATCATTGTGGTTCTAGGTACTGCATCCAATAAAACATTAATAGAATACTAGAACATGTTGGATAGAAATTACAAGAGAAAAATATTATTCTCCCTCTAAGGTTCAACGTTATTTAGATTTTATGGAGGAGATACAACAAAATAATTATGAAACTAGTTAGAAAGTTTGTATTAATATAATTCCCTAGTGAACAAATTATTGCTACAAAAAAAAAAATGTAAACCTAAGGACAAAAGATTAAAAATCAATTACATAACAAGTAATTCCTTCAATATTGTGGTAAACAAACTATTATCTATTCACACTAATATTTGAGATAAAGATAAGTATATCAATTTTTTTGTCCTTTACTAGGCATGTGGCATATTTTGGTTGTTCCCATACGTACTAATGCAACTATTTTAATTTCTAATGATATAGTCTCATCCTTATTATTAGAGATGGTGAGATGGAAAAAGTGGAATGTGAGAACATAGATTCCTTGTTTGTAAAAGGATGCTCCCTGAATAGAAATAAAAATAATTCCTCAAGTGGGAAATCTAAATCTAGATGAAGGTTTAATTCTGTAGGAAAATTCATAAACATATGTTGGAGATGCGAGAAAGAAGTGATTTACAAGAAAGGTTACAAATCCAAAATTTATAAGAAATGGAAGGGATTTGGTGATGCTACTTTCACATAAGAAAAAACATCCTTTGATGAAGGAGGAGATCTATATTTTACTCCTTCATGTACACATGTAGATCATGAGGCATGGATGGTTAAATATGGGACAATCTTTCATATAAATCCTAACAAGGAATGATTTTATAGGTATGACATATATGATGTTTGTAATGTTATCTTAGGATTTTATTTGACAACCATAAGCATCGGACTAGGAAAATATAAGCTCATTTTCATGGGTCGAAGTATTAGAACATTTCATGGCTTTGAAATATTCTAACGGCTCTAGCTGAGCTCTGAGTCGTGAGGTTTGGAAAAAAATTGAGCAATCCACAATTTCTTAATGCATTTATGCGATTTAGATCTTCGAGGGCCTCCTAGGGTTCCACCTCATGACCCCTATATTTCCATTCAATCGCCATATTCAATAAATATAGCTGCAAAACATTCACACATGGCATTTTAGGAGTTTGCATCGGAGTAAAATTGAAAATGAATCATTAAAAATAGGGTTATTTTCATGTTTTTAAATCTCCTATGTGCTCAGTGTGCCTGTCATAATTGAAAAGGCACTGACAGGGTGATTGCCTAACGAGCTAGGGGATTTCTGCAAGTCTGATAGCTCTAACCCACGCTTATCGCTCGTGATATTAAAATTTGAAAATCCTCCCTTAACTCCAAAATTTCTAATTTGAATGGCTAGAAAATGGAAGCAAATGATAAGAAAACATAGGGATCTTACTTGTAGCTGACAGATGGTCAAATTGTGCCTTGGATGTACCACACCACTAGTCTGAAGATCAGAGGAAAATGGGGTAAAATGTGCTTATTTAATTTAATCCAAGTGAAATGGTAAAAATGATTTACTTTTGGTCTATTTATATATTTTTAAAGATATTTTTACCAATATTTTATTATTTTTTTCAATATCTATGATGTTTATCATTCTTTGTGCGACAACATGATATTTTATGGTAAGGGTGATCATTTTATTGTTGATGCAGTGAGTTTTATTATATCTCTTTTTCGGACTCATTGAGAAATAGAAGAAAAAGGAGCCCCCCTGGAGATATCTTTCAGCTCTTTTCTGACTCTAAAAAAATGAAAATATTGTCAAGTAGTTGTCCTTTCAAACCCGTTAAAGTAAATGAATTGAGGTGGTCTTAGTATACATTTACCCCTTTTTTGGGCTGAGCCTAAGTATTTACAAAAAAGGAATACCTTGATCGAACATCATTATTATGTTCTCTCAGATATTCTTTTCTACTTTTTCAGATTCGAGGGATGACTTCTTAAAAGGGACCTAATGGAGTTTTCTTTTTCATTTCCTTTTCAAACTCCCTAACCATGAAAATGGCACCGAGATATTCTTCCGTTGGACCCTTAAAATATTAAATGCCAAAATATTTTTCACCATGATGAGATCGAGTTCCTCCTTCCTAGGGCTCATTAAAATTAATAGGATGGATTCATTCAAAGAATTAACTTATATGCTCAACATATGCTAGACTCTTCACGTTGGCTATAAAAAATGAAGAGGTAGTTGTTAGCAATAACAAGGGAATATTGAAATTGGAACGTCCTATGTATTAAGTAGCATGTTTCTCTTGAAAATGACGCTCATCTACATTTCATGTTAGGTTGGGGATATCCTTCATTCATCAGTTACCTTCCTGGGCTTGGGAAATCAATTTTCCTCTTATTCAATCACCATTTTTTTCATCATGATCTATGGTCCCATTTTCAGTCAAATTTTTCCATGCTCTGAAGTCACGTCGTCAATATGTTCAAGAGAAGTCCTTTTAGTCAAATTAAAACCTTCACTACTTATCTGACCCTTCCTACAACAGTACGAAATCGCTCCTGTTAACTTGAGAAATCCTTTTTTTCATGGCGATGATGTGGGAAATGCCATGTTTGTCCTTCGATGAAACACTTCTTGTCAACTTCATCTCATTATCCGGGAAGATGATTTAGAATCTCCTTTTCAGTACCTTAGAGCTCACATACCTCAATGGATAGTTCTTCGCATTCGACAACAGTTTCACCTCACTGGCCTTCGATCGAATGATTCTACAAGTGTTCAAATTCAACACATTTATTCACACTTGTAGATTGTGTTATTGTACCTTGAGGGCCATTTTCATTATTGGTGGCCCCTCTCGTACATGTTAACGATTTTCAACATTAATAGCTAATTAGGTGGTTTCTACCATGTTCGACATCAACACATCAATTCACATGGTTAGATTCGTACATTGGGTAGATTGATATTACAATGAAGGCCCCAGATAACATCCTTTATTATCCAGGCTACGTGGAATTATTGAGTATTCATGATTGTACACATGATACTTTCTATACAGATGCTGACGACCATACCGTGGGTCCATTTCCATGATCTGTTTCCAACAGATGGCTGCGACCATGACGTGGGTTCATTTGTTATTTGAATCCTATTCAGAGATATTTTATTAGGCATATTCGTATTAGAAATGTCATATATTGTATTTTGTTTGATTTAATAAGTTTCCCAGTAGTTCTCTGAGATGTTGCCTTGGTTGGTAAAGCATTTCACCCATCACTGCCTGTTCTGACTTCTTCCTTTAGGGAGCATATGTTACACAGTATTTTTCACCCTATTCACTTCCTGTCCCTAATCCTAAATTTCCCTATGATGAATACTATGCAGTATATATACCTAGGAAAAATACATCGAGATATCCTTTTAAGACTAGTAGAAACATTCCTTGAAGATTTTATGAATAAGCTTAGATGAAACCCTAAATTTTTGGGTCAATGCTCTTAGCTAGTTGTCTACTCGTGTTGATGGCAGGTTGCATGTTCTAGCCTAGAACTATCAGTGCCCTTCTGATTGGAAAAACCATGTTGATCCCTTTATGGAAATGTTTCCTCAAATGGAGGAGACACTTCATGGACTAGAGGCTTCCAGAACAACGATTTGGATATTGTTTAGTTGAGATATTGTCGAGTTCTCTCATTCGAAGCTCTTGATCTTATCAATAGGGGCTTCTCCCTTGAGAAGTGGGCCTTCCTCCTTCTTTTATGGGCTCCTAAATCCCTATCTGTTCCTAGAAATTGAATCACATCCCTTGACTACTAGTTGGTCATTGTTGGGTTGGTCTAATAATTAATCCTTTACATATCCATGTTGTGTTAATGCTTAAATTTCCATTCAGGAGAAGGATTTCTAGAAGAGACTCGATTTAGACTTGGATTACACAAAAGGGAGGCCTCAGACATCAAGGCCATAGTTGTAAGCTTCCTCTTTTATATTATCAATAATACATCTGATGTCTCACTTTATATTTTTTTTTGGATATCCATACATGTAGCCTAATGCTCCTTGATCTATTAGGAAGTTGATGTTCAATGTTTTTTTTGTATTGGATCATGTTTGTTGTTGTCTCTTCATTTCCTACAGGTATTCGACCACCACAAGTAGCGATGAGTAGATCTAAAGGATTGTGGATTGAGGCCTTCATCAAAGGGTTGATAATATCATCAAGAAGAGGTAGGTCCTTTCCCCTTACTCATATTTCATTGAATGTTAACTAAGAAAGTTTCTGTTAGATAGTCTCGTACGTTGCTAGAATCACTCTAGGGCTAGAGAGATCATCTATGTCCACAAAGGGGATTGTCATCACAAAACCCACAAATCATTTTTTTTTACTGAAATCCACAATAAGGGAGGATAGGTCCATCAATATCTCTACCTACCATTAACAAATATCTAATCGACTAGTTATTTTCTTTCATAGACTCAATGCATTGCTCCAACCGTGGTTTTCTCCAACTCTACATATAACTTCAAATCTCCCTTGATTTCAAATTGGTGAGTACTAAAATGAAAATATGGTGAATGTAGTACATTTTTTTGGTTGAATAGTCGGGAGACGAAATATGTTTATCCATTGTGCATGCTTGTTTTTTTTTTGAATTTTTCATTTTGGTCTAATCTATATTCATTGCCATCTTTGCACTTTGCAATGTTGATGTGGGAGGCCTACATGTTATTGTCATTTTTTATGATGTTTAATTGAATACCAATATTGGATGTGCAATGTCCATAGGCACATGGGATAATTATAATTATAATTATATAGTAATAATAATAATAATAATAATAATAATTATTATTATTATTAATATAAATATAAATATTAATAAATGTGTTGAATATATGCCTGTCAACATATATCAACCAAATTTAGTAATGTGGTTATGCTAGTTTAATACCAATATTGGATGTGCAATGTGCATAGGTAGATGGGATAAGATGAAATGTTGGTTTATGTAAAGCCCTATAAATGGTGTTTTGACCCTGTAATGATGGGTCTTCTATCTCATATTTCCCTAGCCCACTAATGAGTTTCTTGTGATTTCAAACTTTGTAATTTTATTTTAATAGCGAGTGACTCCTAATGTAACAATCCACTAGTTATAGTCATATACACACATTTTAACCTTTGAAGGATATTTTAAAACCATATATTTTATATGAATATTCAAAATATAGATTGACATATCAAACATGTTCATCATATGTCAAACATTCAATTAATATAATCTTTGTAAAACGTACAAGGCACTAAGCACTAAAATATTTCCTGAAGAGAATCTGTTTCCATCAACTTATAGAGATGCATGTTGGTTGTTGGTTGAGTTTGGGATTGAATATAAGAAAATTCATTCATGTAAAACTAATTTTATTTTATACTGAGATGAATACCAAGATAAGGTAGAATGTCATGTATGCAAAGAGAGGAGATATTGTACATATGTACAAGGTTCTATAGTTCTAAACAAGGTTTTACATGACATGCCAATTATACGTAGACTTAAACGAATGTTTTGATGCAAGTCACTTGCACAATTGATGGATTGACATGATAAGGATAGGATAAAATATGGATTCATGTTTATTCCAGCCAACTCCAAAGAACTGAAACACATAGGGGAGAAATGGTCAACAAAATTTAAATATGAACCTCGTAGTATCAGATTTGGTCTTGAAATTGATGGAGTGTGCCCATTCTCTTTCATGACATCAAATTATAGTGTTTCACTAGTTGGATTGATAGAGTACAATATGCCACCATGGATGAGTGTAGTTATAAAGGAGCACCTTATGTTGACTCTCATTTTTCCTAAAAACCATCAATTTAAAAACATGGATGTTTATTTTGCGCCTTTTATGGATGAGATGAAACTAATATGGAAATGCATAAGAATGTATGACATATTAGGTCCTCCATAAAATTTTTCCTTTATGTTGTACGATGTGTTATGTATACTATTCATGATTTCCTAGGACTTGGTTATTCTTTCGATAAGATAAAAAAATTACCTATTTAAACTCATAATTTATTTTCATCCCAACCTCCATACTTACTTTTCTACTATTATTTTGATTTTATTAACCTTATTCAATTGTGGGGCTTCAAAAGAAGGGGATATTTGCATATGCAAGATGTGCAGAAGAATTTCCAGGGAGGTATTCTAAATATCTTCATAAATTTATTTATGTACAAACAACAAGGTTTTTTTACCGGGAGATTATCAAAGGTTTAGAAACCACCATATGAAAAAATGACATGGAAAAGTTGAAAATATAGGCCCTCCAATGATTATGGGTGCATTTTATTGGATCAACAAGTATGAAGATGCTAAATTGAAAGCTTGGAAAGATTGTTTTGATGGTTTTGATTCTATTGAAGAACCAAAACAAGTTGTAATTAAGATGCCAAAAGGGATGAAAAGGAAATCCATATTTTATGATCTCCCATATTCTAAGAATATATTAATATCTCAGCTGTTACATTACATGCATATATTAGAAAATGTCTCAGATTCAAATTTTTGACATATAGAAGGAAAAGACAAGGAAACCCTGTATTTAAAGAGAGACATTTCTCTTCCATGTATCAAATTTGATAGAAAATATTTTTGTCCAAATAGGGAAAATGAAAAATATGTAGAAGCTACATGTATTTTGAAAAGTAAATATCTACACCAACTAAAAAATGGCATACATTGAATAAGGACACCTAATGGCTATGGGTCATTATTAAATAAAGTTTTTATAGCTGATGGATATATTACAACATTTTTTTTTTTTCCGAATCAGTCTACTTCTATATTGATACAAAAAATATTACAGAGAGGCTGAGGCCTCAGGATAGCTAGCCCATAGATGCGGCATTCTCACATTACATTGTTGACCATTGACAGAAAAAAACAATTGTTTACTAACTGAAAGTTCGTTTTAAACCATGGCTTTGTCCAACTCTAGAAACAACTTATTCTTATGACTGAACTGTTGACTGGAATAAAGGACTCTGTTCTTCTGACCAAACCAGAACAAACGCTGCCAATGGAAAAAAACACAAATAGACACATTGTACCATTGTAGCATTTTCCTGGAGACATTAACATAGATAACATTATGCCGCCCACGCAGGGGAACCGACGATAGGACGAAGGAGGAAGCATTTGAACTTGAAATAGAATCACCATCAAAAAAACTGTAGAGAAGAAGGAGAATGAGCACCTCCTTACTGCCTAAAAACAAAAACCAGCGGGCATAAACCTATTTAAACATCATTAGTGGGAGAAGGCACCTCTTCAATGACTGGACACACATACGGATTGGTATCATCTTCAACTGGAGGAGGGCGGTCCTTGCCTGAGAAATCACCACCTGACGGAGCATTCCCGGCCTACTGGAGCTCATGCTGAGTAGCCTTGCCACCCTGAACATTCTGCGGATTGTCTATTTGACGGGAGAAATACAGAATTTTAACCCCAGACACCGGAGCCACTTCAGAGGTGGCCATAACCTGATCAACCGGATTATTTCGAAGCTTGATGGTAACAGAAGCTAGGAAATTTTGATTGTTGAGCAAACAAGGGTAGTGAAAACGGGCAATATGAAAATGAGCACTGGAGGAAATATAGACTTGTGCAACAGAAGTGGAATGACCACGACGATGACCCCGACCTCTCCTGGGAGCATCAACACGACCCGAACTGGTATCTGAGGTGTCAGACGAAGAAGCAGAAGAGGGAAATGAGGGCGGCCTGGTCGCTTGCCCACGAGAAGAGCCACGTCTACAAGTCATTCGTGGACGCAGTTGAGGTATGATGTGCTGACCAAGGAGGGCAGGGCTAAAATCAGAAAGGGGGCTGGTGGTCGTTTGCAGAGGATTCCCAATGAAAACAGAGGAGGAGCAACTGTGATTACAATAGGGACTGAAGGATATGTGACTTCCAGGCGAAATATTGATACAACAATGAAGAGAACAGTGCTTCCCTATGCTGGTGCGCAAGCAGGGCTCAGCGTCAACCAAAGGGAAACAAGTTCGCAGAGGAGGAGCACAGAGGAAATTTCGAATGGGGGCCATCGCAGAGGGGGGTTCGAGATAACGAGGAGAGGTTGGCTGCATTAAAGCAGCATTAACGTTCCCAGCACGAGTAATAAACACTTGCATAACGTGAGGGTGGATGGCGGTGGAGATGATCCGCGTGCCAATCCACCACATCATCAGCAGATCAGATGTCTCGAAGTTCACCCGCATCCGGGGCAAAAAAGGTAGTGGGCTTGGCCCGGTTTAGAATAACTACTCGTACGATGAGCTACGACCTTGCTCGGGATCGAACACAAGACCGGTCCGTCATTACGAGGTCGACTTTACAACTACGCTGCCTCCACGACCTTATTACAACATTAAAAACACATGATTTTCATAATTTTATGAAGGAATTATATATTATGATTTCACATTAATTGGTAAAATTGATTATGTACTAAATATATTTTTATATTCTATTGTGGAACAAAAATAACTAATGATGACCATTGATAAATGTGCTTGAAAACATATGATTCAATTGGAAATTAAGGGGGATCCATGTCCTACGGTTGAATTTATGAAGAATGTCAAAATTCGATTGTCAACATTTGCAAGGTATCCGGTATGGAATGTTCATATGTGAGTGTAATAGAGATATTGTATTGCATTTTAATTGTTTCCTAAAGTTTCATGCTAATTTAGTATTTTTATATTAGGTGGGTGTCATCCATGAAGATGCACGAATGTGAAGTGCCAAAATGGAAGAAGGAAATTGTAGAAATTGTATGTGTATTTGAGAAGGAGCTCCCTACAACTTTCATGGACTTATAATTCCACTTACGTATACACATAGTCGATGAGATTGAATTGGTGGGTGTCGTATCGATGTTGTGGATGTTTTTATTTGAGAGGTATATGAAAAATTTAAAGAGGTATGTCTGACAAACGGCACATCTAAATGGTTGCATGGCTGGATGTTATATATTGGATGAAGAATTTCTCTTTCTATCTAAGTTCCTTGGTAACTATTTAGAAGATGGGAATTCTTCTGGGATGAAGAACAAGCATTATATAATATTTATGGAGAAAAGCCACAATATAATGGTGTTCTAGTAGAAATTGGTAAGTAAAATCATGATCATTGTGGTTATTTTTATTGTGATCATTAATTTACTCTTTGATTTACTTCTTAAATTAACAACATGGCATTTGGAGTTTGAAATAAGTGTGTTGACATGTAATAGGTGTAGACAAAAGTGCTATAATCGACAAGTTCATTCTGTACCACATGGATTTTATGATGAAATGGATTTATTTGTATGATAGAAAGAGATAAGAGGTTTTAGAAGCAAAGAGATGCTTAAAGATATCAAACTAAAGGAATACCTCATTTCCTATTGATCTACAAGGGGAATGGGCCAAATATTTCACACTAAAATCGGCTAGTTAACAAAATTAAGATCAAATAGAAGATGCAAATATAGATTCAAACATAATAGAAGATGAAACCAACATTTATAGAGGATGTGAAATAAAGGTATAGTTGGAATTTTATAGAATTTTGTATCCTTATAGTTTTGACACTATTAACTATTTACTATTCATCATTATATTTATTTTAACCGAAATAAATGGTCTTTCACAAGCAAGGAAAGATCCATCAATGTGCGCATATGGTCGAAATTATCGTATTGAACATGTAGATGTAAAAGGACAATCATTTGATTATGGCATGGTTGACATCAAGAAATCCACTCGATCATGCTCATAAGTTAAGAATATTATTGAAGGGAATCTACAATATGTTGGGAAAATACATGAAATTAATGAGTTGGATTACTAATCTTTTAAAATTTGTAATTTTAAGTGGAGATAGTATGAATAATTTGAGAGGACATGAATACATGATACCCATAGTGGATGTTTTCTATAGATTCGTGAAATTTCCTTCCTCAGGATAAGGAGCCTTCTGTTCTACCAATTCATTGTGAAAAGGTATTTCTTTAACTCAAATAATTAGAAGCGGTAGTGATCAACAATATATTAATACATTTTTTATTGTGAATATATACATGTGTTTATTAATCAATAAAATTGTTATAACATATGGATAATATATATGTACTTGTTCATGTGCATGCATTTTTATATGAAGATATTGTGGACCCAAAATGTATATTTTTCATGCATTACGATCCAATATTAAGGCATGTACTTGATCATGAATTAGTGGATACTGATAAAAAAATGATGGAAGAAAAAATGAGAGAGAGGGATTAGAGAACATTGAATAAAATTGGCATCCATGATGATGGTGAAGATGGTTATGTTCATGCATAATAAGACAACATTAATACAAAGTTACATGATTTTATGGAAGACAAAAATATGTATGGAATAGAAAATTATGATCCAAACACATCTAGTAACAATATACATGGTCTACATTTGTTAGCTAAATCCCTCTTGCGGACAAGAGTGATCTCCCTAGAATCCTAAAGCAAAACTAGAAACAAATAGAAAAAATGATATCTCTTTCCTTAGCCTATAACTAAAACATGAAACAAGAAATATGTGAAGGATCACTTACCTATTAAAAAAATTCTTGTATAAGTCCTTTCAACTCTTTCAACAGTCAGCTTTCCTTCAAGGCCTTAGAGGCTTTCCAAATGCTTTCCACAGCTTCACCATGATGCTCCAAAAGATATTTTCATAGACAAAAAAAAATCAAAGGTATCGAAGCATGTCACATATGAAAGCAAAGGTAAATGAAATCCTTAATCTAAAATAAAAAATATAAATTAATAAATAATGAGTTATAAACAATGTGGATGATCAAGGAATCCCACAAATAACATAAAAAATGGATGGAATTAGGAAAGAACAATTAATTTGTCTTAATATCAAAGGGAAAACAAACTTACAACCTGGTTTCCTTGATGTCACAAGCCTCTTTCAATGGCCTCCATTCCTTCCCTTGATGACAAGATATTCAAACCCAAAACCAATAGCATGAGTTTACAAATCCATGTCTCAATCATCTCCCATTACTTTAGTCCTATGTTGAATTTATAGGAAGGATGAGGAGGTTTCTAGTTACTCTTCTCAAGGGATATGATTCTTAAGAAAATTAGATTAGTTCCATGTACCAAGGGATGAGGTGCAGGTGTGTACTTGTTCAAGGTTTCTAATTTGGATAAGATTCCTCAACCAAAGCTTCTAGAACTTAATTTTTCTATTTTTACCTTCATGAATAGACCTCCATAGTTTATTATGGAAGAAACTACGCAAGTTTGCACAGTTTACAATGGAAGAAACTATGTTGGTGCGGGTTTTGTTGAGGAAAACTACACATATGCTTGAAAGGGGCTCTAAATCAGTGAAAACAAAAATTACTTTTGTCCCTTGTATTTTTTACTTCAAGCTTCATAGGGGATTCACTTGGGACAATCGATCATATGGAAAGATATCTGAATCGATAGTCATGGTGACAAATTTAGTGTAACAACGTTCATAGTTCAATGATGATGAAGATGATCCAAGCCAACTTGAGGATGATGATAATATTAAATACTTGAAATATCATATGGACATTGAAAATGATACAATGGAAGACATTGTTGCAGAAAATGATGTTAATTTCCAAGACTTCTAAATTTTCATAATTATTTGTAATATGTGCTTACAAATCATGATTACTATAGCCTTAAATTTGAAATTCTCTATTATTATCTCTATCTATACAAATTAACTATTGAAATATCATTAAAGTGTTCAAGATATGGTATAAATTTTCGAAAGAAAAAATAAGGATTACTTGAATGCTTCTTCCAATCATTTTTTATCAACATATGTTCAAGAAGACATAAGAAAGTTAATAAAATATTAATTCTTGTATCTCACTATGATTTTAATAAGTAACATTGTAAAATTCGTTATTTTTATGTTTTTTTCATTTTAATATTGTTCAACCCACTCATACATTTAATTGTTGATCCAGATAGGCTTTAGCCAAACAAATTCTATAGTAAAAAAGATAATAACTAGTATAATATAATCTCAATTGAAAGCTATTTCACACATATTCAAAAATCAACAAATATTTTACACATTCCTCACAGATTCAATGAGAAGAAATAATACAAAATAAGCTACTATTTTATTCATCCACTCTCATAGCACTCTTGAAAACCATCACTCATTCAATTTGCACACATAAGAGGAATTACAATACGAAATGTAATATAAAAGAAAATAGTTCAATGCCACACTAAATTGAGGGACTTGTCTGAGGCCTAAGTTTTCACACCATCAAAACCTTACTGCAATTAGTTAAATTACAAACAATTAACTATAACAAAAATAATCCCCTGGATTCGGGTCACCTGCAGGTGATGGACCTCGCAGACTGACAAATTTATGCACATGCAATGAACCCTTCAAGTCATGGAAACAAGGCCTCATTACTACACCCATCCCATATCCTCGGAATTCACAAGAAACCCTATTGATCGAGGTTTGTGATGTGGTAGCGAACTAGCCTCCCTTCTATTATTCCTCTTCTTTCTTTCCACCATGATCCTCGTCACTCCCTTTTACCTCATCCCTACAGGTCGCTTCCCCTACATCAAACTCACGAGTCATTCCATAGATAGGTCATCACTGTGGTTGGGGAAAAGGTCATGGATGACCACTTATAACCCTAGAAAACACCTCCATAGCCACTTTGTTTGACCACAACATACTTGATAACATTCATAAAATGTTAATGGCCATGGAAAAAGAGGAGTTTTGGTGTCATCCTTCATCCCTTTTGGCCCTATGAAACATCTTAGTCGGGAATCTAAATGAAAATGAAGTAGCTAAAATCAAGGGCACCAACTAAATTGTTAAGGTCTCCACTCTCTAGCTACCCATCGTCATCCCTAAAGAATTTGACTATAGGTATAGATATTAGCTATCCTCCGAACATCCCTTCCCATTTTATGCCTCTCGTGTACTCCCCTCTAGCCAATTCATCTACTGCCCCCTCTCACAAAATTTCTTCTCCTCCCTCTATGCCTCTTTCTACCCTGGAAAATAATGCATTTCCTCCCCTTCTCCCCCTTGATCTAGATCATATGGGTGTTTAGTTGTGGAGGATATTTCATAGGCTAGCAGTTTAATGCAAGCCTATGGAAACTCTTAGGCACATGGCAGCTGGAGTTGAACATCATTTTGGCTTCACAGTGGCATGCATTATCCACTTACCACTTAACCAACACATTTTTTTTTCTCTATCCTCCTTTTTATTCAATGGCTTGCATAACATTATTGTTTTTCTCATTGGTGATCATTGTGATAATACCCCTCATGCTTGACCCATAAGTGACAATTTTGCAACTAAGGCTCCCCCATTTTTGTTTCAATTCACATTTTATACCACCCCTAATGCTACTATCTAGATTCTGTGAGGCTCAACCATCCTCTGTAATTTTAATGGCCACACATTTTTTAGAAACGGTTTGGAAGTTTTAAGCTCTGGTTTTCCCCTTCAGGGGAAAATAAATTTTTATTTTTATCTCTGGTTTCCTTGTTCTGAGGCAGGGATGAACCTCATGGATGTAAATAATGTATATTTTGTTAATTTAATCTAATTTTCAAGATATGGTATGCATTGTTGGTAAAAAAAATAGGATTACTTCAATGCTTCTTCTATTCATTTTGCATTAACATATTTTCATGAAGACATAAAATTTAATACAATATTAATGCCCATATATAATAATTTTTTCAATAATAAAATTTTTTAAATTCGTTATTTTTATATTTTTATCATTTTATTGTTGGTTGACTCGCTCCTAAATTTAATTATTGATCGAGGTAGGCTTTAATTTTCGCAAGCCTGTCGTACAAATTCTATGATAATTAGATAATGACTAGTATAAAATAATCTCAACCCAAATTAATTGCACACACATTCTCATCAATCAACAAAGTTGCTACACACTCGACACAGATTCTATGTGAAGAAATATTGTAGAATAAGCTAATCTGTCATTCAACCAATCTCACAACACCCATGAAAATCATCATTCATTCAATATGAACACATAAAAGGAAGTGCAATCCTAAATGTAACAACAAAGCAAATAATCCACGGCCACACTAAACTGAGGGACTACTCGAGGGCTTAAGATGTCACACCATCCAAATATTACTACAAATATTTGAATTACACACAAAATTTACTATAAAGAAATCGGTAACAACAATCACATAAATGAGAAATATTTATTTAATCTATCATTCGACTACTCTCATAGAATTCTTGCAAACGATCACTCATTCAATTTCCACACAAAAAAGGAAGTACAATCCAAACTGTAATAGAAAAGAAAATAATTCACTTCCACACTAAACTGAGGGAACAACCTAGGACTTAAGTTTTCACACCATCCAAACCATCTTATAACTAGTTAAATTACACAAAAAAATAATTGTAATAGTAGTAGTAACAATAATCACATAACTTAGAAATATTGATGCAATCTATCTCCATTCAACCACTCTCACAACACTTCTAAAAAGCATCACTCGTTCAATATAGATACATAAAAGTAAGTGTGATCCAAACTATAGAAAAAAAGTAAATAATTCAGTGCCACACTAAACTGAGGGATCGATCCAAGACTTAAGTTGGCACACCATCCAAAGCTTACTGCAATTAATTCAATTACACAAAAAACTAATTGCAACAACTACAGTAACAACAATCACATAACTGATAAATGTTTATCCAATATGTCATTAAACTGCTCTCAAGGCACTCCTTTAAACCACCACACATCCAATCTACACACATAAAATGAAGTGCAATTCAATGTGTAATATTCACTATCACACTAAGTTGAGGGACTAGTTGAGGAATTAAAGTGTCGCACCATCCAAATATTATTGCGATTAATTAAATTACATACAGAATTAACTATAGTAACAACAATAAAAAAAATCAAATAACTAAGAAATATGTATGAAATTATGTATTCCAGTTTAACTAACGATTTCTCCTTGCTAAGAAGGAGGGCCATTCCTCCTTGGTAGGGGATATTGTACTAAAAAACACACGAACTAATTAGAGGAAATTATTGAACCACAAAGTGCGGATTTACATTAATAAAAGTATCATGATCACAGAGCTTTGGTGTTTCACCTTTCATATGCTATTCTCTAATTCTTCGCTCTAGCCCTCGCGGAAAAATAGTCTTCTCTTTTAGATATATTAAGTACAATGAGATTATCATCATGAGAATCCTTCAAATCTCATGTGACTTAAAATAAAATTATATATTAACAATTAAAAAATGATTTCCATGGCATGGGTAAGACTATACATATTCCTTTAATTACATATAGAGTTACAAAAGGTCTCAACCAAATGATCTAGATGTGCCACAAATATCTCCAAGTCATGAGTTTTTTTTTACTTTGATGTTCTCCTAGATCAAGTATGACTAAGAAATGAAACACATGCTTAATAAATTGTTTGTATAACAAAAAAAACTCTCTAAATCCTAATTAATCAAAATTGGTAAAGGAACCTTAAATGTAATCCTGTAACAGCAAGATTCGATAGAAATCCAAACTTGAAATAACCCATACATTAGATTATGATAAATAGTAGCCTAATAAATTAGTTCTAATGTCAAGTTATAAGTATAATTGTACTAAGAAAGAAATAATTTAAAAACGACATAATTAGATGAATAAGGGTTGCTAAGTAATAAGATATGGTCCTCTTGATAAGAAAAAGGGATAAAATAAATAGGAAAATAAGTAGGAAGAAAATTACAATTTCGTGACCCAACATCTCCTCCTAGCTTAAGATGTGATGGTCATATTGGTTTAATTATGAAATGTAGTTGTGTTAGAATTGTCTAATAATGCAATATTATGCCAAGGTGAGGTATGTATTAATTTCACAAATAATTGGCTTTCCTAGATTCAGTCTAATTAGGAAAGGAAACATGTCTTATGCAACTATCTGTATAAAAAAAAAACTCCTCGAACCTTAATTAATACAAATAAGTAAAGGAACTAAAATGTAATCCTATAAAAACAAGTTGGGACAAACCATCCAAACCTAAAACAGCCTATCCATTAACCATTATAATACTTAACCCATAAGCACCAAATACCTTAGCCCTTGACCCTTAATCCATTAAACCCTAACCCCTTTCCCTTAACCCTTAATCCATATACCTTAAATCCTTAAATCCCATAATCCTCATGTACCATATCATGACCAAAATGGGAGCTAACCAAGGAGTTAATGTAGGTGCAAAAAAACGAGATAAATGTGACACTACCATTGGATATATTTCTTTGAAAAAATTATGGAACTATTTTCAGTTGTATTTATTGCACTATTTAGGTTGATATTTATAGCACTATTATTTCTTGCATTAGCGCCTGAATGTTTTGGACAGTGAAAGAAACATGAAAAATTGTGCCATCCTAAGAAAATGGTTTATTTTTTCAAAAAAATTGGAGAAAAATACACTAAAACAATCCTTGGAAGAGGAATGGGAGCTAATCACAAGGATTTCATGTAGTGCTAATTTAACTAATATTGGTTGTGTGTGGCTCATTTCATATTATTTTGATTGAGTATCAATTATCTGTCATAGATAACAACAACTTTACTTCATTATGGTTGTTATAATTTTTCTTGGTTGAATTATATTTCATTTCTATATGTTCCTCAAGGATTATATTGGATTGGAACATCACTTAATAGTTATGTCACATAGCAACATTGACCTTGTCCAACTTTAGAATAGTTGAGTGTCGTTTAATCTAGTTGACCTTAGTTGAGTGTGGTTGAATATCATTACTTGTCACTAACCACAATGGACAATGGTTAACTATGGTCAAAAGTGTCGTTTTTGTTGACTATAATTGATGTTACTTGACTTATGCCACATCTCTATGTTCCTCAAGGTTTATGTATCATTTTAATTCTTTGTAAGGAATATATTTCACTTGGGCATTACTTAAGTTTTATGGTGTATATGTACATTCCTCAAAGGTGATATTGCAGTCCTATAATTGATATCAAGGGTTACTTATGGTATATTTCAACATTTCTCAATTGAAAGCAACCATTTACTAACATCACATCAAGCATAAACCCTAAAGAACATCATAATATAATAATTATGGTTGAATTAAACTAAAATTGGCTAAGTGTGTTTCACTATAAAATTCTTCTATGAAATTTTGTTCAGTATAACATGCTAAATTTATACAAATTAATGTACACCATTGTTTCTAGTTACGAGTTCGCACGTACAAATATGACCAAATTAATCAGGCAACATTTTGTAATCATTATCTTTTTATTGAGAGGAATGTTTTCCTCAAATATGTAATTTTCGATGTGTAAATATTTTTAATAGATATATAAGAAATATTAATTTAAATCTAGTAATGTACAATTGAAATTTAGTAACTCAATATATGTAAAAAATAAAATAACATAAATAATAAATGATACATTCTAGATATCAAGATAAATATTTCTCGGTTAATATTTTCTTCTTTTTTCCTAGGAGTTGTTAGAAAATTGATAGTGGTAGATATTTATTTTATTTTCCTAGACTTTAATATTTTCTTGCAAACTTATTAGCTTTTGTGTGTTGTTTTAGTTATATATTTGATCAAAAATATCAAGAACATAAACTTCAACAATAGAGCACACAAATATTAGGTTCTCAACCACAAAAAAAATCCATCCAAGGGGGAAACCCTGGAAACTCTTCTCTTTCTAGAATCTACTTCAAATCAGATACAAAGACACAAACCCTAGACTAGTCCTTCTCCTAGCACGTATGGTAACGCAAACCAAAACAGATCTTTAAATAAAATCCTTCCAAATTTAGGTAGAAAAGCTTCCATGGATTACTTTTGGCCATACATATTTTCTATGCTATAGGATATTAAATGTGGTCCACATATACTACTCACGGTTCGACATAATGGAATTTAAATTTAAAGGTAGGCATTCACCACATTTATTGCAACGTTGACCTTGCAGCTTCAATAATGCCAACTCGTCCAACAACTCTGACACTGCAACTTTGTCCTTGAAACTTATCTAGAAACTCTAATATAGGTTCTTCCTAAGACCTTACTCGAGAAAGATAACTCTCCAAGGTAAATGAGGTAAATATAGGTTTTTCTCCCTTATAGATAAGATATTTTTCACTTCTTTGTACTGCAACTCGTACCTTCAATTTTGGCCTCGTTCTATAGCACAAGAAAACCTAGATCTTTGCATGTGTGAGAGACATAGAGCCAAAAAATAGGAATATTTTTCTTTCTTCCTTCACCAAGGCCTTCAATGTTCTATTCAGCTTCTCCCAACTTCATATAAAAAAAATTCTAGTTGAACTGCTTCTTTAGATAGCCTTCTCAAGGGGTGAAATTCCATCCCTTAGTATGACTTAATTATCTGAGGGCCGACTAGTACTTTTGGAGTTTCGAGGACTTTCAAGACTCTAAAATAATTATTTTTACAATTCATTTATCTCTGAATGGTCTTATAAACATGATGTTGAATCTTTTGGCTCATAACAATCGATCCTAAGACCTAAAAAACCCTTGAAGCACAAAGAACATGCATTTAGCTAGAAGAACATCAAATTGAGAAGGAAACCCATGTTTTAATAATAATAACTTTTTTTCTTGTTACATGAGATACATATTAAAATTAATACAACAATTATAAAGACCAAAACTAGTTACATTTTCAATGTGAGCCACTAAAATAACCATTAGATTGGGTATAGAACTAGTTTTAAAGATCATTTTTGAAAAAATATTAGTAGAACTTGGTATTGATTTTTGCTATCAAATCTACAGAAGGTTAATCATTTTTCAGCATCTTTCACTTTAATATAATCTTGAAATCATTGAGTTAAGAGGTAGAATTTACTTTTCAATCTAATTACATGATTAGGTACTCTAGGATTCTTAATATTTGAATGAATAATATTAAAGATTGTAAACTACTTCATAACGTGTTCAAAACATGGGGACTAAGGGGCCATAATCACTTTTTTTCCCTGGAAAAGAAGCTACAATTTCATTTAACATGAAATAAAACTACATTTGTCACGTATTCTTTATCATGTATGTGAACCTTCGTTATGATCACAATATGGGAAAATGAACTATGATCTCTAAATGAAATCTAAATCTTCTCCACTAAATTGGAGTCTAATCACAAAGGGCCTGAAAAATGAACTTACTTGAAAAAATATTTAAAATATAGGAATATAAAAAATTCAATATAGTTCTTTATGTCAGTTCTTCAATGTCTCTATACAATTTACCAATTGTCACCACATATCTTGAGATAAGAGGTAAATAATGTTCTAAAAGTCTAGTAATGAAATAGAAAAACTTCCAAAATAAAATAATCATAATAAATATGGATCATAAAAGTTAGAGTATTGATTATCCACTTCCTCCCAAGTGTACCATTGTTTAATAGGTAGTGATAATATAACCTTTTCTATATTTATAACATAAATTGGGAATCACCCTTTACTTTTTTTAATTCTAATATTTTCGTGAGCAGACCCTGCAAAGCGTCCCCACCATCATTGCCTTGCAAGAGACTTTCTATGCAAAATAAATTATGCCAATGATTCAATATTTGCCACTATTCGTGATTTCGATAAACCAAATAAATATTCAAACATTATGCACGTAGCATATTACCATCAATTTGAAAAAATACGACAAGTTGGGGTTATTTTCTAGGTCCCACCAGTAGGACCAAGGACTAGGTAATGTGGAATCGATGAATTGAGGGAGAAGATTTGGAATCCATAAGTTTAAAAAGGATGTGTTGTGCATGTGTGTGGAGGATGAACAATCTTACTATGCCAAGATATCTCATAATACAAGTTATTACATTTTATTAATCATAATAACGTCTTATAATACACATTACTAGTAGTAGCCAATCCAAACATTCTAACCATTATTATTAACCTATAACTCTTTGAATTATTAAATACATGTGTGAACTCCTTCACATTTGACATTATATCCATGAAACACATCAAGACCCCATTGTTGTTGAATACAAAACTTACTACAACGAAATAAAATAAAATAAACAATAAAAACAATAAACCTCGAACATTTTGTTATATATATATATATATATATATATATATATATATATATTTTGGTTTTTTTTTTTTTAAGATTGGTAGGATCACATCTTCATTATGTCCAATATATTGTTGTGATTTAGGCAGGAAATTGAACCTATAACTTCATATCAAGGATTTTCTTAACAAAGCACCCTATCAATGTATATCTAAAACCCTGTGGACAAATATTGGTTTATTTTAGATCAATATTCTAAATTTTTTAATTTGCTTACATTTTATAACTATCTATCTCAAAATAGTTTTCACATTTCTTTTAACATTTAAAACTTAATTTTATGTTTTTTAAACAAGTCAAATTTAAAACTAATAACTACGTATTTACAATGATTTGAACCCATATCATAAGTTTTTAATATTATGTATCCCATTGCCATATTCAAATATTTGGAGGCCTATTGAAATAAAATCAATGGGATTTGTGATGTCCAAATTCTTAAAAGAGGTTTGAAGCTCTACTGAGGTGGAGAAATTTCCATTGCCAGGATGATTAAAAGTGGCTAGAAAAATTTGAAGAAATCTTCCAGTAACCATGTTTGAATCATTTTTTTTATATTGGAAATGGATTTAGCACCATTAAAAATCTTTAGGGCACCCAAAATATTGAAGTTTGGCAACAATAATATATATTTACAAAAATCACAACCATATTTTCTTAAAATCTTACCCCAATTTCCATTATTTTCAAAGAAAACTAGAGCAATGAAAAACTCACTCTTTTCATCTCAATAAATAACAACCAATGCAACTCATTTCCGTGGAAAAAAAAAAAGCAAAGAAATTGATTTCCGTGCAAATTTGAGATGTACCTTAGAATTATTCAAATTTGTTTCACGAGAAAAAAAAATTCATGAATACTGTGAAAGAGATTTTAAATAAAATGTAATCACAAGTGTAAAATTATATTGAACCATTTTGGATATAAAATAGTTATATGGAGAACCTCAAACGAATGACACACTAATGCAGTTACCCAGGTCATACATCTAACAAACCTTATACTGTCTTATGATGAGATTGTTGGAATTTAATTCCAACTGCTGCACGCAGAGGTAGGACGGTGAGCTTAAACACTGATGGGAGAGGTAAAGGACAGAATTAGTGGCAACAATCTCCATTTTTTGATCTTCAGCCAACCACGGTCTCCTCCGCACTTAAACGTTCACCAACTCCATTGAATCTTCCTCCAACCACTTTTAACGCACAACAACTTTCATTCTGGGGGCAGCAAGCTTGAGTTGCAAAGAGGAGTGATGACCCACCGGAGGAGGTGATGTCACCTTCCTCCTGATGAATCAAATCGTTTTTGAGGGGGCAAAGAAATCGGCTCTTGCATAATGTTTGAACCCCATGGAATGTTTTTTTAATGTTTTTGATTTAGTTTTTAGTTTCCATGGCATATATGTTTTATTTGTTTTTTTTTTTAAATTCGATTATATATATTTTAATAAATATTATAAATATGAAACATTTATAATATATATACATATGTAAAGTAATATGCTATGCGCATAGTAGTGGACTGTGAAATGTAATTTCTTGCCCGAAGGCAGAAAAGGAAAAACAGAGAGACATAGTGAAAAAAAAATATAGAGAGTAGTAAGCTGTGTTTTGTAGCAGTGTGTGCCAAAGAAAAAGAATGTTGTGTGAGTAGTAGCATATGCCAAAAAGAGGAGTGTTGTGTTTTGTAGCAGCAGAAGTTTTTTTTGTGAATCCAGAACTTCGTTATGAAGAAAGAATTTCACTTTTGTAACAGAGTTTTGTTTTTAATGAAATAAAGTGTTTATGCCATCTCTCTGTCTGCAATTTTTTTTTAATCTCTATGTTGTGTTGAGGAATTTTTATTTCTTCTGTGCGTTCGAAATTATCAGAAATTTCCAACATGGTATCGGAGCTAGTCTAGGTGCTCAGTGAGCGAAGCATAGACGCTATTCACTGCATAAGTTGTAAGAAGGTTATTGAAGCGGATTTCTCTAGTAGAGAGAAAGCTTCTGTTTTTTTACATATTCAAAAGAGTTTTATTATTTCATTTTTTGTTTTTTAACACAGTCAATAACACTATCGTGTTTGCATAGTTATGATGGCAGCAACAGGCACGAGCCTGATGAATCCCCAACTTCCACAGTTTAACAGGAAGAACCATGAATATTGGGCAATCACGATGAGAGCCATGTTTGCTTCACATGACATATGGGAGCTATTTGAGAATGGCTACCCAGAACCAGCAGACACACCAGCGCTGGCTGCTTTGATAGTAGCAGAAAGAGACTTGTTAAGAGATAATAGGAAGAAGGACTCCAAAACCCTCTTCTATCTCTTTCAGTCAGTGCACAAGAGTATTTTCCCAAGGATTGTAGTAGTAAAAAAGTCTAAGGAGGTGTGGGATATTCTCAAAACAGCCTATCAAGGCATGGAGAAGGTGAAGACAACAAAGCTACAAATGCTG
This sequence comes from Pinus albicaulis, assembly GCA_034641835.2. Lineage (NCBI taxonomy): Eukaryota > Viridiplantae > Streptophyta > Pinopsida > Pinales > Pinaceae > Pinus > Pinus albicaulis. The sequence goes on from JAXQQM020059258.1 coordinate 330,399, forward strand.
AGGAGAGATTTTGAAACTCTCTGTATGAAATAGCCTGACACTATAGAATCATTTTAAACTCATGTTATTGGGTTGGTTACCTATATAAGGTCTCATCGAGAGACACTTGAAGAAAGAAGAATAGTGGAGAAAATCTTGAGAAGTATACCCTTAAGATTTGATGCGATAGTAGTGGCAATAAAAGAGACAAAGGATCTCTCACTATTTACAATGGATGAGCTTAGTGCATCCCTAATGTATCATGAACACAGAATGAATAGAGGAACATATTCCTCATTAGAACAAGCTTTCAGGACTCAAATGACTTTTGGCTGAGGCAGAGGTCAAGGCAGAGCAAACAACAGAGGAAGAGGAAGAAACCCATGGAGAGGTGGAAGAAATAGCCCTACAAGTTCGAGTGGAAGGGGCAGCAACCAGAACCAGAATGAAGGCTCAAGCCAACATCAAGCTCATGGACAAAGGTATGATAAATCCCAATTCCAATGTCATTATTGCAAGAAATGTGGGCACTATGCCAATGAATGTAGGAAAAAGAAAAATGACATGAATAATAGGCAGAATGCTAATTTTACAAAAGAAGAAAAGAACCAAAAGAATGTGATGTTAACATGTAATTATGTAGCACAAGATATAAAAGATGATGTATGGTTCTTAGACTCAGGTTGTAGTAACCACATGATTGGAAACATAGCAATGTTTTCCAATCTAGATGAAAATGTTAAAACTAAAGTAACAATAGGGACTGATAGTAAGGTCTTTATCATGGGGAAAGGAAAAGTAAGTATCCTGACAAGAAAATGAGAACAGAAGTTTGTGCCAGATGTATATTATGTACCTGGCTTGAAATTTAATATTTTTAGCATTGGAAAACTCATAAAAAAGGGCTACAATGTATTCTTTAATGATTATGTGTGTGCAATCATGGACATACCTCGAAGAAAGAAATTCATTGCAGAGGGGTAGATGACAAGCAATAGGATATTTCCTCTCAAGCTCAGAAAACACTTGAAGGAAATAAGAAATGTAGTAGCTGTAACAAAAGAGGTCTTTCAAGAGTAAGTGAAAGATGAAAACTAGTTATGGCACTTGAGATTTGGACATCTCAATTTCGGAGGGTTGAACTTGTTGCACAGAAAGGGAATGGTAAAAGAATTACCACTGATTGAGAAATCGGGAAGCCTTTATGAAGGTTGCATCTTGGGAAAACAACACAGAGAAATCTTTCCAACAGGGAAGAGTATAAGGGAAAAGACACCCTTACATATTTTCCACTCAGATTTTTGTGGACCAATGCAAACACCATCTTTAGCTAGCATAAAATATGTTTTGACATTCATAGATGATTACACCAGAAAGACATTGGTGTATTTATTGAAACAAGAGAGTGAAGTGTTTGAATAGTTCTTCCACTTCAAAGCTCTTGTTAAGAAGCAGAGTGGGCACTACATCAAAGTTCTAAGAACTGAAAGAGGTGGAGAATACATCTCCAAAGAGTTCCTACATTTCTGTAGGGAGAATGCCATACATAAGAAGCTTACCACAAGGTACACACCACAACAAAACGATGTTGTAGAAATGAAGAATAGGACCATCATGGACATGGTTAGAAGTATGTTGAAGAAAAAACATTTTCCAAATGAGTATTGGGCTGAAGTTGTCAATTGTGCAGTGTATATCTTAAATAGATGCCCAACCAAAGCTTCATGAACAAAGTTCCGGAGGAAGCATGGAGTGGAACAAAGCATTTTGTCACTCACGTGAATTTTTTTGGATGTGTGGCTTATGCACGTGTCCCAGATCAATTGAGAAAGAAGCTTGACAACAAGGAGGAGAAGTGTATCTTTGTTGGATACAGTGATGAGTCCAAGGCATACAAAATCTATAATCCATCCACCAAGAAAGTAATAATAAGCAGAGATGTGCAGTTTATTGAAGAAGAAGCTTGGCATGGAAGCTTAGAGAAAATAGTGAATGTGAAGACATGTGTGTCTCATGAAGAACAAGAGGAATGTACCGCAGCAAATAATCCCTCCTTGGTGGCTCCTCCTCCACCACCACAAGCACAACAAACCACACCACAAGGTGGAAATAGAACAGCCTTGAGAAATCAAGGAAGTGCTTCTTCAAGCATACCATAAGGAATTGAAACTCCATCGAGTTCAAGTGGAACACCAAGTGCACCAAGAAGACCGAGATTTAGAAATCTAAGTGAGATTTATGAACAAGGAGAGGTAAATGATAATGTTGGTCTGAACTTTTTTTTTTTTTCATTTTCATCTTGATGACCCAATTCATTTTTAAGAAGTTTTAAAAGAAGAAAAATGGATTGAAGCAATGAATGAAGAGATTGGTGCTATAGAAAAGAGTAATACATGGGATTTAGTGAACCTCCCTAGAGGTAAAGAAGTCATTGGAGTAAAATGTGTCTATAAGGCCAAGAGAAATGTTTAAGGCAAGATTTAAAGTCACAAAGAAAGACTTGTTGTCAAAGGCTATAAGCAGCAACAAGGAAGAGATTATGAAGAAACCTTTGCATCAGTTGCAAGGATGAAAACAGTATGAGTAGTTTTGTCCATAGCAGCACAACACAAATGGAAGGTTTACCAAATGGATGTGAAATCTTCATTCCTGAATGGAGTGTTGAAAGAAGAGGTATATGTTGAACAAACTCCAGGCTATGAGATTGAAGGCGAAGAGCACAAAGTATGCAAGTTGAATAAAGCTCTTTATGGGCTGAAGCAAGCACCGAGAGCATGGTATAGTAGGATAGATGCTTACCTGATTGAAAATGGATTTTAGAAATGTGATGGAGAACCCACACCCTACATAAAAGAAAATGATGGTAAGATTCTTATTATTGTTTTATATGCAGATGATTTAATCTTTACTGGCAATGAAGTTTCTCTCATTGCTGATTTTATAGCAGTCATGAAGAGTGAATTTGAAATGACTAGTTTGGGTTTTTTAAGATATTTTCTCAGAATAGAAGTAGAGAAAAATGAAAATGGGATTTTTATTTCCCAAGAAAAATATGTTGAAGAAGTGTTGAAAAGATTCAACATGCAGAACAACAAGGGAATTGTAACTCCAACTGTCATGGGGTTAAAATTGAGCAAAGAAGATCACAGCAAGAATGTCGATCAGACATTGTATGAAAGCATAGTTGGTAGCCTCATGTATTTGACTACAACTAGGCCAGATATTATGCACGCTATAATTTTAATTTCCAGATTCATGGAAACACCAAAAGAGACTCATTGGAAAGTAGCCAAGAGGATTCTAAGGTATGTGAATGGAACAAAGGGGTATGGTATTTCATAGTCCCCATCTAAAAATTTTAAATTTATTGGTTATACTGGCAGTGATTTGGCTAGAAGTTTAGATGACAGGAAGAGAACATCTGGATATGCGTTTCATTTGGGGTTGGGAGTCATTTCATGGGCTTCCAAGAAATAAACAATAGTTTCTTTATCAACAGCAGAGGCAGAATATGTGGCAGCAACAACAGCAGCATGCTAATAACTATGGATGAGAAGAATTCTTAGAGATTTATGTCATGAACATGACAAAGGAACAACAATTTATTGTGATAATAGATCAGCGATAGATTTATCAAATAATTCTGCCTTCCATAAGAGAACAAAGAATATTGATGCAAAATTTAATTTTATAAGAGAACTAGTTAATAATGGTGAGATTGTTTTGCAGCATTGCAGGACAGAGGAACAGTTTGCTAATATCCTCACAAAGCCATTAATGGAGAAAAGTTTTAAGTATCTCAGAAAATGTCTGGGTATGCAAGAGAACAACAGTTGTAATTAACGGGAAGTGTTGGAATTTAATTCCAAATGCTGCACGCAGAGGCAGGACAGCGAGCTTAAACACTGATGGGAGAGGTAAAGGACAGAAGTAGTGAAAGAAATCTCCAGTTTCTGATCTTCACACAACCACATTTAACACACATCAACTTTCATTCCGGGGGCTAGAAAGCTTGAGCTGAAAAGAGGAGTGATGACCCAGCAGAGGAGCTGATGTCACCTTCCTCTAGACCAATCAAATCATTTTCGGGGGGGGAAATAAATTGGCTCTTGGTTAATGTTTGAACCCCACTGAATGTTTTTTTAATGTTTTTGATTTAGTTTTAAGTTTACATGACATATATATATATATATTTTTTTTTGTTTTAAACTTTTATTATATATATTTTAATATATATTATAAATATGAAATATTTATAATATATATACATATGTAATGTTGTGTAACCAGCTCCAAAAAGAGAAGAAAAGAGATATCAATGCCTTAGAAATGAGCCACTTCGAGGGGGAAACTTCCAATACATTACATAAATGAACAATTCTTGGATGATACAATTTACAAAACCTCCTTTCTATATATAGGAGTCCATGGGGCCATAATGTAATCCTAGTGGGCCACAATGTAATCCTAGCCGACCTAACAATAATAATTTAAGGGCACAATAATAACAAAATGGGGGTTACAAGGGTACAATAGTAACAATAAGGGGGTTACACTAACAAAAATAAGGGACTATACTAGTAATATAGGGACCTAACATGCCCCTCTCCTTCAAAAAAGTGTTGTCCTCAACGCTTGAGTAGCTCTGGGTGCTTCTGTATAAAATTCTCATCCTCCCATGTAGAATCTTCAGTGGGTAAGTTCTTCCACTTGATGAGATACTCCGAAATTGATCGATTCCGTAGCTGTCGAGTTCTTGTTTCCGTGACCGCTTCAGGTTTCAATATGATTTTTCCTTCCTCATCAAGTTCTGGCAATATTGTTTGAACTGGAAGATTTTCACCTATAACCTTCTTTAAGCATGAAACATGGAAAACTCGATGTACTCGCGAAGAAGCAGGAAGCTCCAATTTGTATGCCATAGTACCAATCTTTTGCAACACCTTGTAAGGACCATAGTACTTTGGCGATAATTTATTATCCTTCTTAGCTTGCCTGAGGGACATTTGTTTATATGGTTGTGGCCGTAAAAATACCCAATCTCCTACGTCAAAAATTCTCTCCCTGCGATGTTGATCTGCCTATTGTTTTATTCGATTTTGTGCCAAATTCAGGTTATCCTTTAAGAGTTGGAGAACTTCTTGCTGATGCTCGATGTGATCTTCCACTGCTTTAACCTTCGAATTTTCCCTTAAAGATGAAGTGATCGATGGTGGATGATATCCATAAAGTGCCATAAATGGGGTCATTTTTGCTGCAGTATGGAAGGAAGTGTTATACCACCATTCAGCGAGAGGTAACCACTTGACCCATTGTGTTTGTTTATCAGATACAAAACAACGAAGATATCCTTCCAAACATTTATTTACTATCTCTCTTTGACCATCAGATTGAGGATGATAAGATGAGCTATGAGCTAATTGAGTACCCAAACAAGAAAATAACTCCGTCCAAAAATTTCCCGTAAAAATGGGATCTCTGTCGCTCACAATAACCCTTGGGCTTCCATGTATCTTTTGAATTTTGTCCACAAATGTAGTAGCAATTGTACTTGCTTTAAATGGATGAGATAATGCACAAAAGTGTGCATACTTGGTAAGTTTATCAACTAACACCATGATGACATTCTTGCCTTCGGACTTCGGTAAACATGTGATAAAATCCATTGAAATCTCCTCCCAACGTTGACTTGGAATGGATAAAGGTTGTAGAAGTCCTGGGGTCTTAATTGTCTCCACTTTATTCTAATCGAAAACCAAACATTCCGCCACAAACTTTTGAATATCAGATTTAAGGCCATCCAAAAAAAAATCTTTCTTCACCCTGTAGTAAGTTTTTAAAAATCCTGAGTGTCCTCCTAAAGGAGAAGTGTGCATTTCCAGAAGAATATTTTGTTTCAGTTGGGAATTCTTACAAATATATAAGCGATCTTTGTACCATAAGGAATCATTTTTCCAACTAAATGTATCAGATGTACTAGGATCTTGCTGCAACTTTTGATTGAGTGTCCATACATCTTCATCCTTCTTCCATTCATCTCTTGCTTCAGTTATCCAATCTGGTTGGATAATAGAAATGGCACAAAGAAATGCTTCCACCTCTTCATTCTTTCTTGAGAGTGCATCTGCAACAACATTAAGCTTTCCTTTTTTGTAGATTATTTCAAAGTCATAACCCAACATCTTTGTGACCCATTTTTGCTGCTCTTCTGATGATAGTCTTTGTTCCAAAAAGTGTTTAAGACTATCATGATCAGCTTTTACCTTGAAGTGTCTTCCCATTAGGTAAGTTCGCCATTTCTTTAGTGCATGTAGTATTGCTAACATTTCCTTCTCATAAATAGGTTTCTGTAAATACTTTCCTTTGATTGGACGACTTTCAAAAGCAATGGGTCTTCCTTCCTACATTAAAACTACACCAATTCCATTTCCTGAGGCATCACATTCCACAATAAAGGTTTTTGTGAAGTCTGGCGTAGATAAGACCAGTGCTAGGCACATTGCCTCTTTAAGATGTTCAAAGGCCTTAGTTGCTTCAGGAGTCCATGAAAATGCATATTTCTTCAATAATGTTGTTAGAGGTGCTGCTATTCTCCCGTAATTCTTAACAAACTTGTGATAATAGCCCGTCAACCTGAGAAATCCTCGCAACTGCTTTATTGTCTTGGGGACTTTCCATTCCTTAATGGCTTTAATTTTGTTAGGGTATACTTTAACACCCTCGTGAGATATAATATGACCCAAATATTCCACCTCTTGTAATCCAAAGAAACATTTGGATGTTTTTTCATATAATTGTTTCTCTTGCAATAGTTTGAGCACCCTGTCAACATGTTCAACATGATCCTTCCAAGACCTGCTGTAGATTAGTATATCATCAAAAAATACTAGCACAAATTTTCTAAGGAAGGTTTGAAAATGGAATTCATCAACCCTTGAAATGTAGAAGGTGCATTGGTAAGGCCAAAAGGCATGACCAAAAATTCATAATGACCCTCATGAGTTCGAAATGTTGTTTTTGGAATATCTTCAGTCTTCATTCTAATTTGATGATATCCCGAACAAAGATCCAACTTGGTAAAATAAATTGCTCCATGTAATTCATCCAATAATTCATCAATCACAGGAATGGGAAATTTATCTTTAATGGTGAGCTTATTGAGCTCCCTATAATCCGGACACATTCGCCATGATCCATCCTTCTTGTGTACCAATACTACAGGCGCAGAGAAAGAACTTCGACTAGGTTGAATTATACCCGCCTCTAACATTTCTGCAATCATACGTTCAATTTCACTCTTTTGGAAGTAAGGATATCTATAAGGCCTGATGTTTGGAGGAACACTTCCTGGAATCAAATGAATAGCATGATCATGATCACGAATAGGTGGGAGTCCTTTGGGAGTTTCAAACACCTTGGAATGATTGTCCAAGACTTGTTGGAGATCTACCGAAATAGATGATTTTGATGTCGGAATGTCTAGTGAGCATAATTGTGCAATTATGCCTCGTTGTTCTTTCTTTAGAAGCTTTGTCATGACATTAGAGCTTATTATCCTTCTCGGCTTCCCTTCAATACCCCGTAATTCGACTTCCTTTCCTTCTGAAAAAAATTTCAAGAAAGGTTCTTGAAAATTGAAAGCTACCGTCCCCAAAGATTGTAACCATTGTACTCCTAGTACAACATCAGCACCTCCCATAGGAATGGAAAGCATTGGACTAGTCAACACATATTCCCCCATGGTTAGTTTGATATTATGGCATTTTCCAGAGAAATTTATAGTTCCTCCATTTGCAACCATCACTTGACATTCTGGTGCTGGGTATAGGAAACAATTTAATTCCTTGGCTACCTTACAATGAATAAAATTATGGGTGCTACCTGAATCAATCAACACTATTACCTTTTTCTTCTTGATTTGTCCTTCTATCTTGAGAGTTTGAGGAGTGGTAATTCCTGCCGGTGCATTACACGATATGGTCGGATTCATTTCTTCCTCTTCTAGGGCTGGTTCCTGGTGTATATCCTCTTCTTGTTCATTTTCTTCTTCCTCTTCACAATCTATGTAAAATAATTTCTTCTCAGCACACTTATGACCTTTAGTGTATTTGCTATCACAACCGTAGCAAAGCCCTTTTGCTCTTTTTTCTTCCAATTGTTGTGGTGTCAACCTTGTAGGTTGTGGAAATCTAGGCATAGCAACACTTCCTTCTTTATAGAATTGAGTGGTAGGCTTCCTTGTCGCCATAATTTTACATTCAACTTTTCTTGCCAACTTGAATGCCTTCTCCAATGAATCAGGTTCCAAAACACAAACTTCATGTTGGATGTTATCCTTTAGAGTACCTATGAAGAGATCAATCCTGTGTTCCTCTGGAATATCAGTTACCCTTATATTCAATTTTTAGAAGTTCTCAATGTGCTGCCCCACTAAACCCTTTTGTTTGAGATTTAACAATTGGCTAAAGAAGGTGTTGCTCTTTTTATCCTCATAGTGTGCTATCATTTCCTCCGTAAAAATTGACCAAGTGACAATTTTTTTACGGGAGCAAATCCATCGATACCATACAAATGTATTTTGTTCTAAATGTAAAGTTGCAATGCGTACCTTTTGTGTGTTTTGCACGTTATGGAGATCAAAATATTGCTCCATCTGTAGTATCCATGTTACAGGATCCTTTCCATCAAACTTCCTCATATCCATCTTTGGAATATGGTGGTTCTTCCCGCCAACATTAGAGTTTATGAAATCACAATTAACCTTTATTTTGTTCTCATCATGAGGTTCTTCTACTATCTTTTCACCATTAGGAAACCTTTCTTGTATCAAATTTGTCAAACCTTCCATGTCATCTTTTAGAAAATTCTTCATGTTTTTCATTTTCTCATCGATCTTAGCTTCCATGTCATCCATCTTAGATTCCATGCCAGCCTCCATGCCATCCATCTTAGCTTGCACGCCATCCATCTTAGCTTCCACGCATTTCTTCAAACCGTCCATCTTCACTTCCATGCCATTCATCTTAGCTTCCATGCCTTTCTTCAAACCGTCCATCTTCACTTCCACGCCTTTCTTCAAAACTTTCATTTCATTTTTTGTTGCTCTTTGCGAGAGTGAAATTTGTTGCACTTGCTCTTGTAATTTTGATAGATCATGTTGCAATTCTTCATCTTCATGAGTCATGGTAGAGCCTTCTGAAGGCTTAATGGGTGTTGAATTATTTTTAGGTGCCATTTTAGAATCCAATATTGATACCTATTCTACAATATTCCCTTGAAATCAATTCAACTTGATTCTTCAAACAAGACTTATGCAATTCGGAAAAAGAATACACACCTTTTACTTGCTTTGAGGAGCTCGATATTGAAATTGAATTATCTCTGTAATTGAAAATCTTAAATATCTGAAATTCAGCCCTGTAGTAGCCCTCTAAAGCTTCTTTCAAATTTCATAGGTATGATCTAATTTGGATTCCCCAAGACAAAGTTGTGTCCAATCTCCCACAATGACCTAATTCTGGACTGGTTCAGTAGAGCAAACTTGTAGGACTTGCCACGTGTCACTGTTTCTTCCTTTGTCTCTGAAATTGATAGCCACGAAACTATAGTCCGTGTGCTTGCGACCACTTTTTACGGCACTCAAATCCACTACTCAGAGAGAGATTTATTGAAATTTTCCCACGATCACCTCTTTGAGATAAAATTCAGGAGCCTGAAAAAGCACTACCTTCCACAGATCATATCTCCAAAAATGTTGCGAACCAGGCTCTGAAATTTTTTGACGAATTTCCTCAGGATTTCAGCTTCGTACCATACGAATTTCAGATTCTGACCCTTCGTAGAAACAAATTTGTAGCGAAAATTCCACGATGACCTGTTTAGGGGCTTGAAAAAATACCTACCTTCCATAGATGATATCTCCGCAAATATTGCAAAACAGAATTTGAAATTTCTAGAAAATCTTCCTCAGGATTTCAGCTTCGTACCCTAAAAATTTCAGCTTCTGAAACTTCGTAGAAAAAAAGTTATAGCGAAAATGCCACGATGACCTGTTTGGAACAGCGAAACCCTAGAATCCCAAGCTCTGATACCAAATGTTGTGTAACCAGCTCCAAAAAGAGAATAAAAGAGATATAAATGCCTTAGAAATGAGCCACTTCGAGGGGGAAACCTCCAATACATTACATAAATGAACAATTCTTGGATGATACAATTTACAAAACCTCCTTTCTATATATAGGAGTCCATGGGGCCATAATGTAATCCTACTGGGCCACAATGTAATCCTAGCCAACCTAACAATAATAATTTAAGGGCACAATAATAACAAAATGGGGGTTACAAGGGTACAATAATAACAATAAGGGGGTTACACTAACAACAATAAGGGACTATACTAGTATTATAGGGACCTAACATGTAATGTAATATGCCATGTGCATTCTAGTGGACTGTGCAATATAATTTCATGCCCCAAGGCAGAAAAGGAAAAATAGAGAGATAGACAGCAAAACAAATATAAAGGGCAGTAAGTTGTGTTTTGTAGAAGTGTATGCCAAAGAAAAAGAATGTTGTGTGAGTAGCAGCATATGCCAAAAACAGGAGTGTTGTGTTTTCTAGCAGAAGAATTTTTTTTTGTGAATCCAGAACTTCGTTCTGAAGAAAGAATTTCACTTTTGTAACAAAGTTTTTTTTTTAATGAAATAGAATGTGATGCCATCTCTTGTCCGTAATTTGTTTTTAATCTTTATGTTGTGTTGAGGAATTTTTATTTCCTCTATGTGTTCGAAATTATCAGAAATTTCCAATAGAAATTCAAGCCTCTCTTATGATGTTAGTGATTATCATCAATTCTTTTACAATACATGGAATCTCTTACGAACACTTGCCTAACATCTATCATTCTTCATTAGAAGGTCCATATTGATTTGCCCCCTATGAGATGTATTACAGTACCTAATCCACTAAACATTGAGATGTTAATGCTCAAGAAATGATACAAGCAATGGAAAATAAATTATATATCTAGAAAGTGTGACCAGTGAGAATACATCGATTTCTTACTCGTGAAAAGGAAGTATTTAATGAGGATGATAAGGGTGCCTACAAAGGGTTGTATGTGTCTCTCGTATTAGCCGCAAGAAATCTACTTTTGTGATCTTGTATATTTCACTTATCTAACATATTTCTAATAATCCACCTCATGCTCTACTGCTCTACAAAAATGTATCCTTCATGTTATAAATTCATGTTTCATGTTCGCTGAAGTTGCAATAGTAACATTGAAACCATAAATATGATCAAAAATCTCAAAATGATATAAATATGGTCAAAACCTCAAAATGATATTCTAGTTCTGGGAAGAATTTGCAGGAGTCTATCTCCTACATCCACCACTTTGAACTTCTTTGTGCGAAAGATCATTGTTCATAGGTGCTTCTATGGAAGAGCTCTGCATAATGAACTTCCACACTCCAAGGACCTCTGCATTCAAAATCATACCCTTGCAATATTTAAAGCACAAACTAGTAGTGACTTACTATATTTATAACATAAATTGGGCATCACCCTTTATGTTTTTTTTAATTCGAATATTTTTGTGAGAAGACCTCGCAAAGCATCCCACCATCACTACCTTGTTAGATGCTATGCGGAAGAAAACCAAGCTAGTGAATTAATATTTTCCACATGTCGTGATATTGATAAATGAAATAAATATTTAGACATTTTGCACATGCTATGTAGCATATTACAATTTGTTTGAAAAAATTAGACAAGCCTGAGCTAGTTTCTTGGTGCCTCCAATAGATCCAACGACGAGGTTATGTGGGGATTGAAGGAAGATATTTGCAATCCAAACTATGCAAAGAATGGGTTGTGCGGAGGCAGGTAGAGGTGGGTAAGATGAACCATCTTATTATGCCGAGACATATAGTAATCTCGTTTATAACATTTTATTAATAGTAGCCACATTTCATAATAAACTTTATTAATAGTAACCAATTCGATCTTGCAACCATGATTATAAACCTATAAATTCACATTTCAGATTTTAACCTCTAAATATTTAAAACTTCATTGTTATTCAATACAAAACTTATTATAGAAATTTCAAATAAAATAAACAATAAAGAAAATAAACCTTAAACATTTCAATAGATAAAAGTATTTATATATACAAATATTGCATTATTTTAAATAATTTTTTTAAGTTTTGTAGTTCTTTTTAATTTTGTAAATGTCTATCTAAAAATACTTTTCAAAATTTTTATTGAGATCCCTACAGCTTTATGAGTCTCTTGTCTTACTTCAGTGATCTTGTCTATTATTCTTTTCCAACATACTCCTAATAATTTTCTTCATCCCTTTGCAAAAAAGTCTCCACCATGGTATATTTTGATGTTCCATGTTGGATGAAGTTTCAATAGAAATATTGAAACCTCTGATATGCTCTAGCAGAAGAGGGTAGAAAAAAATGAGTAGCGAAGATTGCGAAGACAAAATATGACTGATGAACAAAGGGAAGAAAAACGAAAGAAGGAACGTGAAAGAAAAAGGCAGCAACGAGAAAGACAAAATGAGGATGAAAGGGAAGCAGAACGAATAAATAATTCTCAAAGAAAAAGAATGAAATTTGAAGATATGGATGAGGACGAAAAGGAAGAACATAGAAGAAAAAAAAGACAAGAATATGTAACATCACATAGAAAAAGACAAATCGAAGGTCGTAGTGATCTAGGGCCAACAATTGAGGCTCATTCTCCTATAAGTATAAATCTACAAAATCATCAACCAATGGAGCAATGTGACGATGAATGTGAAATGATTTCCAATGTACCAGTGGAAGATGAAGTTATTGCACACAAAAGATTTTGTGAAAGAATTGATAAATTAGGTCATCCTCAAATGTGCCATGTGTGTGAGGAGTCATATCCTGGCATTCAAGTGGTGACTACAAAGACTGGTCCAATGTGTACAAGATGTAAACAAGAGGGTAATAAACATAGATTTTCATTACAAAATCATATGAATCCGGGGTTGCAGCCTTTGATCCTTGGAAGTCTTACACAAGTTGAGGAAATGTTGATAGCAAGAGCGAGTCCAATTTTGCAGGTAATGCATTCAATAGGTGGCCAATACAAATATAGAGGACACACAATCAGTTTTCCTCAAGATGTTAAAGATGTTGCCAATAAATTGCCTCGACATATTAAAGACTTGGATTTAATGATGGTGGTGCGAAAAAAAGGTCAGCAAGGATCAAGCTATGATTTCACTGTTAGAAGGCAAAAGGTACTAGATGCATTACTTTATAAGATTCAAAATGATCCATATTATAAATGTGTAGAAATTGATATGCATGCTGTGGACGAGTTACCAGAAAAAGCAACAAATGTGTCACATATGATTAATTCTGTTATACTACCAGATATGGACAATGACATAGACATTACATTGTTAGAAGGTGCTCCAGGTTGTGAAGATGCTTTAGACAATTATGATACAACTTCTTTTGCTGTAAGGCCTCCAAATGCACCTAGGGAAATTGAACTTATTCGTGCATGGGCAGATAATCCTAATAGAGAAGAAAACCAACTAGATGGTGAAACTACAAATGTCATTAATTGGCCTAGAATTGGTTCATCTCCAATAAATGAGTACAATATTGAAGGGTTATTTGATATGGCATTTCCAACATTATTCCCTAAAGGAGAAGCCGATTGGTTACAAGCACGACTAAGAAACGTGCATCTTCATGAGTATGCAAAACATCTCCTCAGATTTCGTGATAATAGGTTTGGAAGACATCCTCGATTTAGATACTTTTTACTCAATATCATTATGAGACATCGTGCTCAATCGTCTTCTGCAGTATTTGTTAAAAAAAATATGACAGAACTACCTACAACAGTTGATGAGTTACGAGAGCATTTACACAATCTTCCTAATTCTAAAATTGCAGATAGATTGATGAGATTTGGACATGTTCTAAGAGGTACACGTGCATATTGGAGCAAATGTCGTGGCGAATTATGTGACTTAGTACAACAAATTGGATCTCCTACAATATTCTTCACACTAAGTGTGGCAGATATGCAATGGCCTGATTTGCATATACTGATGCCAGGTACCTCTCCTACAGATCCAAAGGAAGCGAGAAAATGGAGATGCCAGAATGTCATTGATAATCCTCACATTGTAGCAAGTTATGCGCATTTAAGACATACATTGTTTCGAGATGAGATTTTTTCAAAATTTCATCATGCTACAGATTTTTGGTGTCGTTATGAATGGCAGCATCGTGGATCTCCACATGTCCATGGGTTTCTTTGGCTAAAAGATGCTCCCAATATGGACAAATTGAATTGGAATGACCCGAATCAAGTTAGATTTGCAAAAGAATACTTTGATAGATCTGTCCATGCATTCAATCCACGTAATGAATATCAAATAAAGATCCCTATTCAACGGAACGATGATGATCATCCTTGCTTAAAGAACACTGAAAAAATATTTCAATCTGATCCTATGATGGACTATGAACAACTTCTCAATTGTGTTGAGCACCACATCACCTACAATGAGAAGTCATGCCTTAGAAAGAAGGGTGGAAAATTGGTGTGTAGATATAAGGCACCATGGGAGCTATGCAAAATGTCAAGACTTTATGTTGATGAGGGTGGAGAAAAAATATATGAACCTAGACGAAATGATGATCGATTAAATACACATAATTGTGAAACATTGATGATGTGGCGTGCAAATATGGATTGGAAACATGTTCTTTCTAGGCATGTTGTGATTAACTACATAGCAAAATATGCATCAAAAGAAGAAAAAGGGTCAGAAAGCTTCCATGATATGTTGATGCGTATTTCTTCTATTCAAAATCCAAATGAACCAGCAACACGTGCATATAGAACATTGTTGTGTGAGACTATCGTTGACAGGGATATAGGAGCACAAGAAACATGTCATATGCTTTTGGAGCTTCCTCTTAATGAATGTAGTCGTACATTCATTGTTTTGAATGTTGGGATAAATGTTTTCAAACAAGTAAAATTTGATGAAAATAATGACCATAATGATAATTCTCTTATTGATGCATATAGGAAGAGACCCGTGAGTATGGAGCACCTTTCGTTGATAAAAGCTTCTAGATCTTGGTCATATGACAAACGTCGCCGTGATGAGAAATGATTACCACGAGATAATGCAGCCATTGTACGAGTATTTCCTAAGTTTCATTCAGTTCCCCCTCGCGAAAATAATAGTTTTCTTGAGTTTTGTTGGTCTGAATTAGTATTGTACAAGCCGTTCCGTGATTTTCAGACAGATATTGGTTCTAGAGATGATGATATCATACAAAATTGGGAAAATTTTTCCTATAATCCTTGGCATATTGATCGTAATCCAATACCTTCAAAGGAACCAGCTCAATGTCCAGATGAGGATGAAGATGTTTTACATGTACAAAATGATTCTAAGAAACATGAGTGGGAGATTATTTCAAGTTTGTATAAGAATAAGTTTATACATGCGAGCGAATTTGACATGATTGGATTTAGGGATCGTGATGTTATGACAAATTGGAGCTCTAGCTTTGTTGATGAAGAGACGTCAAGACGTGCAGTGAAATTCATATCTGATAAGAAAAAAGTGAATGCAATTGTTACTACTGAATCATCAAAAAAATATTCATTTGAAAGTTAAGGAGAAAAGCAAAAAATAGCATTTAATGTAGTTTTTGATCATTACAAAGGAGATGACAAGGAAGAACAATTGCTTATGATTATCGAAGGGACAGCAGGTACTGGAAAGTCTTACTTGATTGGTGCAATAAAACAAAGACTTGAAACTGACTCTCTTCCTCATAAGAGCCCATTGCTTCTTTTGGCCCCTACTGGTGTTGCAGCATTCAACATATCTGCATCAACAATACACTCTGCTCTTTATATACCAGTAAGGAACTTCACTGATTTACAAGGGTCACGTTTGCTTACCTTACAGGAGGAGATGAAACATGTTAAGTACATTCTTATTGATGAGATGAGTTTTATAGGGAGAAATTTGTTGACACATATTGATTGTTGACTTCGCCAAGCTTTTCCTCACAAAAAAGAAGTCCCGTTTGGAGGTATATCAATTATATTGGTTGGTGATTTGGGACAACTACCTCCTGTTATGGATAGACCTGCATATGCATGTGAAGGTCATGCAAAAGAATTATGGAATTTATTCACAACTGTTGTAACTCTTGATACAATATACAGGCAAGATGGACAGAGCAATGATCAAAGATTCTTTCGTCATTTATTAATGAACGTTAGAGATGCGATTCCAACAATAGAAGATTGGAAAGTACTAATGACACGTACAGATTCCAATTTGGATGCTTCAACAAAGAGTCATTTAATAAGGCTACACATTTTTTCGCAACAAATGATGATGTGCACAATCACAATAAGCGTTGCTTGGTATCCCTAAATCACCCTGTTGCATGTAGTGTTGCTACAAGATCAAATAACAACAACAACATGGAAGCAGATGAGGAAAATTTGGATAATGAGGTCCTTCTTGCTGTTGGAGCTAGGGTTATGCTAACTTCAAATTTATGGACTAATGCAGGACTTGTCAATGGTGCTCTTGGAGTAGTTGAAGATATTGTGTATAATCCTGGAACATCACCTCCTACTCCTCCTACATATGTTTTAGTAACATTTGATAACTATGTCGGAGTTGCGTGGGATGAATTATTCCCTCATATTGTTCCTATTATACCTATTGAAAGAGGCAATAATAGACAAATTCCATTGCGACTTGCTTGGGGATTAACAATTCATAAGTCCCAGGGATTGACACTAGAAAAGGCAACTATTGATATTGGAAGGACAGAGCGACAAGGTCTCACTTTTACTGCAATATCTCGAGTTAAATCTTTGGATGGTCTTCGATTTCAACCACCATTTCCATATGATCGATACGAAAAGATGGAAAAATGTGCCAGTGTTTCTAAGAGAAAAGAAGAAGAAGTCAGGTTAAGGCTAAATACTAAATAAATTATGTATTTTTCATGTATTTTTCAATATATTCTTCATATCACTTTTCAATGATATGATAAGTGTATTTGTTATTTAATATATTAATAATTAATTCATTTTTATGATTACCAAACATATTTATATTAATAACATTTGTTAGAATTTGTATTTCTAATCTTCAAAATTTCAAAGTATGATGTACATCTCAAAAATATACAAAATTTTTAATAATCTGAAAAATGTGACGTTGATGCCTCTGACTGGAACCAGCCTAGATCCATCTTACTTTGGATCTATCATGCGCCGAGAGGGATCAAATCTCTCGAGGTGCAAACCTTTCCTCAAGTTTTGCACTCAAAAAATAGGTTTGCACCTTGAGAGATTTGATTCCTCTCGGCACATGATAGATGCAAAGTAAGATGGATCTAGGCTGGTAATGCTCTAAAATATCGAAATGGTCTTCTAGTTTAGGGAAGAATTCGCAAAAGTCCATCTCCCACATCATATGCTTAGTAAGGACCACCTCTTTGAACGTCTTTGCCTGGAATTTCAGTGTATGGAGGTGCTTGTGAAGAGGGCCTTTGCACAAGGAACTTCCACACTCCAAAGACCTCCACACTCAAAATAATATCCTTGATATATTTAGAGCACGAATCGTTAGAGCCTTGCTAAATTTATAGCACAAATCACACATCACTATTTATTTTTTCTTGAATAAAATATTTCCGTTAGCAGACATCGCGAAGATTTCCCACCATAATTAACTTGCAAGAAACTTTCTATGCGAAATAAACCAAGCTAGAGATTTAATCTTTACCACTTCTTGTGATTTCGATAAACTAAATAAATATTCAAACATTGTGCATGCTCTATGTAGCAAATTATTGTCAGTTTGAAAAGAATGACAAGCCTGGGTTATTTCCTTGGGTTCTAGAAATAGGACCAATAATGGATTCATGTGGAATCTGGAGCTTGAGGTAAAAGCTTTGCAATCAAGGATGGGTTGTGCGGAGATGTGTGGAGGTGCAGAGGATGAAGCATCGTACTATGCCAAGAAATCTCATAATACACTCTACACTCTATTTCATTTTATTAATAGTAACGATGTATGATAATACATTTTATTAATAGTCCCCAATTCAAACATAAAGACCATGATTATAAACCCATAGTTGTTCATGACCCTCTCACGTTTCATATTCTATCCTGAAAGCACTTCAAAATCCATTACTATGGAATACAAAACTTACTACACAGACATCGAATAAAATAAACATTTAATATTTCATTAAACAAAAATATTTATATATATAAAAATATTGCATTATTTTAAATCAACCTTCTAGACTTTATAATTTGTTTAAATTATATCTGAAAATAGTATTCAATTGTTTATAACATTTAAACATAATTTAGTTTTTAGTTTTTTAAATAAGTTTAATTAACAATACCATTTAAATGTGGTACTTTATTTATAACTCATAACTCCATATCTACTATCATAATTTATTTATACTCCATATTTTATTGTCATATTCAAATAGTTTGATGTCTATCGAAATACAATCGACGAGATTTGTGATGTGGAAATTATTAAACGAGGTTTGAATCCCATCCTTCAAATCACAGATGGGTGTCCATATACATTGGTATCATAGAAAACTCGTTATTTGAATATCAAAAGATAATGATACGGGAAATTCAATGCCATGAAAAAAAAATCCAAAGAATTTGATTTCGAGAGAATTTGAGATGTGCTTTACAATAATTTGGATTTGTTTCACACGAAAATGGAATTCAAGAATACTGTAAAAGAATGAACAAAGAAAATGAGATCACGGGTGGTAGAATGATCTTCAACACTTTTTGGATAGAAAATAATTATGTAGATAACCTCAAAGGGATGATACACTTATGTAATAACCTAGGGCATCCATCTGACAAAAGTCATAGTGTCTTACGTGATGGAAAATTTGGTATGCTCTGAGATATGTCGAGAACATACACAAATAGAGAAGCAATATGTGGAAATAAACAATTACACATAGACAAAGAAAGAACACATGAGAGGAAATATTTTTTAATTTATTCAACTGTATCTATCCATTCATCTCCACTCTCTAAAAGCATATGAGATTACATTTCTTTAATACAAAATTGGCCAGAGCCTGAAGATTGAATGTGATTCAATGCAAGGTAGAACTGTTAACAACAAAAACGTCCTTATTCCTATTCTATTGTTTCTACACAAACATAGTGTACAAAAACACATAAACTGGAATTGAAATATTATGTGTTCTACCTGTGAAACCATATCGTGTCGATGCCCTCCATCGCAAATTGCATACCGGTGATTATAACATTTAACATTGCGTGATACGGGAAAACTTATTTTTTTGTGATTGCGATGTGCAATGACACTTATCATATCGCAACTTAAATATTTTAGTTTCTGGGCGCTATCCTCCTGAGCTTTCCACGTGAGATTGCGATTGTATCGCAACCTAAATATAATAACTTGTGGGGGCTTGAAGGTAATTCATAAACTTTGCGAAGTGCGAATTTGTGGACTGTCAAAAAGGTATAACATAAATCTTGTGAAGTGTGGGGTGCATGTGCGGTAAAAGGTAAACTGGGAAATGTGCGCAATACGAAACTTATGTTTTGCGATGTAAGATGATGGTGTCATGTCGCAACATCGCAAGGTTTAGATGCGGGCACTAAAAGGTAAACGGTAAATGTTGCAAAGTGTGGGCGGCGATGCAATAAATTGCGAGAAGTACGAAATGGCAGAAGGTAAGAAATAAACAAAATGCAAAGGTTTGTGGACGGTCTTGGTAATGAAGCAATGGTTGTTGGGTCCCACCAATATCGTATCGGCGAACATATTACTTCGGTGAAAAGCTTAAGAGTTAAACCAAAAAACTTGCAGGTTACGAAGTTGCTGGAAAGAGGTAAGTCAACACCGGTGGTTTAAGAAATTAAACACGGAAAGGGCTTGGGTACTCTGTTTTGATTTTGCATGGAATGCCTCCAGATTTGAAACCTGGGCTTCATCCTTCCCTGCACAAAAAAAAAAAAAACAATGAAGTGTGGGCTGCTGACACTCTTTGTTCATGGAAGTGATTGGGAGTATTTCCAACACTCCCCCTTAATCACAATTTCCGCCATCAATCATTTCCAGACACTGTCTGAGATAAACAAAACTTTTCTATCCCAATGGCTTTGTGAGGATGTCAGCAAACTGTTCCTTTGATCCACAATGTTGCAAAACAATTTCACCATCGTTAACTAATTCCCTTATGAAATGGAATTTGGCATCAATATGATTTTTTCTCTTGTGGAAAAAAGAATTCTTTGGCAATGCAATTGTTGAGATGTTATCACAGAAAATTGTGGTTCCTTTTTCTTATTCATCACATAAATCCCTCAGCATCCTTCTCATCCAAACTACTTGACATGTTGTTGTTGTTGCTGCTACATATTCAGGGTCTGCTGTTGATAATCAAACTATTGGGTGCTTTTTGGAAGCCCATAAAATTGCTCCTGATCCCAAATGAAAAACATACCCTAATGTGCTTTTTTTGTCATCAACACTTCTAGCCCAATCACTGTTAGTATAACCAATCAGCTTAAAATCATCAGTTTTGGAGGATAGAACACCATACTCCTTTGTTCTATTTACATACCTCAATATTCTCTTAGTTGCTTGCCAATGTGCCTCCTTGGGTGTCTCCATGAATCTGGATGTCAATCTTACTACATACATTATATCAGGCCTAGTTGCAGTCAAATACGTTAGACTACCAACCATGCTTTTGTACAATGTCGGATTGACATTCTTGTTGCAATCTTCCTTGCTCAACTTCAACCCCATGAAAGTTGGATTTGATGATGGCTTGTTGTTCTAAATATTGAACCTTTTAAAAACTTCTTCAACATAATTTTCTTGGGAGATAAAAATTCCCTTTTTTGTTTGTTTTACTTCTATGCCCAAAAAGTATCTTAAAAAACCCAAGTCAATCATTTCAAACTCACTTTTCATGACTACTTCGAAATTAGCAATGAGATAAACATCATTGCGTGTAAAAATTAAATCATTTACATACAAAACAACAATAAGTATTTTACCATCATTTTCTTTGATGTAGAGTGTGGGTTCACCATCACACTTGTCAAACCCATTGTCCACCAAGTAAGCATCAATATTGTTGTACCATGCTTGTGGTGCTTTCTTCAGCCCATAAAGAGATTTATGCAACGTACACACCTTGTGTTCTTGGCCTTCTATCTCATAGTCGGGAGGTTGTTCAAAATACACCTCCTCTTTTAGCACTCCATTCAAGAATGTTGACTTCATGTCCATTTGATAAAATTTCCATTTTTGTTGTGCTGCTATTAACAATACTTTCCTCATTGTCTCCATCATTGTAACTGGTGCAAAGGTTTCCTCATAGTCCCTTCCTTGTTGTTGCATGTAGCCTTTGAAAACTAACCTTGATTTGTGCCTTTCTATCTTGCCTTCAATGTTTCTTTTGTTCTTAAGGAATCATTTCACTTTAATAACTTATTTTCCTTATGAGATGTCCACTAACTCACATGTGTCATTCTTTTCTATTTCTCCTATTTCTTCATTTATTGCTTCAATCCATTTATCTTCTTTTACTGCATCTTCCAAATGGATTGATTCATCAACATGACAAAATAATGCAAATAAAGAATTCAAACCAACACTATTATCAACTTCTTCTTGCCCATAAATTTCACTTAAATTTCTGAACCTTTGTCTTCTTGTATTTGTTGAAGATGTGCTTGGAGTTGCACTTGAACTCGAGGGAGTTGTTGATACCTATGGTGGGCTTAGAGAAGCACTTTCTTGATTTATCAATGCTGTTATATTGATTTCTTGTGGTGTGCTATTTTGAGCTTCTGTAGGTGGAGGAGGAGCCACCGTTGAGGAGTTGCTTGCAATAGTCCATTCCTCTTTCTCTTCATGAGACATACATGTCTTCACATTTACTCTCTTCTCTAAAATTCCATCCCAAGCTTCTTCTCTCTGCTGATTATTAGCTTCTTGGTTGATGGATTAAGGAGATTGTAAGCCTTGGATTCATCACTGTACCAAGAAATATACATTTCTCGCCCTTTCTATCCAACTTTTTCCTTAACTAATTTGGGACATGTGCGTATGCCACATATTGTTACACAGTATTTTGTCACCGTCCCTGCAATCCCCATCCGAACATTGGAGGACCATTTCAGTGACTTCTGTGTATCATCATACCTTGCAAAAAGTGTCATTGCATCCCTTGGCATGTGAAGCACATTTCTGCTGTTGATCATTCCTAGAGAAGGCTCTCAAACACATATGATTTTGGGTCGGTGCTAGTTGGTAGTTATGGCCTCATGCCAATAGAGAAATTAACACTACGCCTTGTGCCCATTGACACTTTGTCTTAATAGACTACCTGCTCTGAGCTATTTTCGGAAAGTTTTTTAAAATAGAAACGAAGTTTCCATGTCCAACCACTTTGTGAGCAAAGTCATCATGGTTTTTTCAACTGAATAACGTCGAAGTCCTTCATTTGGTCTCTTGTTTCCTATAATTTAGTAACTCTCCAAAGTATAAGGCCTCCCTTACACATTATGAGGGATCCTAAACCACCTCCTCCTCTCCTATAAATACATCTTTCTCACATAGTTTCAGCAAGATGAACAGTCCTTTCTATAGCTGGTGTGATACTAAGGCAAAAAGGAATCCATTATTGAGAGAGAGTTTAGGCTCATTACCTCACCAAGTCTGATTACCGACAAATGCTTGAGAGGTGCTTGACTAGACTCGTCGAAGGAGGCTGCAACGTCAAGGCTTTTAGGTTGTAAACTTCTTTTCTATATCATTAAAGAAAGACTAGTTTTTTGGTTCCAATTTTGTGTTCGATAATATATAAAGTGTTTGATTCTCCTTGACCAATCGAATAGCTATGAATGAAAATAATTTTTCGTATGCTGTCACCATTCACTTGATCCTCATGCAGGCACATGGAAATTACCACTGAAATACCCCAACGTGTGAGGAGAAGGATCAACGGGTTGCTAGTACAAACAATAACAAAAGTGTTGGACCAAGGTAGGTCATATATCCTAACTCGTTTTCATTTGTAAGCTAGGAGTCTGAAAGTCCAGCTTGTTCCCATGTTGCTAGACCCACTCTAGTACTAGAGGGATCACTTATGTCCGCAGAGGGGATTTACCTGCACAACAATTTGATGACCATATTGGGGATCAGTGTGTTTTTTGTCTCTCGTTGTTCGTCTAGTGTTTGGCTTCTTGAGTCGACTTTGGTTGTTTTATAGTTTCTCTTCTTTGTTTTCCCTGTTTGACTGTTTTCAAATGTACTATTTACTCTTAGAGTGTCAAGTCTGACCTCTGCTCAATGTTTTTTTAAATTTTCCATGGTTTTCTTGCTCGGTGATGCTATTGCTTGAATATTCGTGTCGATTGGCGCATGTTGCTTCTGTCACATGTGCGCCAATGTCTATATAGAACAGAATACAGCTAGACAGGCGCGTCGAATCCTGTAGGTTAAAATTTAGCCTTTTTCTTGAGTTTTGTCAGTTTATCTTGCCTCTGAATTAGATTTTTATCTTTCAATTGGTCTACTAGAATTTTTTGACTCTCATGTCTAATTCTTCTCAGATGTTTCTCCCTCATATAATCAATGGAGTTTGTCAGCCTAGGGTTTCTAGGTGCCTTGTGCCGCTTGTTCGAATTCCTCCTCACTGAAAATTCTGAGTTGGGTTTGAGTCAGATTGGTCTTTATCATTTTAGTTTTTTGACTAGTAGTTTTATATTTTCTTGTGGTTCTTCGTTTCATTGGGTTGTTGAATGATCATCTTTGATTTCATTTAGCTCTCCATATGTCACCTTGAGAATAGATTACATTGCTCGCTGAATCGGTTTGAAAGCCCTCTTTTTGCCTGAAGGAGTGCATCTTTGTTTGGAGTATGTTTGATGTTCATGTTGCATTGATCTCTTTGCTTAAGATCGTTACATTCGAATTGCTAAAAATTAGTGTCTATTTTTCTTTTTAGTGTAGAAGTTCATTTTTCTTCTCATTCATCTAAAAAGACAAAATTTTCATTCTTTCTCTTAGTTTGAAAATGAAAAATATTCCTTTGCATTAGTATCTTTTAGTGAACAAGGAAATAGGTTTTCTTTTTCTTCTTTGGTTGTCTTAGATGCATTAGTGAAATTATTCCTCTATTCAATTGGTTGATTCTTCGTTATGAGCTACTATCCCTCTCTTAGCTAGCATTCATTGAATGGGAATTATTTTCTTTTGCATGTAGGTGCATTGAGAATTCGAGATCACATTCGGTAAGGCCTCGAAATTGCAATATTAATTCAAGATCAACTTTAAAATTAATTCAATCAACCCAAGGAATCATTGAAACCTAACGCATATATTTAGAGGTCTAGGCTAGTGACATGTTCTAGCATCATTAAACCTAGTAGTTGTCGTTCACCACCTAGCATTAGATAGCACTAGCACAGACTTGTGCTCCCTGTACCGTTGAGTATATAAAGGGAGACCCACATAGGTTTCAATCCTTTATCCATAGGAAGCCGAGTTTACCGCCCTGTAACCATGACACACCAAACACAACATTCAAGGACACTGCCTGCCCGTACGTTAAGTTCTTGGTCATTTATCTTTGATTTGATCACCAAGGTGTATATTGCAGTTCATGGAAACCTGGTACACCCTCTTGCTTAGATTTCCTGAGTAGTCATTTTGGTCTTTTTTTGACTCCCTAAAATTAAAAAGATCATCGAGCACTTGTCCTTTCACACTCGTTCAACCTGAAAGTGACTAGATTCAACTTTTTCCTGTTTGTTGACTCTTAAAATATGAAATGACAGAGTTTTGTTTGAATGTCCTAAAATGCATCTCCTATGATCACATACCCATTAAAGATATTTTCTTCGCTTGTTCTTAAGTAATTCCTTAGTGTTTGATCTTGAAGCCTTGAATTGGTCATCTTGATTCCCTCCTGTTTTGAGACAAAGTCACAGTGGTGGAACCACCAGATTTTTCATCCTCTTCATTACCTCCTAGTGGTGATCCTTCTCCTAAAGTTTCTTCAGGAGCATCTCAGCCTACTAGTTATATCGATTTCTAGTAGTCTATTCTTCCGAGTATCTTACCTCTCACTACCCGATCCCCTATTGAAGAGACATTTGATATCAATTGGTAACCTTAGGATGCTTGGTATGGTTTTGGGAACGAGGAAGAGTTTCCTCCTCTTACTTCATAACCATCTTTACTTGCCACTGCTCATTTCCTTTTCGATGATAACATGGCTTCAACCAACATGGATTGTTCAATTCCTATCAGTAGTGAAGAGCTTTATGTTTCTATAGGAGACCAGCAGCTCCCTCCGGATAATTTTCCTCATGTCTCAAGTCAACCTTCCTCACAGCTAGTATCTCTCTTGTGCAGTTTTTTGTGAAACCAACTCCAAAAAGAGAAGAAAAGAGATATCAACACCTTAGAAATAAGCCACTTTGAGGGGGAAACCTCCAATACATTACATTAATGAAAAATTCTTGGATGATACAAATTACAAAACCTCCTTTCTATATATAGGAGTCCATGGGGCCACATTGTAATCCTAGTGGGGCCACAATGTAATCCCAGCCAACCGAACAATAATAATTTAAGGGCACAATAATAACAATATGGTGGTTACAGGGGTACAATAATAACAATAAGGGGGTTACACTAACAACAATAAGGGACTATACTAGTAATATAGGGACCTAACATGCCCCTCTCCTTCAAAAAAGTGTTGTCCTCAACGCTTGAGTAGCTCTGGGTGCTTCTTTATAAAATTCTCATCCTCCCATGTAGAATCTTCAGTGGGTAAGTTCTTCCACTTGATGAGATACTCTGAAATTGATCGATTCCGTAGTTGTCGAGTTCTTGTTTCCATGACCACTTCAGGTTCCAATATGATTTTTCCTTCCTCATCAAGTTCCGGAAATATTGTTTGAACTGGAAGATTTTCACCTATAACCTTCTTTAAGCATGAAACATGGAAAACTGGATGTACTCGTGAAGAAGCAGGAAGCTCCAATTTGTATGCCATAGTACCAATCTTTTGCAACACCTTGTAAGGACCATAGTACTTTGGCGATAGTTTATTATCCTTCTTAGCTTGCTTGAGGGACATTTGTTTATATGGTTGTAGCCGTAAAAATACCCAATCTCCTACATCAAAACTTCTCTCGCTGCGATGTTGATCTGCTTGTTGTTTCATTCGATTTGTGCCAAATTCAGGTTATCCTTTAAGAGTTGGAGAACTTCTTGCTGATGCTCGATGTGATCTTCCACTGCTTGAACCTTCGAATTTTCCCTTAAAGATGATGTGATGGATGGTGGATGATATCCATAAAGTGCCATAAATGGGGTCATTTTTCCTGCAGTATGGAAGGAAGTGTTATACCACCATTCAGCAAGAGGTAACCACTTTACCCATTGTGTTTGTTTATCAGATACAAAACAACGAAGATATCCTTCCGAACATTTATTTACTATCTCAGTTTGACCATCAGATTGAGGATGATAAGATGAGCTATGAGCTAATTGAGTACCCAAACAAGAAAATAACTCCGTCCAAAAATTTCCAGTAAAAATGGGATCTCTGTCGCTCACAATAACCCTTGGGCTTCCATGTAGCTTTTGAATTCTATCTATAAATGTAGTAGCAACTGTACTTGCTTTAAATGGATGAGATAATGCACAAAAGTGTGCATACTTGGTAAGTGTATCAACTACCACCATGATGACACTCTTTCCTTCGGACTTAGGTAAACTTGTGATAAAATCCATTGAAATCTCCTCCCAACGTTGACTTGGAATGGATAAAGGTTGTAGAAGTCCCGGGGTCTTAATTGTCTCAACTTTATTCTGCTGGCAAACCAAACATTTCTCCACAAACTTTTGAATATCAGATTTAAGGCCATCCCAAAAAAATTCTTTCTTCACCCTGTGGTAAGTTTTTAAAAATCCTGAGTGTCCTCCTAAAGGAGAAGTGTGCAATTCCAGAAGAATCTTTTGTTTTAGTTGGGAATTCTTACAAAGATATAAGCCATCTTTGTACCATAAGGAATCATTTTTCCAACTAAATGTATCAGATGTACTAGGATCTTGCTGCAACTTTTGAATGAGTGTCCACACTTCTTCGTCCTTCTTCCATTCATCCCTTGCTTCGGTTATCCAATCTAGTTGGATAATAGATATGGCACAAAGCAATGCTTCCACCTCTTCATTCTTTCTTGAGAGTGCATCTGCAACAACATTTAGCTTCCCTTTTTTGTATATTATTTCAAAGTCATAACCCAACATCTTTTTGACCCATTTTTGCTGCTCTTCTGAAGATAGTCTTTGTTCCAAAAAGTGTTTAAGACTATCATGATCAATTTTTACCTTGAAGTGTCTTCCCATTAGGTAAGGTCTCCATTTCTTTAGTGCATGTAGTATTGTCAACATTTCCTTCTCATAAATAGCCTTTTGTAAATACTTTCCTTTGATTGGACGACTTTCAAAAGCAATGGGTCTTCCTTCTTGCATTAAAACAACACCAATTCCATTTCCTGAGGCATCACATTCCACAATAAAGGTTTTTGTGAAATCTGGTGTAGCTAAGACCGGTGCTAGGCACATTGCTTCTTTAAGATGTTAAAAGGCCTTAGTTTCTTCAAGATTCCATGAAAATGCATCTTTTTTCAAAAATGTTGTTAGAGGTGCTACTATACTCCCATAATTCTTAACAAACTTGCGATAATACCCTATTAACCCGAGAAATCCTCGCAACTGCTTTATGGTTGTGGGGACTTTCCATTCCTTAAAGGCTTTAATTTTGTTAGGGTCTACCTTAACACCCTCATGAGATACAATATGACCCAGATATTCCACCTCTTGCACTCCAAAGAAATATTTGGATGTTTTTGCATATAATTGTTTCTCCTGCAATAGTTTGAGCACCCTGTCAACATGTTGAACATGATCCTTCCAAGACCTACTGTAGATTAGTATATCATCAAAAAATACTAGAACAAATTTTCTAAGGAAGGGTTTGAAAATGGAATTTATCAACCCTTGAAATGTAGAAGGTGCATTGGTAAGGCAAAAAGGAATGACTAAAAATTCATAATGACCTTCATGAGTTCGAAATGTTGTTTTCGAAATATCTTCAGTCTTCATTCTAATTTGATGATATCTTGAATGAAGATCCAACTTCGTAAAATAAATTTCTCCATGTAATCCATCCAGTAATTCATCAATCACAGGAATGGGAAATTTATCTTTAATGGTGAGCTTATTGATCTCCCTATAATCTGGACACATGCACCATGATCCATCCTTCTTGTGTACCAATACTACAGGAGCAGAGAAAGAACTTTGACTAGGTTGAATTATACTAGCCTCTAACATTTCTGCAATAATATGTTCAATTTCGCTCTTTTGGACATAAAGATATCTATAAGGCCTGATCTTTGAAGGAACACTTCCTAGAATCAAATAAATAGCATGATCATGATCACGAATAGGTGGGATTCCTTTGGGAGTTTCGAACACCTTGGAATGATTGTCCAAGACTTTTTGGAGATCTGAAGAAATAGATGATTTTCATGTTGGAACTTCTAGTGAGCATAATTGTGCAATTACGCCCCGTTTTTATTTCTTTAGAAGCTTTTTCATGACATTAGAGCTTATTATATTTCCTGGATTCCCTGCAATACCCCGTAATTCGACTTCCTTTTCTATAAAAAAAATCAAGAAAAGTTCTTGAAAATTAAAAGCTATCATCCCCAAAGATTGTAACCATTGTACTCCTAGTACAACATCAACACCTCCCATAGGAATGGAAAGCATTGGACTATTCAATAAATATCCCCCCATGGTTAGCTTGATATTATGGCATTTTCTAGATCAATTTATAGTTCCTCCATTTGCAACCATCACTTGACATTCTGGTGCTGGGTATAGGAAACAATTCAATTCCTTGGCTACCTTACAATGAATAAAATTATGGGTACTACCTAAATAAACCAACACTATTACCTTTTTCTTCTTGATATGTCCTTGTATCTTGAGAGTTTGAGGAGTGGTAATTCTTGTCAATGCATTACACGATATGACTGGACTCATTTCTTCCTCTTCTAGGGTTGGATGGCAGTGTATATCCTCTTCTTTTGAAGATTCTTGTTCATTTTCTTCTTCCTCTTCACAATCTATGTAAAATAATTTTTTCTCATCACACTTATGACCTTTAGTGTATTTTCTATCACAACTGTAGCAAAGCACTTTTGCTCTTTTTTCTTCCAATTGTTGTGGTGTCAACCTTGTAGGTTGTGCAAATCTAGGATTAGCAACACTTACCTCTTTATAGAAGTGAGTGGTAGGCTTCCTTGTCGCCATAATTTTACATTCAATTTTTCTGGCCAACCTGAATGCCTTCTCCAATGAATCAGGTTCCAAAACGTGAACTTCATGTTGGATGTTATCCTTTAAAGTACCTATGAAGAGATCAATATTGTGTTCCTCTGAAATATCAGTTACCCTTATATTCAATTTTTGGAAGTCCTCAATGTGCACCCCTACTAAACCCTTTTTTTTGAGATTTATGAATTGGCTAAAGAATGTGCTGCTCTTTATATCCTCATAATGTGTTATCATTTCCTCCGTAAAAATTGACCAAGTGACAATTTTTTTACGGGAGCAAAGCCATCGATGCCATACAAATGTATTTTGTTCTGAATGTAAAGCTGGAATGCGTACCTTTTGTGTGTTTTGCACATTATTGAGATCAAAATATTGCTCCATCTGTAGTATTCATGTTACAAGATCCTTTCCATAAAACTTCTTCATATCCATTTTTGGAATATGGTGGTTATTCCCTCCAACAGTAGAGTTTATGAGATCACGATTAACATTTATTTTGTTCTCATCATGAGTTTCCTCTACTATCTTTTCAACATTAGGAAACATTTCTTGTATCAACTTTTCCAAAGCTTCGATGTATACTTTTAGATCCTTCTTCATGTTTTCCATGTTTTCTTTCATTTTTTCATCGATCTTAGCTTCCATGTCATCCATATTAGCTTCCATTCCCACTTCCATGCCATCCATCTTAGCTTCCAAACCATTCATCTTAGCTTCCATGCCTTTCTTCAAACCATTCATCTTAGCTTCCATGCCTTTCTTCAAACCATTCATCTTAGCTTCCATGCCTTTATTCAAACCATCCATCTTAGTTTCCACGCCTTTATTCAAAACTTCCATTTCATTTTTTGTTGTTCTTTGCAAAAGTGAAATTTCTTGCACTTGCTCTTGTAATTTTGATATGTCATGTTGTCGTTCTTCGTCTTCATGAGTCATAGTAGAGCCTTCTAAAGGATTAATGGGTGTTGAATTATTTCTAGGGGCCATTTTAGAATCCAATATTGATATCTATTACACAATATGCCCTTGTAATCAATTCAACTTGATTCTTCAAACTAGACTTATGCAATTCGGAAAAAAAAAAATACACACCTTTTACTTGCTTTTGAGGAGCTCGATATTGAAATTGAATTATCTCTATAATTGCAGATCCTCAATATTTGAAATTCAGACCTATAGTAGCCCTCTAAAGCTTCTGTCAAATGCCTAGGATGGCATGGTTTCACCCTTATAGGTTACTCTCTTATCTAATTTCAACCTAGCTCTCTTTTTTAATAAGTTTACCTCTGCACTAATTGCTGCTTTTTGCATTTCTTCTAAAGTTTCAGGGTTTCTTTTTCTCAATTAGAAAGTCATGTCAGAATCAAAAACTTCAGGAAATTTCACTAGTGTTGGCCCTTGTGGAGGTTTTGTGTGAGGTGGGAGAGAATTATACACACTGTTAAACCTGGTGCAATATTCTTGCACACTTTCTCCTACATTCCTTTTAAGATTGTTGTATTCAGACAAGATTTGGGGGGGATTTTTCTTGATTTCCCATTTTTTTATAAAAGTTTGGTAGAGGGAAGGGAGGTCATGTATTAAATTAGCATTTAATTCTTTGAACCATTTTTTGGCCTCTCCTCCTAGGCTTTATGCAAATATTCTCATCTTAATGGTTTCTTACTCTATCTCCATGTAATCAAAAGCATCATTGATTCTATCTACATGATGTTGGGCAATGATGGATTCAACCATTGTGAAATGAGGGATCTTAGACTGATAGTCATTTGGCGAAGGAACTAGGGGTCGAGGCAAGGCCAAAGGTGCATACCAAGCTACCATGATGGGAGCTAATGGAGGATTTACAAGAGGTGGGTTTATGAAAGGTGGTGTATGGTGAAGTGGAGTGGTTTGCATAGTGGTGGTATGGACAGGTGTGGTGGAAGTACTTGGACCAACAAATTGATTTTGAGTAGAATTGGTATGGAAATATTTGAACTGATGGAGAAGCTGAAAGTCAGGTGGTGTGGAAGGAGAGGCTTCTGTACTATAACTCTGGTTCAAATCTAAGGGTTCAAGGTTATTTTGGTCAATATTAGTTTGAGACCTATTTCTGAAGAGGTTCCTCGTGTGATGCAAGTTAGACTGGGGATCTTGAAAAGCTATAAGATGTTTAGGTACAGAGCTTGCTCTATGGATGGCCCTAACAGTGGTTAAGTTTATAGATCTAGAAGTTTTCCACAAAATCTTCTCTGGGTCATCAACTATGTTGGGAGGGTTTGGGTCCAGATGAGATCTGGTACTGATCCTATGTGAAGCCAGATTTCAAGTTTCAAAATTCAGAGAGGGTGAAAGTGTTTAGGACTATTTCTGAAGTTTTACCTCTCTTAATGCTTGGTACTTATTACAATATATGAATGGGTTCATAAGATTCTTAAGGTTAGTGTGAAACAAATCTAGGAAGTCAAATGAGTGCTAATGAAGTAATAGGCCTACTGGAGGCTAGTGGAGTCACCAGGTGGATATTTTTTGCTGTTTTAAGGATGTACTTTTATGGTCCACTAACAATAACTAACAAGAAACCAATCTAAGGGTGCTTTGGTGTTTTCTGAGTCTCTTAAAGTTTGTGAGAGTGTCCTATAATTGAGTCGTCATTTTGCTAGGATGATAAAACAAATAGAGTTTACTCTTTGGATGATAGTGTCTATTCTTAATGATTTGATAAGGGTATCTAAAGTCCTAAGGGTTACTTAGTTTGTCCCTAACTCAGAATTTTCATCATGATCACCATTTTGTTAGTGTGGTGATGGGGTAGTAGACAAGCCACTAGATACTATCAGTCAATTTTCTAATCTCAACAGAAGGTTTAAATGATTCTGTAGAAGTTTTCTAGGAAAATATATGCTCAGAAGGTCCCAACGTGATTTCCAGAATGCTAGTGTGGCAATGAGGTTGAAGATTAGTCATTGGATACTCTTTAAAAATGGATTCCGGAGTCCTAAGGGATACATAGATTGTCACTAACTCAGAAGGTCCCACTGTGATCGCCAGAATGTTTGTGTCTCGTGATTTGGTAGATTGGTAGGCCAAATGACAGGGTAACATGGAACCAATATTTGGAGTCCAAGGACCTAGCCTTCGTGGAATCAGAGAGGGATCTCTCTATTGGGTGCAAAGGATGTGTTATTTTTTCTCTATGGTTTTGATTTTAGGCTATTTGTTAAGTGTAGGGTTTTTTTATTGTTTTGGTTGGGTAAGATGGTCAAATGGAATAGGTGGAGTGAGAGTATATCAAATCCATTGGGCTACGGAGTCAAATGACATTCAAGAGTGTCTAAATGATGAAACAGAGTGTGTTGCAGGGCCGATTTAGCAAGGTTAATGGATCCTTAAGGTGATGTATGAAGTGTACTGAACATTAAGTTTGGGAAAGACTAAGAGGTCTTAAACATATATATTTTAAAAATTACAATTCATGAGGTAGGGAAAAACATTAAGCTCAATAAACAATACTTTAAACTAATAAACATCTAAGAGAAACATTCCATTGAAACATAGAAAACATAAGAGCTTCTAACTTTAGAAATTCACCTTCAGATTTTGGGAAAACACATAAGATAATACAAATAAATCAATTTATGGAGAGGGAACTCCTAAATAGCATAAATCAAGCTATTGGAAACTCTGAATCAAGTTTGTAAGCATGGATAAAGGGCAAGATCGAATGAGACCTCTTTGACTTAACCTAACAATCAATATTCCACAAAAAGGCTTCAAGATATGGTTTTGAAAACTTCCAATAAGTATGGCATACCATGAATCATACTTGTAAGCTAGCATACTAACCATACATGAAACAAAAAAAGTTTTGGCAGACCTAAGGAGCAATTAATAATTCCTTAAGATGGCCAAAAGAAGAAAACTTCAAAGCTATAACGAACAGGAGGACTGAGGTGCCTCAAAGAAAATGTCTCAACCTAAACTTTTCTTTTTTATAGCAACCAAGAAACATGAAACATAATGATAACAAAGGAAATAATAGAGAAATTTGGAAGACATCACCATTCACGAAGATATGGAATCCTTCAAACAAGCTTCTCCATCATCTAGCCAAACAAGCCATTCATCCACTTCGCATAACCAATTTCTTCTCCAAGCTCATGAAACCATGTATATTTCTCTTCAAGCTCATAAAATGACAACAAAATACATAGGGGCCTTATGCTATATTATGGAGAAAATGAGGGCTAAAACCCTAAATGTGGTAGGAAAATGTCAAATATAATCATAAATGTCATTTATGGCCAAGAGACCATGCAAGGCCCAAGGCACATAATATCCTAAGAAATAAATGCTAAAATAACTATTTGCACCTAATTATAGAGTAATTTTCCTCAAAAACTCAATAATATCTATTTTCAATAAATGAGTGTGTTTTGTTGACTTTTGGTCCAAAACACACTAGGTAGCCTCTGTGTGTAGCGCCACTTTAGCAGAAAATAGCGTCTCTTGTAGCTGAGTTTTGGACCCCTTCCCGACACCGGGTTTGGCTCCATGATGGCTCGTTGGAAATCCTAATGAGTCTAGTTTCTATAAATGCTTGAGTGGTGCTAATTGGATGCCATTTACCTATTCAAAAATCAATTTTCCCAACACTACTTTGTGCACAACGCCTAGTCTGAAAATGAGGTAGAAATGTCAAATTGTTGATGTTTTTTGACCTTTTGGGGGTTCAAAAACGCTCCAAATGATCTGAAAATTTGTGAGCAGACTTTTGGTGATGTCAGGAATCCAAAAATGCAAACTTTTTGAGTTGAGGATGCACCAATTTTGTGTGTAGTGCCTAGGGTGCTGCACACAGAGGGGTTAAAATTTAAAAAAGACAAAATTTTGTTCAAATTGCCTCAAAATTGGAGAGGTCCCTCAAGAGGTCTTGGACACCTATAGACAAGCCTCACCCAAAACTCCAAGTCTGTCATGTACTTTTTCCCTTTTTAGGTTTTCTAGCTCTATGAGGGCTTCCTTCAGTTTTGGCACAAGAAAGCATGTTTTTCCTTGCATATTGCTTGGTCATTTTATTTTGGAGAGCAAGGTATCTTTTCACCTTCTTGAAATGTTTGTTCTCCTCCTTGTAATACTGAATGACCCCTTGTGCCATGTCAAAGTCTCTTTCCCACTCCTGAAGCTATGCATATTTATCCAAGAGAAGCAATCTAGTGGTCATCTCCTTGTCCTCATTGTCACTATCTAGATCAATGAATTAAGGCTCTTGATAAGTCTTCTTGATCCTTTTGCTTCTCCTTACCTTTACCTACTACTCACCTTTGTCCATGTTTTCCTTGCCTTTGTTGATGGGCTTGATAGCTCGAGGGGAGATGGCCCTTTGAATTTTTGAGGCATCACACACATATCTCTTTCCTCTGTAGTATGTGCATGTGAGAGTGATCACCGTATATTTTACAATGTATTTTTCATTACTTTGACCCTTGTTATTGTCACCAACCTTTTCATATTTTCTATGGATTTCATGAGTTTCCTTATGCCCCACTGGGTCACTAATTTCTTGACCTTGAGCTTTATTATCATCTTCATTTCCCTCACTGTTTTCCATACTGTCTTTTTGGCCTTCAAACTGATCACTACTCTCCTCACTTGCCTCATTTTGGCTCTATCCTTCACTAAGGTCCTCTTCTTGATCATTTCCTGCATTTTCACTTTGGATTCCTTGGTCATTTAGAGAGTGATTTTTTTCATGAAAGTCATGAGAGCTATCATGAATGTCATTACTATTTCCTTAGCTGTCTTGTTCATTGACTATCTCATTTGTGTTATTGCTTTGGTCATTGTCTGCCTCTTCAAAATGTATTTCAGCCTCATCATTTGCCTACTCTTGGTCTTCCATCTCCTCATCATTTCCCTCTATTTCCTCAAGTTTATCATCTTCATTCATTTCAACACTTTTTTTCACAATCATTGTGCTCACTGTCATGTTCAAGCACATCTTCCTCTTGGATGTTTTGTGCACTTTCTTGCTCACTGCCATCTTCATTGTTTTCTTCATAATCCTCTTGGTCTTCATCTTGTTCATTGTCAACACCCCTTTTTTCACTTGATATTGATTTATTGGTTTCATAATTATCATTGTTTTGCTCTAATTTCTCATTTTCTTCCTCTTTTTGACTACCATTTTCATCATTCTCCTCCATGCCATCATCATCCTCTTGGTTTTCCTCTTTAGAATCTACTTATGCCTCATTGTATTCATTTTCTCCACAGATATTTTTTTGTTCTTCATGGCTACTACCATCATATTCTTCCTCGGCACTGCTGTCCTATTCTTTTTCTTCATCTAACTCTGTTTCTACCTCACTGTCCTCTTCCTCTTCACTTTAATCTACTTGTTGATTATTGCTACTACCACCATCTTCACTTGATGCATTAGGAGAAGAGATAGGAGGTAGATTTCCTTGTCGAGAAGGCATATGTGGAGATGATGGAGGAGTGGAGGTAGGTGGGTGTGAAGTGGAAGGGAAATTTTGCTGAATGAAGGCTTGGGGATTGGAAAATACATCATGTGAGATAAAAACCTCCCAAGGGATTCCTTGCTGCCCTGCTGATGCAAAAAAATCATCTTAACCAAGGAGTGGTGAAAAATGCTCTGCATTTGGTGGGCATAACTCCTCCTTTTTACCACTAAAGCCATTTTGTCAATGCTCTGGTAGAGATAGTATGGTAGGTTTAGCAATTGAACCCTGGTGAAGTGCATTAGTACTCTTATGTGATACGAATAAACCCTGCAGTACCTCCCTTCATAGGTGAAGTATTTGATAATATTCCTCATCAGTAGCGCATACCTCTCTAGCAGGTGGGAGAAGGGGAGAAAAACCTTGCAGCCTTATTGACAACTAGGTTTGAGGTAGGGCTCATAGTAGCTCAATTCCAATTTCTTTTGTTTAAACCATCTCTCACCAATATCTGGTATTCATGTGGCTTTAGAAATGGATTCAGATGAGATTTCAAAATTCACTCCTGCTAGGTTGACTTGGTGGTTTTGTAAGTTGAGAATGAACAACCTAGTTAAATCTTAGTGGCTTTGGACTTGTTTAACCCTCTCACGAAACTGATAACATCCAACATCTTGAAAACGTGTAAGGATCATGGGAGAAAAAGTCATTTGAATGGTGTCTAAGGGCTCAAGCCTATTAACCCTTCGTCCCTTATGCTTTGGCTTGATAGGCCTTTGGCCTTAACCATTGCTGGTATTGATCTCTCCATCATACATGGTGGCTGATTATAACCTTGAACAAAGTGGTTTGATTCTTGATGAGATCTTTCATGTGTAGGGAGGGAAAATGAATGATGTGAGGGCAAGTTTTAGCAAATGAGGGCAAGGATGAAGCATTCAAGGAGTGTTTTCAGTTTTTGGAAGTAGGTTTGTTAGCATTGAGTGTCCTTACACTTATGAAAACCTTTCAAATTTGAAAACCCTACCCTAGAAGGTAAATAATTTGAATTTTATGCAGACTGGGGTTTGGTCACATAGGCCTTTGAATTTCTCTATTGATTACAAATGAAAAAATATTTAATTAGAGATCAGGAAAAAGGGACCACCAACCTTGCTTTGACTAATGCAAGAGCTTTAGAGGAAAGAAAATTTAGTTTAAGCCATTTTTGAGCAACTTGGGAAAAAAATATGTCTGTGCACAATGCCACTCATCTGCCTTTTCAGGACAGGCTGGCAGGCCTGTGCGCAGTGCTTAAGGCCTTCAGTGGGCAAGTCATGCAGTGAAACAGGCTATCGCATCCCGTCGGAACGTAGCGCCAGTGTGCAAAAGTGGGTTGTTTGGCGTTTTGAGCCTATGTGTAGCATCACCCTCTCAGTGCACAATGCAGTGTAAATTTACACTGCGGCCACCTCATCTGTGCACAACGCTGATGCCCAGGTGTGTAGCGCCTCCGTCGGTGCACAGCGCCTGAAAAATTTCGCCCAAGTTGCCCATAAACCCTTAAAAAATTCTTTCAATGGCTCTCTCTCCTTTTGCAAAGAGAGATGAGGTGGGGAAAGGGTCAAGGAGACATTTATAGCTTTTTTGAAAAATAGATTTATGAGAAAAATCCCACTTTCTAAGGTTTAGTTTCTCTTTATTTTTCTCGTTGTCTTTTTGGCTCTTTTTGGTCTGTATGTGGAAAAGTTAAACATATGGCCCTTTTTTCTTTACTGAAGCCTCTTAATGTTCTTATTGTACTAACAAAACTTTCACCAAGTTTAATCATGTGCCCTCAATCCACACTTGAAAGCATGAGCCTTTTCAAAGAATTTTATTTTGACCAAGTTTGATGAAAATAGACAGACATTGAAATTAGTGCTTCTGTTCTGAAGGTTTTTCTTTACTTTATCCTCTTTATGAACTCCATCCCTTTTAAACAGTAATCTTGTGAACATGTTGGCACTTTTTCTAGGAGTCTTCAGTCCTACAGGTTTATGCATTTAATTGCTTAGTGGAGAGACTAAAAATAAGATTTTTGTCCTTCCTTTAGTTGACCTTTTGTCATGTATCTCTTTGAGATAGTGAAACAACCTTTTGGTGTGAAAAAACCTTATTAATTTGGCACCAACAACCTTTATTCTTTATGTGGGCCATCATTTTGAAAAATATTTGGTTTGTTTGTCCTTACCAATTTTCCTGTAGGTAACTTTTTGTGACAGTCCTACAGAAGTGTCACTCAGGGTTAATCTATCTCTTGCAGAATATGCTATTGATAAAGAAACCATTTGGGAGGATTTACTGCTCTTAGACCAGCTACATGTTTGTTCCTCAGACCGGTTTGAAAATGATGTATCTCTAGTTGGGAAGGTGAGCAAATTAAACTATTTTTGTGTCTTTCCATTGGCCACTTCTGTTCTTATAGGTGCCTAAAATTTTTTTTCTCTTCATCACCATCCTTCAGAGTTTAACACCTTTCCTCTTAAATAGAGACAATCATGCTTATCATAATTAACTCTTTTAGGAATTTTTAACTCATTCTTGCCTTGTTGGACCATTTGAAAATGCCTCTGACTATTCTTTTGAGAAGTGAAACGCTTGCACTGATATTTCTGGCCCTTTTTGTCCCTTTGGTGAAGTGGGGTATAGTGTTTCTTGTCTGCCTCCTTTGATCTTCTTTAAAACATCTAATTTTACATTTTGAAGAGGTGATGTTAGTGCCTCTTTTCCAAACCCTAGAGGACAGTTTGGAACCCTTTGAAGCTATATGTTGTTATGAAGGAGGCTCTTTGTCATCATGTGACCATTTTTTTCCATCTCCCCAAACTCCTAGGTTTTAGGGATGCTTAGGAAAAAGTAAATAGTGTTGTCTTCTAAGTTCTCTGAAGCTTCTCAAACTCATTCATAGTTTCTAAAAGTCTTCAATGTGCACTTGACGGATTTGAGGTGGCCTTTTCCCTTGTAACCCTAGTATTGATTCCTTGTTTGGTTAAAGTTGTCACAAACCCTGTCTCTCCAAAACATAGGCCTTGTTGCCTTCTCTTCTTTACTGTCAATGGTCTTCTTGTGATGATTTTCCCTTTTACCTTACCAATTACTAGTCTGATGGCTATTTGATCCTTTTGTAGAAATGTGAGCAAAGGGCAACTGTCCCCTTGTAAGATTTGTGCTTTAGACTGAAAGCCTTCTTGAGCGACCTCTTTTTATCAGTTTGGACTAGTTCACCTGTCCTTTTTTTCTTTGAATGTATTTTCTTCATGCAGGAAAAACATAGTTGTTAGGATACCAAATTCACCCTATGACCATTTGAAACCTAGGTGACCTAATGGAGGCTTTCTTAGACATTTCTTTTGGACAGAAACCTAGAATTTGGGATTATCAAGTGTGAGATAGAGTCTATGATAAACTAATTCTTTGAAGATCCAAAATCCAATGTAATTGATTTATCTAAAGAGCCTACAGAGATATTTTGATACTATCAGTGTTTACGAGTATTTTGGGAGGCAAAACAAATCTATTTGATTGGTGAGCTTAGGTAGCATTGGGGGTTTTTAGGCAAAACAAAATAGAGGATTTGGGCCAAAGGTGAATGCATATAGACAGAAATATTGACATAAGCCACTAATGGGTTTTCTGGGATTGGTAAGCAAAGCTAGACATTATGGAATGATGAAATAGTGAAAATTTACCTTAAGGGTGATGAAGGCAATGAGATTTGTAGAAATCACAATGTTTATGAACTTTTTTTCTAGAAATCTTGGGATAATCATTTAGTCATCAAAAAAGGAAAAAATTAGTGATGGCTAACATTCTCAATCACCTCGTTCATTCTACTATTATTGATTAGGGAGAATCTACTTGCATTATGTATGTGAATTGCTATAAATCACTTGGATCTTTGTGGTTATCTCAATCACCAACGACGTTGAAATATTTTGATGGTCATACTTATAACCCTTGCGGTATTATTCATAACCTGCATGTTGAACTAAGGGGGAAAAAAATAACTGTTGAACTTGAGGTCATTGATAGACCCCTTTATTATAACATCTTGCTCGGAAGGCCATGGGTATATGCTATGAATATGATCGTCTCTACGTATTTTATAATGATCTCCTTTCCTCATAAAGGTGTCATCATAGTCATCAATCAACTCTCCTTCTTTTCCTCCAATTCCCAGGTAACTA
This sequence comes from Pinus albicaulis, assembly GCA_034641835.2. Classification (NCBI taxonomy): domain Eukaryota; kingdom Viridiplantae; phylum Streptophyta; class Pinopsida; order Pinales; family Pinaceae; genus Pinus; species Pinus albicaulis. The sequence continues at coordinate 370,585 of JAXQQM020059258.1, forward strand.
GAAGCATTCCATTCATTCACGCTCCCCAACTCGCACTTCAGAACATTGGTGTAGGACACTTAAAGGATTCTTCCCTAATGGGAACCTTTGAATTCCCACTACTTGTGACGTCGACAGAAATCACAAGCATAGAGACTTGATACATTATATATTTCACTCCATCTGACTTAAGGAAGATTACGGGTGATTTTGAATCTGTTACATCAGATGAATTCTTTCCACCCAACCTAATTGAGATGGAATAGAAATCAATCTGCATGACTTGGGCGGTGAATTTGAAATCATTGTCGCTGGTCATTTGGGTATATCGTTTATTAGATTTTGGTATTCCATCTGATCCTTTTTCGTCCACTTTCTTGACTAATGAAAGCATTGTGGAATCCATGATGCCAGAAGGAGAACCATGGGAAGTTCATCATCATCGTTCCCATCTTCAAGATTATGAAGAAGATAATATTATTGAACTATATCACCCATCAATCAAAACATTCATTTTGGATTATTTTCCTATGAACACAATCGAATCTAAGAGAAATCTATCGAATATTTACGAAACCATTTCTATCAATATTTTGACCAAACCTGGTGTGGTAGAAAACATTCATGTCAGCATCTCTTGTTATTCATCATAACTCAAAACCTATCCCTCTCTCTTTCATGAATTTCGAGATATATTTGCCTAGTATTATGAGGAAATTCAAGGTATAGACACTAGTATCATTGAAAACACCATTAAAATGTACCCTGATGTCAAACCGGTGCATCAATGCCTTTTTCCTGTTCATTCGAAGAAGGTCGTTGTCATTAAAGTAAAGGTTGAAAACATTTTGTGTGCTAGTTTCATTTACCCTGTTATGCTAACTGACTGGTTTTCAAATATTGTTCCTATCATGAAGAAATAAGGGAAAATCAGAGTTTGTGTCAATTATTGAGATTTCAATCTCGCTTACCCAAAAGACAACTATCCTACTCCTTTTTTCGACTAGATTATTAACGATTCTACTGGATGTGAAATATTTTCATTCATGGATGGATTTTTTGGTTACAATCAAATCAATATCTGCCCAAATGATCAATATAAGACAAGATTCATCTATCCCTGGAGAAAATTTTCTTATCGGAAATTCCCATTTGGTTTAAAGAACGTTGGGGCAACATTTCAGAGAGCACTGGATTATGTTTTCAATGATATCAAATAAATTGTTCAACCTTATCTAGATTATTTACCTATGCATTCACGAAACCGGAATGATCAGCTGATGCACCTAAGAACCATATTTTTATGCTTCCTACACTACAAAATATGCCTCAATCCACACAAATGTGTGTTTTTTATTGGTTCTGGTCATTTTCTATGATTCGTCCTCCCAAAAGAAGGAATTCGAATCGACCCACTGAAGGTCCAAGTCATTCTTGATTTTTTTGTGCCCTAAAATTTGCTTTAGTTAAAGAAACTTCAAAGAAAGGCTAACTTCCTAAGGAGGCTCATACCCAACTACGCAAAAATGGCTAAAGTATTTACTCAGCTCTTGAAAAAGGGGGTTCATTTCCATTGGGATAAGATTATGCGGGCTTATTTTGATGTTGTCAAGGAGACACTTGACCAGGCGTCATTAATGTATCCCCACAATTATCAAAGTGATTATTTCTTATATGTCATTGCATCTGATATGACCATTGCTATGGTATTGGTCTAAGAAGAATATGGGATAGAACATCTAATATATTATCTGAGTTGTAACCTTAATGATACATAAGTGAAGTATTCATACGTCAAAAATATCGCCTTGGTGGTTGTTCAAGTTGTCCAAGGATTTCGCCATTATCTCATGTTCCAGAAGACCATTATTATTTCACATTGCAACTCCATGACTTACATTCTGTCACGTCAATTGTTGTGGGGAAATACTCAAAATGGATTGTCATTTTATAGGAGTTTGATTTGGAATTAATCATTCCAAGTCAAAGAAGTCTTTATTTCAGCTGAGCTTCTCTGCAAAATTACCTTTGATAGTACTTCTAATATATCAGAACCATCAATTCCTGATGATTTTATGTTTCTGATCATATCTGTTGATCCTTGGTATGGGGATTTTATCATTTATCTCAAAACCCAGAATTTTTGGCCTAATACCTCTTGCTCTCAACAACGATGTATTCGATACAAAGCCAAAGGTTATCTGATCATCGATGATACAATTTATCGTCATGGTGTTGATGTGATTTTGAGGAGGTGCCTTACTCACGAGGAGGCTGACAAGCTTTGAAATGATTGTCACATTGGCACTTGTGTTGGACGCTTGTCTATATATGCTACAATGAAGAATATACTCCATGCCGGCTACTTTTGGCCTATCATATTTCGCGACTGCATCCTTGGCATCACAAGTTGTCATGCATGCCAAATATTTTATCGTAATATCAACAAACCACCAGAGCCAATGCATCCCGTCATCTTTGTGGGACCATTTTCAAAATAGGCAATTGACTTCATGACTTGTAACCCTCGTTTATCCGGGGGCATGGTTATATCATTGTCGCAGTAGAATACTTTACCAATTGGGCCGAAGGAATGCCTACATTTAATAATAGAGGAAAAATAGCTGCATTGTTATTTTTTAATCATGTCATTTCAAGGTTTGGTGTTCCACATGCTATAGTCACATATCATGGTAGGCATTTTCGCAATTACGTGATGAATGAGTTGACTACCAAGCTATGATTGTCACGTGATAGTTATATTCCTTATTATCCAAAATCAAATAGACAAGTTGAGGCTATTAATAAGATTCATAAATGAATGCTTCAATAAATGATAGGAGTTCATAAATGAAACTGGAATTTAATCTTGTACTCGGCTTTGTGGGCATAGTGAACCTTGGTGAGAAATGCAACTGGATTTATGCCATTTCAATTAGTGTATGGTCTGGAAGCTCTCTTGCTTATCCAATGTGAAATACCATCGTTAAAACTTGCCATTAACTTGTTACCTAAAACCTCGGATGAAGAAGCTCATATTTTTAACCTCATCCATCTTGATGAAACGTGTCATGAAGCCTCATTGGAAAAAAAAGTGCATAAGAGATGTTTAAAGGTGCAATACGACAAACATGTCTAGCCTCACATCTTCTCAGAGGGTGACCTAGTCCTTCTTTATGATCAGGAATTTTATGTAATAGGTATAGGAAAATTTGAGCCGTTATGGCATGGATCCTATATTGTCAAAAGAGTTCTTGCTAAGGGCACCTATGAGTTAGTAGATTATGATGGAATTCCATTGGCGCAACCCCGAAATGGGTTGTATCTCAAATGCTACTATGCTTAAACATGAGCGTAGTAAACTGTTGTATTATATTGTATATATGTTGTTGATTTGCATTTGTTGTATTAGTTTGTTTTTCTAGACATTTGTTGGGTATTTTGATGGTGCTAGTCATAGTATCCATAATCTATCCTCTGCAGCGTGGGCCATTTTCGCTCCGAACAGTGAGTTAGTGAGTTTTAAATGGATTTGTATTGGTCAGTAGACAAAAAATATCGTTGAGTATAGTATTTTGATTGAACTTCTCTCAGATGCCATTTCATTTGGTATTAAGTGTATCATCATAAGGTTAGAATCATAACTCGTTTTTCTACAAATTACTAGCATTTATACTATCAGAAATCCAACACTACATCGTATGTTCCTAAGAGTTTGAATTTTTGAAATACATTTTGATTCATTCAATATCAACACATTTCTAGAAATTTGAACACATTAACTGATTCCTTACCGAATTATGTTATAGATAGAAATTTGAAACACATGTAAAGACATATTTTAAATTCACATCACATAATTGAATAGGATTGCACAATAAATGTATGAAAACACTTAAAACAAATAGATATATAGTTATAGGTTCTTAAAAAAATTTGTGCCCAAGACACATTGGTTATCTGACCTTAAAATGTATGCAAAATTTCAAAGTAAACGAGTGGTGCTCATGGTAACAAGCTACTAATCTAGCTATACTATGCAGTAATCGCATTAAATGGTTAGGTACACCAATAGTATGGTGCTGCAGTCTCATAGGAAACTCTTCAATCCAAAAATATGGAATCCCAAGATTCAATCCCTTTATATGTTGTTGTAGCTCAGCAAGAGTTTCGGTCATATCCAAGTCCCAAAGGACGTCTCTCCCAACAACCCTCTCTGCTAGCTTGCCTCCTCCTTGTTGTGGCTAACCCACTAGTCAAACATGACCCAAATCTTCATTACATTAAAACTTTAGTTTAGTTTTGGGAAAACATGAAAATAAAAAAACATGTATAATCCTTAGAGAAATAAAAAAACATGGTCAAAACATTCTTACCAATTTCACCCCATTGTGCATCGTCTGGTAGGATTAGATCTAGATCTCCTCGGAAATCTGCATCTGCATATGCATAATCATCAATGGTATTCATATGTCTCCTAAACTAGGAAAATAATGTAGTAAAGAATATGATGGTCGATTGACCAACATGTATAGCCATCGAATTTACCCATATATGCATTCGTGGATCTCTAGGGTTAGATATTCCTAGCATAGCATGTTGTGGCTACATCAATGGAATCTTCTCTAAGGAAAATGAAATGAGGATTGAACCATAGTTGAAATTTTTCCTCCTTCCTCCCTTTGCTTTTTTCATCTTTTCTTTCACCTGAAAGAGGACAACTTCAGCCTAGTTAAAAACTGTTGGTTCTAAACACTCCATTGCATACTTCATGTATGATATATTTACCACATGTAGTGTAGCAAAACTGTCAAGCTTTGCGATAGTGAATAGGATGGTCCTTAAGGGTATATCACGTACATCGCGAATGTTTATTTTCCCATGCTTGCTCGATTCAGTCCCTGGATGGCAGTGTTGCAGTATATAATCTCTCACTGATTCCCCTCCAAGAGAAGAACCTACAAGAGAAATAGGAGACCCTTGTCTCGATAACCCTATGATAAAAAAAATATCCTCAACTAATATTGGAACCACTTTGTCCCCAATGTGAAAAAAATGTATCACTAGATCCCATGAATGAACAAGGAACTCCAATAGTTTCATTTGTTGCCTCATACCTAATAGTCTGATGTACTTTAGTAACCCGCAATCTCTAAGGGCTCTTACAGTACCTGGATCATTTAAGGAAATCATGTTTTTTTCTTCATGTTCTCTTTCCCTCCATGTAATCGTCATTTTGGGCTGATGAATACATGAAACACAATCATAAGTCTCATTAGGGTCCTTTTCATGGACAAAACTAGGGAACATTTCGGCACACAGCAAGAAACAAAAATGGAAATTGCACCCAATGCACCCCAGGTCAGGGGATAGTGCATTGCATATGCACCTTGCCTTCAAATCCAATGCTCTGCATTGCACCTTTCGACATTCAAGGTTGTTTTTCCCTCTAAGAGAAATATATTTACCCTAAGGGGCTCGAAACCCTAAAAATTTGCAATGAAATGAAACATAAATTCTACTAAAGGAAAGAGAAGGTTCATAGCTCCAACCTAGATCAAACAGTGAAGCAATCGTCCATAGGATCTGTCGCAATCAACTATTAAAGTTCGGGTGAAAAAAATAGTTCAAAGCTCCAAATTTCAAATGATAGAAATGAATGGTAAAAACTCTTTTATTTAGTCAATTGGATTATTTTAAATCATATTTAATACTGTGACTATGGTTTTTATTCATTTTTTCTATGAAACATGTATTTTCAATCTGTTTGATGGTGTTCTGGATAGGTTTTACAACTGATATAGCAGATTAGTCGTGCACATTTATTCAAGAAGTATTTGACCACAAAGCATGCTTTTTTCCTTATTTTTCAAGCTTTGACAAAAATGAAAAAGGACTTGAAGCACACTTTTATCTCCTTTTCGTGCTTCGATTATGGAAAAAAAGGAACCCCATAGAGTCTTCTTTTAGCTCTTTTTAGACTCTGATAATGTGAAATGATTGATGAGCACTTGTCATTTAGAGCTCATAAAAGTAAATGAAACGACATCTACTCGGTATTAGTTTAACCCTTTTCCGGACTGAGATAGACTATATATGAAAAAGGAAAAACTTAGTCAAACATGGTTAGGAGGTTCTCTCAGGTATTATTTTACACTTTTTTGGACCTGAGAAACAAATTTATGAAAAAATACTCATGAAGTTTTATTTTGTCTTTTTCAAACTCTCTAAACACGAAAAAGGGTCAGGTTGTCATTTTTGTTAGGCTCGTTAAAGAATAAAATAGCAATAGACTTGTCGATCATGGTAAGAATCGAGTTTTATTTATCACTAGACTAATTAAATTATTAAATAGCGATGGATTTTCTTGAAGGGTTGAATTATAGATCAAGAATATGTTACCCTCCTCAAACTTGTTAAAAAATAAAGAGGTACTGGTCGTCAAATGACCGGGGAAAATTTGGGAAAGCGAACTAATACTTTTATGGTAGCAGGTCACTCTTGAATGTGACAATTTCACTCCATCATTGTGAATTTTGGGTCGGGTAATACTCTTGATGGTTAATTCATATCTATGGTTCGTCATACCTTCACTTCGGTTTTGGGAAAATGTTGCCAACTCATCTCAATGTCGTTGATATGTTCAAGAGAAGTCATCCAGTGAATACTCATCCTTCTGCAATACTCATAAACCTTAATTTTCATGACAGTCATCCATGAACATTGCTATAACAAGTCACATTTTGTCTCTAAAATCAATAAATCCCATTTCTCGATAAAGTGGCTTCATGTTGACATGAGCTCATCATCCAGGAAGTATACTTAGAAACATCATCTTCTAGTACTTTGAAGTTTGCCTCAACATTGCCAAGTTTCATACTTCGAGACCTTTGACAGAAAGAATTTTTTTTCCGTTAGACATCAAATCATATATTCACGGCTAGAAAGGTGTACTGCAGTACCTTGAGATCCATTGACATCAATGGTGGTTCTCTCATGTTTGTTAATATCTCACATAATTGGATGGTAATCAAACCATGTCTTCCCATGTTCAACTACAAATCATGTATTTGCATGACTAGAATTGTACCTGAATGAATTAGTGAATGAGATAAGAAGACCCCAGATCTAGTTTCATCCATCCAGGCTCCAATTTCAATATTGTTGTATACATCATCTATACGATGGATTTACATACAAATCATCATCCGAACATGGGCCTATATCTGTAGGCATGTCTGTATTGGGAAACATTCCAATGTAGACGAATTTTTGAATTATGTACATGTTATTAGATAGTTTATGTGCTAACTATGGGAACGAATCCCTCAAAAATTCGTGATCAAGATTAAAATATCATGACGTAATGTATTGTAAGATTGATGCATGTCACCGTCCACTTTAATTCTGGCTCATCACATCGTAAAGAATCTCATCCAAATAATATTATTATTTTGACTTCATTCTTTAGGAGGGAGTTGTTATATGTCAATTTGGGCATCATCCCCCATGACCTAGTCAAAATGGACATCATCCTAGGACCAATGAAATAGGATCTATCATCCCCTCATATTTCAGTTGCAATATGCCCTAAGAGAAGAAGATTTTATTCATGGCTTCTATTGTGAGATTTCCAAGGTTTGAAGTATATTTTATATCACTTATTGACTCACCAGTGCAACCTATAAAGGGACTAAATAAATTTTAATACCAAATCCTCCATTCAACGGTGTGCTACAATGCACTTCTTGAAACTCAAGGGTGCATTGTTCATTTGGGATCGAAATTCTCATTGTTCTGGAATCTCCACATGGCCAGTTGTTACATAGAAATTTGTCACTATCCTTGTACTCCTCGTTCCTTTATCCTGGAGGACCCATATAGTGGCCCTTGTGTACTTTCCAACCATGGAATGCATACCCCTGAACCAAACATTGTTTGCCAATTCATCTCCCTTTAAAACTTTTTTGGAAGATCCCTATAAAAACCTAGTTTTCAAGGTCGCACTTTGTCTCAGTGTCTGACCCACGCCAATAGCAGAGATTTTCATTGAGCCTGCATCGATCAATGCTCTATCTTAATATCTGACCCACACTAATCCTCTTTTGGAACTTTGTTTAAATAGAAATGAAGATTCTATGACTAGAAGCTTCAGGAAGTGGAGATATGGAAATTTGTTTTGAGGATATGACCGAGGAATTCCCCTTTGGGATTCTTGTTACCATAAAATAGGAACTACTCCAAAGGATAAGATTTTTTCCAATTATTTGAGGGCCCATATCCTCCTCCTCCATTCTTATATAAGGAGACTTCTTTCACATCTGTTTCCTTAGTTAGAGCTAGTTGGCTAGAAGCAACAATCATAGGGAGGAGAAGAAATTATAGCCTCGGGAGAATAGAGCAGAATGTGATTGTTTTTGTGTGTTAGGAACATAGTGAGATCTTGGACCTTTGTGAAGGTGTTGCAAATGTGCTTGGATACGAACCTGTCGAAGGAGAGCCTCAAAATCAAGGCTTGGTTGTAAAATCCCCTTGTCTTTATCATAATAAAATGCAAATGATGTTTATCTTCCACTCTTGTTTACGTTTATAATGACATTTACATAATTCATTGATCAGTTATATAGTCTGTAATTGTTTTATGTTTGTCGTGATTTTATGCTTGTTGTGGTGTCTTGACTTTTTGTACAAGTAACCAGACATTGGTACCAACGTATATCGAGCTTGACGTGAATCAAATATCAAGAAGTTTCAACAAAAGATAAAAACATAGCATTAGAACAAGGTAGGTCATATTTCTTACTTTGAATTTAATTTATAATCTAGGAAGGTAGATGTTAGTATGCTCCTGTAGTTGCTAGACCCACCCTAGGGCTAAATGGATCACCTCTGTCCATAGAGGGGATTTTTCTGCACAACAAATTGGTGACTCTGCTGGGAAGTTTTCTTTGAGTTTTTCACTCTTTTAGGTCTTAGTCATTCGACAAGTTTAGTCGAACGGCCATTTCCCTACTTTTTCATATGTTTTTCATCAACTACAATCTTTTATTTTTTTCTTGAAGTTGTGAGTCTGGTCCTAGTTAGGGTAAATTTTTTATTTTTTTATTTTTCAGAAATTAACACTTTTATGTGTCTTGCGGTTGTGTCGATCAGGCCAATTTCCGCTAGTTATCAGGTATACAGTCATGCCCATCAGGATTTTGGCACTAGATTGAGCCCCAAAAGTCGCGCCCATTCAAGTGTGTGAAAAATTAAGGTTTCTTTAACTAAGTCTTTCAACAGTGTGTCTTGCCCTTCAGTACCTTTTCTCTATATGATTTACATTTTCTTCCCTTCACTCAAGTTAGTTTTATTGGCTCATTGGCTTGGTTTTTTATTATTTTTTTTGTTCTTTCTATTGGGACGTGCATTCTAATGCCCTAGGTTTTTCTAGGATTGTTCATCAATTTCCTGGTCGCATGCTTCGTGGGACATCACCCTGTTGATTGATTCATCCTCCTTGCTTGGTGAGCCATCTCTAGTTGATTTTTGGTTGATTGGGTTTTCAAGTCTCAAGTGTCTTTCCAAGTTCATTTGGTCCGTTTGTTCACTTTTGAGCATAGATTACATTACTCATTGTTCACCTGAAAAGTCTTCTTCGTGATTGCTTGATGTAAAAGGGAATGAATGCCTTGTTTTTAGCCCATGTTTTGGAAGTCCTCTTTGTGCTTGAACCAATATGTCTCGTAGCCTTTTGAGAAATTTTGTTACAATGTGTTAAAAAAAAATTTGCATTCTTAATGTTTGGCTGCATCCTTTTTGCATCAAGAAAATTTGCATTCTTTTAGTTTTCGTCAAAAAATTCGCTTTTCGCTAAAATGCATTAGATCAAGTTGCATTGAAAAGTCATGTTTGAAATTTATCATTAAACTTGGATTACATTGTTTAATGATTGAAAGATAAAAGTTGCATTGAGTGCATTCTCTTTCATTAAAAGCATGAATTAAATAGACTCTCATTTTATCGAAAAATGCATTGAGTGCATTCTAACTCATTCAAAAGAAAAAGGAAATTGTGCATAGATTACAATTGCATAGTTTTCGAAAAGATAGTTTTGCATAGATTACATTGCATAATTCACATCTTCGAATGTTTTAGATTACTTCGGGATAGTGAAATTCATCTAGTTAGGAAAAAATTTCATTTGCAGTATTATTTTTTGTTGCATCATTGATTGAGACTCTTCCCTTAACTAGAGAGCATTCATCAAATCAAATTATTATTTTCTCATTTAGATACATTTTAGAATTTCTCTGATGATAGCGGTAGGGCCTTGGAGTTGCGACATAATTCAGTATAAACCATTAAAATATATTAAATCAACCTAAGGAAGCATTGAAACTTAATGCTCGCATTTAGAGGTCTAGGCTAGTGATGAGTTCCAGCGTCATTAAACCTAGTAGTTGTCGCTCACAATACTGCATTAGACAACACTAGCATGGACTTATGATCCCCATACCATCGGGTATATAAAGGGAGATCATCATAGGTTGTAAACCTTTATCCATAGGATGTTGGGTCTTCCTCCCTGTAACCATGATACACTGAACACAACATTCGGGGAGACTGCCTTCACCTACGTTAAGTCCTTGGTAATTTCTCTTTCATTTGATCACCAAGGTGTATATTGCAGTTCACCAGAGATTGGTACACCCTCTTTCCTAGAGTTCCTGAGTATTCATTTTTATCTTTCTGTGACTCTTTAAAATTTGAAAAGATCATTGATAACTTTTCCTTTCAAGCTCATCCAAACTGAAAGTGACTAGAGTCACCTTTTGTCGTTTTCTCGACTCTTAAAATATGAAAAGGAAGGGTTTGTTTGAGTGTCTTAAAATTGAATGCCCACGAAATATTCCTGGCTAATGTTATATTCCTTCATGATTATTTAGGGTTGATTCCAATGGCAACATTTCCATAGTTCACTAACCAAGGAATCCCCTCAGAAGGGAATATTGGTCCTTTTCCTTCATTCGGGAATGTTGATGCGCCATATATGGCAATGTTGTCCTTGTCGGGATTAACCATTGGTTTGTCGGTTTTGTTATTTTCGACCCCTGTGGTTTTGGACATCCAAACAATTTCTCAACCGAGTTCTCCTCCACCTAAAACATGTCAACCCTATGTTGATCTTAATGTTGACCCCTCACCTTCATCGCCTATTTCTTCACTTGATTCTTCCTATTCACTTGGTGAAAGTCTGGATTGTAGTAACCGGGTGACTAAGAAGAAGAAGAAGAAGTCAAAGAAAAAGAAGGAAAATAAGCTAGGGTGGAAATCAACAACTAGCTACTCGTGCCACTAGTATCAAGAAACCTCCCACTCCGTCTCATAGAGTCAAATTCCCTTGCACGCTATGTGAGGGTGACCACCTTATTCCTGATTTCCTAGGTATTCCTAGGATGCTAGAAGTGTGGTATGTTGACCCGATTCATCCTTCAGCATCAACCTCTAGACATCATGCCGATGATGAGCCTTTAGCTAAAAATAATGAGACTCGTAAGGAACAAGGTAAGATCAAATTTCCCTGTAGGTTGTATGAAGGAAACCATACCATTCACCTATGTCCTTATATGGATGAGGCTTCCAAATCATTGGATACCCTTTCAGCTTCTGATTCCTCTCTTCCCATTGTTTACTAGAAGTTTTGTTCGATTCCTCCAATAGTTGATCAACCCATTGATCGGGACTCATCTTTGGTCGATGCCTCCCTCTCTCAGATTCAGTATCCTGAGTCCATTTTCGACCAATCAAGGGTTGAGAAAAAGGTTGACCTAATTCCACCTATATTCCATCACGTATTTTCCATTGAGAGTAGCCCTCATCCCAATCAATTTTTTTTTTGTTTCCTCTGATTCTCCGGGATTGGAGGGAGATCCTCTCGTTTCCTTAATCCAGGAGGGTGATCCTTTGATTCTCGTTGCCACAATTTCACAAGTGATCCTCCTACTCTCATTCTCGAAGTCTAAGAGGATGATATTTCCACTCTCGTAATGCAAGGGGATAATCCTACTTTTCTTATGGCATCCACTCCACGTAGTTTGGTCGCTTCATTTGGTTGGAGTCGATTTATGAGATACTGTCTTCCTTCTTATGTTCCCTTTGAGATCACTGTGCAGGCCTGCAATACGGTCATATTGGAAATGATTATAGATGAAGGCACCTTAGTTAGTAATTTGTCCTAAACTACATGGCAAGATTTGGATTCTATGAATCTTGTGCTCATTACTTATAATCTATTGGCTTGTAATAGAGGAATAATTCAACCATTAGGGATCCTTCCAAATTTTCCTATTACTCTAGGAGGGAAAATCATCTATATAGTCGCGATGGTGGTCCAAGGCCCCTTGTATTTTAATTTATTCCTGGGTGTGAATGTGCTTATGCCATGGATGCGTTTTTCTCTTCCCTCTTTCATGTGATCTGTTTTCCACATGAATGTCGGATCGTGACCATTGATCAACTTTCATTCTTTGGTCATGATGTTACATTTGGTCTACCATCATCACTTCTTGGTCCTTACCTACTAGTGATATATTCCTTTTTATAGGTCAATTATGTGGCCACCTGTTCCATGTCCGCGTCCGTTGATTATTCAGTCAGTAAGGTAGTATACAATGTACTGGAAGCATTGGATCCTAATTCCCAGACTGTTGTTCTCTTGTCAGAAAATAAACACTTGGAAGCCATGATTTCTTATTTGTCATGATCAGCTATTTCAGAGGAAAGTTCATTTTCTTGCCTCAAGATCCTTAAAAAATGAAACAAGCCTCTTTTAGAGAAAAATTTATTTTATTCTATCAAGCTTCTTAAAAAATGAAACAAGCATGTTTTAGAGCAGAGTTCATTTTCTTGTGTCAAGCTCCTTAAAAAATGAAACAAGGTATTTTGGAGCAGAGTTTTTTTATGTCAAGATCCTTAAGAAATGAAACAAGGTCTTCGGAGTAGAGTTCATTAATTGTGTCACACTCCTTCAAAAATGAAACAAGGTATTTTGGAGCATAGTTAGTTTTCTTGTGTAAATCTCCTTAAAAAATGAAACAAGATTCTTTCAAAGAATAGTTCATTTTCTTGTGTCAAGGGCCTTAACTAGAAATGAAACAAGCTCATTGGAGCACGGTTCGTTTCCTTGTGTCAAGCTCCTTAATAATTGAAAAAAAGCTCTACTGAGTATATTTCGTTTACTATGTCAACCTTGTTAGCAAGTGAATTAGGTCTTATGAGGATATTTATTTTACTATGTCAACCTCGTTAAAAAATGAAACAAGTTCCCATCCGATTCAATTCTTTGATTAGATCTCGTAAAATCCAAGTTGAGTCTTTCACCTGATCTTGTAGTTGAACCTTCATTCCATGCACCTATTAGTAACCAGTAGTTTACTCAAGTGAATACCATGAAGGTGGGGGGCATGTACCTCGAATTGATTCATCATGTCGGGGGCATGCAAACTTATTTCAAGTGTAGTTTGTTTCCATTTCAAGCTTGTGTAAAAATGAAATCGGTTTCAAGCACAATTTTCTAAAAAGTTTCAAGCTTGTGCAAAAATGAAACCAAATTCAAGCAGAGTTTCCTAATTCAAATCTTGTGTAAAAAATGAAACCATCCTCATTTTACCTCTTTTGATTGCCATTTTATAAGCCTATTTTGCTAGATCAACCTTCTTTTTCTCATTCCATCATCACCATATGGTTGGCCGATCATACACCTTCACTTGATTGTATTACCCATTTCTAAGGAACTACTGCAATGAGTGGTATTGCTAGCTAGCCTCTTGACCTTTACTTGTTCTAAGCAGCTCCACCATCACTGGAACTAGTTGCTACACTTAATACCACTTGTTCCTATAGGAGGAGTCAACTTTTAGCTCTTTTCTAACTCTCAAAACATAAAAAGATTGTGAAGCTCTTGTTGTTTTGAACTCGTTAAAGGTTGCAAAACGTAGTTTACCCAGTATACATTCCCCTTTTTGGGCTGGCATAAACTATTTATGAAAAAGGAATACCTTAGCCAATCGTGACTAAGAGGTTCTCTCATATTTTTTATTCTACCTTTTTGGGTATGAGGGAATATTTATGAAAAGGGCCTTTTAGAGTTTTCTTTTCACCTCTTTTCAAACTCTCTAAATATGAAAAGATTTCAAGTTTCACCTTTGTCGAGCTCGTTAAAATTTTACAAAATTGGAACCGTCATCATAACGACGTTGAGTTCCTCCTTCCTAGTGCTCATAAAATGTACTAGGATGGATTTTTCCAAAGGAAAAAATTATACAACAAGCATATTCTATCCTCTTCAAGCTTGTGTAAAAATAAATAGGTACTTGAAAGAAATGGTGGGGGAGAATGGGAGTTATTCATCAGTTGTGTTGGTAGTATGTCACTCTTGAATATGACACTTATCCACAGTTTGTGTCGGGTTGGGATATATTGACTCCATCACTTTTCCTCCATGGGTTTGGGTGATACGTTTGCCTATCATTCAATTAGAAATATTTTCAACATGACCTCTAATCCTATTTGAGTCAAATGCTTCCAAATCCCAAAGACGTATCATTGGTATGTTCAAGAGAAAATCCTTCTGCAGTTTGTACATTTCTTGATCCTTTGTTTCGGTCTTGATTAAAACTCATATTAGATTCCTTGTTTCATGTCGATGATGTGGGATTCATTATGACCCTCCTTCGATGGATCGCTTCCTATTGACTTCAGCTCATAATCTGGGAAGTCGATCTAGAGACTCATTTCTGGTACCTTAGAGCTTGCATGCCCTAATGGAAAGTTCTTTGCATTCGACGATAGGTTCACATCATTGGCCTTTGATCGGGAGATTTCACGGGTGTTCAACTCTAGCTGACTGTTCACATTCCATGGATTGTAATAGTAGTACCTTGAGAATTATTTTCATTATTGGTGGTCTCTCTTGCACATGTTAAGAGCTTTCATCATTGGCTGGTAATAAAATGAATTTCTTGTATGTACAACTTTCGCTCATTCATTCACACGTATGAATTTTTACTCATTAAGGTCATGATAGAGCACAAGACCCTAGATTTTATTCTCTAGAGTTCAGGTTGTGAGGCGATATGATTTGTCCATGATTGGATACATGTTTCTTTCAGATGGATGGTTGTGACCATACCATGAGTCCATATGCGATCCTTATCAGATTTATGGCTGTGACCATACCATGGTATCTTTTACGGATGGCTGCGTCCATACCTTGATTCATGTATTTTCATCAGAGAATCTAGTTATGTAAATGTATCTATGTTTGATTTGCAGGTCTCCCGAAAACAACATCTGGTTCCTTGAACATACTCGTAAGGAATTTGACCACTCACTCGTGTTTGGAATTCACACTTTAGGGGGCATATGTTACACAAAAAATTGTCACTATCCCTGTACTCCCAGTTCCTTAATCCTGGAGGACGTGCTGCTTAAACATGACTTAAACCACTGCCTGTCCCTTACCATTTATCGGGAAATAATTATGTTAGGATCATGAAGAAGTGCAATTGGGTACCCAATGCATACACATAGATCTTTTAATAGCAAGATGTAAGATGCTGGGATGGAGTGATAAGCACTAGGGAATACTTTAATGATCAAATGAAATGTGCATACTTTCTAAGCATGGAATGCATACCCCTAAACCATATATTGTCTGCCAATTCATCTCCCTTTAATTTTTTTTTAGAAGATCACTATAAAAACATAGTTTTCAAGGTAGATACTTTGTCTCAGTGTGTGACCCACACTGATAGTAGAGATTTGCACTTAGACCTACACCGATCGAGGCTCTGCCTTAATGACGGAACCACGTCGATCCTATTTTGGAATTTTTTTTAGATAGAAATGAATCTTCCATGACTAGAAGCTTCGCAAAGAGGAGAGCTCAAATTTTGTTTTGAGGATATGGCCGAAGAATTCCCCTTTAGGCTTCTTCTTCCCATAAAGTAGGACTTACTCCAAAGGATAAGATTTTTTCCCATTATTTTCGGGCACATATCCTTCTCCTCCATTTTTATATAAGGATACCTCTTTCACCTCTGTTGCCTTAGTTAGAGCTAGCTGGCTAGAAGTAACAATCATAGAGAGGAGAAGCAATTATAGCTTCGGGAGAATATAGCAGAGTGTGATTTTTTTTCTGTGTTAGGAACATAGTGAGATCTTATAATTTTTTGTATGAGGGTGTTACAAATGTGCTTGGATACAAACCTACTAAAGGAAAGCCTCAAAATCGAGGCCTGGTTGTAAACTCCCCTTGTCTTTATCATAATAAAATACAACTGATGTTTATCTTCCACCCTTGTTTACATTTATAATGATATTTATAGCATTCCTTGATCATTTATATAGGTTGTAATTGTTTGATTATTGTCATGATTTTAAACATGGCATGGTGTCTTGACTATCCGTACAGGTAATTGGATGTTGTTAGTAGCGTGTATCGAGCTTGAGGAGAATGATATATCAAGAAGCTTCGATGCAATATGATAACATAGAATCAGAACAAGGTAGGTTACCTTCCATGATTTGAATTTCATTTAGAATCTCAAAAGGTAGATGTTAGAATGTTCCTGTAGTTGGTAACCCACCCTAGGGCTAGAGGGATCACCTCTGTCCACATAGGGATTTACCTGCACAACACCAATGCCTTCTATAAGAGTCCATATGTGTCAAACTTTGAATCCAAGTGTCCATCTAACACCTATGAATTTGGGAACATGTCTTGCCTATTATTAGAAATTCATTCATTGATAAACTAATTTCAATTCCCCTATAAATTGAGCACTCCATATAAGTGTTGGGAAGGAAGAACTTGTGGAAAGTTATTCTGTTGGATTCTCATTTGATAAGACAGTGAAAGTACTAGTATTTTGCTGGTATGATGCTAGATGTGATGAGGCTAGAATGAAGCTAGAGCAAGTTGCCAGCAAATGGATCCATTGGTTGTAATCTTCCCCTTATAGCCTTTAATAAATATTGTTGTTAATTTTCCCATACATACGTCTCTATTTCTTGTGCAGTGGATTCTTGAATGATATATTTATTTAGTTTCTAATCGATTTTATTGAGTAAGATAAGTAGATATATGTATATTGCATGTTTTGTTTGAAGGAATCGATCTAGCGATTTGAGTTATATTGAGAGCGATGGCAACAGTGACAGAAGGAGAAGGAGAAGTGATTGAATCACAAGTCGGCTCCTTTACCATTCTTTATATCTTCTTGTTTTAGAGAAAGTGATAGTATTTATTTACTCTATTTTTCTAAGTGATAGCACCACACTTAAGGAATTTCGTTTATCCGTAGATCACAATTCCGCATAACAACATATTGAAGCTAGTCAATACTTATCAGTTATGTTGGCTTGAGGGGTCCTAACTCAGGTTCGGAGTTAACGTTAGCCAACAAAACCCTCTTAATACTAGCCCTTTTGACAGTGAGCTACTTGTGCAAGTCAAAGTCTCACCTGAAGTAGTATGGTGGGGTGTTGGAACCAGGTTTTCACAGCTTGAGAGAGAATTAAATGATGGTGGTATCTTTAGATTTGAAACAACCGTGATCGAACCTTCGCAACGTAAGCCCTAATCAGGAACCCTAACCAGGAATATTTATGTCAATTTCCTCAGGTTATCCTTTGTGTGCATGAGTACAGATCCCGTAATCATTTTAGTAGTCTTTGATACATAACATTTAATCTAAAAAACAATAGATTCATTCATTTATCATTCATCTAAGGTAGAATATAGTTGTGCAACCGATCCAAACACAGATAACACAATAAACATAAATAACATGCAGAAATAGATCATAAAGTAGAAGAAAGATGCATTTGATACTCATATTTATTCCAAAAATTTCCTTTATTCATTCACAGTTCATATCCACATAACAACAATTTTGTTCTACCCGCACACAGAGCTTGCAGATTCCGCACACAATAGGACTAAGGTCTCCATGCACATAGTGAGCAGGAGCCACTTACACCCAAACAAGTTTTTTTCGCATCTCAGAACATCAAAACATAGCCCAAAATTAATAATTTTTATCTACTCGACTCAATCGAGGCTCCTATTTATGCTTTTAGCCTGTGCTCATCTAAGGTCCACAAACCGTGGTTTGCGGCCTCTAGTTCTACCCTTTTTCCCATTACAACTCATGAGGTGCTTTGACCTACCCCAAAGCCCCTTAACCTATGATTTTCTTAGCACGCATGACTTAACTTGAAAAAAATACTATATTTTTATCTGAAATTCGGTCCTAAGGGACCCTTCTCTAATAGGCCCCCAACACAATCTTGTGACTCATCATGAGTCATAGCGGTGTCGGGTTCTTCACCTTTATCTGAAATTATTCAAAGGAAACAACAAAGGGCGCCAGGACGGCTGTGCTCCGATCAAATGTACTTTGTGGTTTGTCCACTAGCTTCTGTAATGTCAGCACTTCTGCATCTAAGTTGATGCTTTGGTAAGTCTAGTTCCCATTTTTTACAACTGCATCCAGGTCCTGTGATAGTTTCATCACCTTGTCAGTCCACGGCTTCATGTGTTCTCCCATGATTTTCTTCTTCCTCCGAAAATCCTCTACTTCATGGCACAATATTTTACTAGTTTGCAAGTGGGCCATGTGCTAAGCAGGGACAAAAGTGGGAAAGGCCTCCTGGAGTTCGTCGAATTCCTACTCCTTAGTGCAAAATTCTTGAGATATCATATTGACTAGTGGATCTTTCAATACAGATGTACATATTCCCATTGTTGTTTCTAACAATGCAGAGCCCTTGGTGGTTTCTAC
The DNA here is from genome assembly GCA_034641835.2 of Pinus albicaulis. NCBI lineage: Eukaryota > Viridiplantae > Streptophyta > Pinopsida > Pinales > Pinaceae > Pinus > Pinus albicaulis. Next base: position 389,394 of record JAXQQM020059258.1, read on the forward strand.
ACCTCACTTTGTACCACATAGAGATTCTACGCCAGTGCCATCAACCCCATCGAGACCTCCAAGGTCTAAATCAGCTTCTCTGCCAAGGTCTTGCTATGTGTCTTTTTATGCTTCCCATTTTGTATCCTTCTCAAAATCCTTTTTTGTGCCCGTCTCTACATATTTTTCTGTGCGCTGCTCTGCTTCCTTGTCTTTTTATCATAGTGTAGTTTCTTTTCCCAAAGTGGATGTTGTAACAGGCTAAGTGGAGCCGAGCCCAAATTTCCATGTTCTTGGGCAGGTTTCAATCACCTGATATATCTTTGCTTCAGTCTTCATGAAGGGAAGGTTATACCAGGAAGGATCGTTGCATGCCTTGATCTGAATGTGTTGCATGGTAGCGTGATATTCTGCAATGATTTTTTACTTCTCATACATTGTGGGGGATAATCTAGGCCACAAATGTAGATTTGCTGCCAGCACGACCTCAAATAGCACCCAAAAGATTTTGTTCTCCTTTACTCACTTGGGGTTGGTGGAATCCCGCATATTGGCGTAGTGTGCCCCTTTGCATATGCTAGGCTCCAAATCTAGGAGGACTGCACCCTCTAGATTCTCCCACACTACCAGCAAAATCAACAACAACAACAATGAGTAGAAAAATTTGTTTCCTTGTTCTTGTGCCTCTCGCACATTTTCCAGGAACTCTTACTAGAGGTATTGGGACCAGTTGTACTTGACCCCATTCTTGCATTGGCATGCCAATGCAATCATATGTGCAGGGAATTTTTTTGGGTGGAAATTGCACATCAATTTGCATCCCATGAATAAGGTTCCTAGGCGCACACCCGGGTCTTCTATTTTTTGCACAAGGAATATCCTAGTGTCCCGTCCGACATGTTCATTTTTCTTCACCTTTGAGGCTACCTTCAGCTCATTTCTCTTCCAAAAACTAGCCATGGAATGGGGCCCCTTATTGCATAGGCTGGTGATCGTGTGGATCATCATGACATTGATTGGAATGCATCCATGGATCCACATGCATCCTTCATGTACTAACACCTGTAGCTTGCGTACGTAGATAATGGTGATAGGGTACCTCCTGAAGTGAGGAACCCTCAAAAGATTAAGGATCATATCATTTCTTAGCCCACGTGCCCACGACATAGGCTCAATCTTCACCACATTATCATAGAGCACGTGCTCTAGGTAATACTCCACCGCCAAATCGAGAAATTTCTCCTCATTTGCCAAATAATGATCATGGAATTTGACATGGGGGATCATGAAAAACATATATTCAATCAAGGGAATGTCCTATGGGACCAGTGGCATATGAAGGCAGTCTTGCACTACGTCTTTATTCTTTGGAACACACATAAAGGGTCAGCGCAGCTTGACATGTGACGGTCGCCATGAGATTGGCTCAACGAACACCGCCTCCATAGTGGCTCTCATTGGTCTCTTCATAGGGTCACCTATAGGCGACCTATCCTTTATAGCTTGGCACAAGGAAGTCACATTCCTAGGAGGGGTTTGTAGCTTCGAGGAGGACCCCCTCAACCTTTTTCCCTTTCCTTTAGCCGATAGAGACAAAACTTCCTCAACGTTAGCTACCAATTCATGGAAATCATACAACCCTATCTTTGTCGACGTTGTGAGGGGTGCAGAGTGCTCGGTATATGGTGCACTCTCTGGATTAGTGGTTGTCATTCACAGGAAAAAATTAAATTTTGGATTACTAACATCAGATGCGAGGGTCTCTCAGGTAGACATACAATGCTTACAGTCAAGATGACACTGTAATTCACGGATAGGCTCTGGGCACAATGTACTTAGAAAGAAAAGGAACCAAACATGACCCGTGCCCTTCCCTATATAGCTGCTTCAAGGAAAAAATGGTCTGATCCCCATTAATTTCATCTTACCTCCATAAAAATGGTAAAAAATTTCATAATATCTCCTCATGAATTGCAGAAAACCTGCTCCGTTTAACGGTAAAATAAAATTTTCACCCAGTCTCACTATTCCAATGGCTATTTTCTCCTACGTATCACCACTATGCTCCTGTCGCACTCGTCTGCGTATTCCCTGTGCACCACGCGCAGAAAAATCACTTCTTATTCTCCAACCATATAGTCATTTGGTCGGCACCGGATTGTCCCTATATGACTTCAGTCAGCTTCTATTGAAATACCTAGGAATATTCTCACCGCGCAATGTGACCAAGTGCACCGCACCTCCATTAGTGTTTTCCTTCACAATTTATGGCCCTAAATAATGTTTTCTGAACTTCTTGGGGTGGAGCACAAACTTACTGTCATATAACAAGACCAAGTTTTCCTCCTTGAACACCTTCTCTATGATGTGCCTATCATGCCAGGTCTTTTTAGGCACCTTCTACACTTGCTGATGGAAGTTAGCAATGAACCGATCCTCTTCCAAGGCAACCAATTATGCAATACATTCCTCCATGATGTCAGGATCATCCATATTAGTGAATGCTACGATGCACAGGATGAGGAGGATATATTACATTGGCCCATAAACCATCCTGAAAGGTGTTTCTCCAGTCAATTTCTTACATGTGGTCTTTTAAACCCATAATACAGAAGGGATGCACACATCCAAATAATTCCTACATGCATTAAAAAATTTTGTGAGTGCATGTTCGAAGATTTTGTTAAAATCCTCTATTGCATTTTTTGCGTGAGGGTGGTAAGGATTACTCTTTTGATGATGGATCTACAATTCCTCTGTCAGAGCTTCAATGGTTTCATTAACAAATTCTGTACCCATATCACTCATAAATATATTTGGACACCCAAATCTAGTCAAGATATTTTCAAAAATTAAATGTGCAATGGTTTCTATAGTAAAATCCTTAACTGGCTTAGCCTCTACCTATATGGTTACATAATTTGTGGCAGTGATAATGTAGTGCATGCTAGTATTCTTCCCTGGAGGATTGATAGGTCCAATAAAATCTATAACACATTTATGAAAGGCTTGCAGGGAAATTTTAGGCTGCATGTGCATTTCATATCCGTGCGAGGGCTTCCCCATTCTCTCGCATGTATCACGAGCTCAGCAATAGGCATGTGCATAATTGTGCAGTGTGGACACTATAATCTAGCACACAACACCTTCTACACAATATCCTTCCCTGCATAATGACGTCCTGCCACCCCTCCATGAGCCTCATCCAAGATATCCTGTCTCTCATGTTCCAATACATACCTCCTTAATACCTCATCCACTCCCAACTTATATAATTGACCAAAAATTAGTGTAAAATCAGTTATGCATGAAACCAACTCCTTCTTTTGTTGCACCGAATATTTAACAGGTGCACTTTCGTTAGAAACAGAATTATATTAGAAAAGTTCTCATCAAACACCTTCATAGGAAATATTTGCACATCAGGTAAACCTTCTTCTAGACTGGTTGGTTCCTCCCCATTCTTGATGAGTGACAGGTGATCTACCCAAGAATTCAATCTCCCAGGCTTCACAATGATCGCAAATTCATACTCCTGAAATAGCAGCATCCATCTACAAATCTTCCCTCCCAAAACATGCTTATTGAGGAGGTATTTCAAATTAGAGTGGTCTGTAAACATCTTGAAGTTCCCTCCTAGTAGATAGTGCCTGTATTTCTGCAAAGCATAGACCATGGCCACTACTTCTCTTTCTGTAGTTGAGTAGTTGTGGTCTACACTGAAAATATTCCTACTGGCAAAAGAAATAGGGTGATCAACATATCCTTCTCCCGGTTGTGCTAAAAAACTCCGAGTGCTATACCGAATGCACCTACATGTACATGTAAAACCTTGGACCCATCTGGGAATATCATAATAGGTGCAGTAAACATCTTCTCCTTTAGTAGCTCAAAGCTCTTTTGACATTCTTCATCCTAGAATAATGACACATCCTTCTTCAATAATTTTTCCATTAGCACAGTGAGCAGGGCATAGCCCTGAATAAATTTCCCGTAATATATGATGTGTCCTAGGATGGAGCACAGTTTTTTTTCGATAGTAGGGACTTATAGATTGATGATAACTGCTATCTTGGCTGGATCTACCAGTAGTCCTTGCTGACACACTACATGGCCCAAAAAATTTCCAAAAGGAACACATAATATGCATTTCTTCAAGTTAAGAGAGATCTGGTGCTTCCTACAAGTGTCAAGCATCATTCACAGGTTTGACACTTGCTTCTTTACCAACCCAAGCATTATTCAGTCATAAAAATACACCTCCAATAAATTTTTCATCAATTATTTGAAGAAAATTACTACTACATATAAGAATATTGCAGGTGCATTCTTAAATCCGAAAGGCATGACAGTGTATTGGAAAGACCACCATTCTATTCCAAAGGTGGTCTTGCTTCGGTGCTTAGGTGAAATTCAGATCTGATGATACCCCGAAAATCCATTAGTAAAATAATAAGCCTCTTGTCCTCCCACATTATCCAATATCTCATCTTAAAATGGAGTAGGGAAGGGGTCATGCACAAATGCATCATTGAGCTTGCGCAAATCTACACAAATCCTTATATCTCCCTTGGTCTTATTTTCTTGAACATTTGGGCTCACCTAATCAGACTTCTCTACAAGTTCAATTATTCCTACAATCACCATATTTTATAATTCCTCTTTCAATTTTGGCTTATATTTAGGATTTAGCTGATATGGTTACTGCTTGACAGGGCACACATTTGGTTTCAAAGTGGTATTTATAATGCCTAAGTCTCCTGCAATTACTTTGAGCTCAAAGAAATTTTGGGGAAACGGGTCCTAATACTCTGTTAGTAGCTCCACAACATTCCCTACTATGTCATCATCCTAGTAATCCTTGATTTTTTCTAACTTGGGCTACTCTTCTATCCCAATGTTAAATTCCCTTAACTTCAGAGGGTTTAGTTACATCTACCATTCCCAATGAGGGCCTTGCAACTATGCACTCACCTTTGGTATTTCTTGGATCATATTCATTATCCTCTATTGATGCATTCCTGCAATTGAAAATATCTTACAACTATGCATCCCATGTCGACGAAACACATTCTCTTCGAGGCCAAGAGTCATCAAAGACAAGGGATTCTATATCTTGCAAAGCTTCATCCAATCCCTATTACACCCCAACAAAGCCAAGGTTGATAGGAAATTATCAGTCATTGTAACCTAATGTCACATCTCTTGGTGCAACTCTATTTCTAGATACCATGTAGTAGGTATTGGTCCCAACGAATGGATAAACATATGAACCCATTCATTCCATGTAATTTCATTGCAAACCTCCATAAACATGGTCAGGTGATTGCGTGGGTCTCCTAAACCATAGAAAAGTTCAATCGACGAGGTAGCAGGTGGATCAAAGTGCAACTCCATCATTTTTCTACATTCTTCCCAGTCCTTAAAAACTCCTTTGTGCGTATCCCACCAACACATTGGGGTTGGACACATAGACAAATCAAGTGCCCAGACCCTTCATTCCTTAGGGACAAAATTTTCCAATTATTCTAGAAATATTACGACACTACCAAAACCATAAAAATAGGGTAGTTCTCTTACCTCTCAAGAGATGCATCAAAATTGTTAAGCAATCTTGAGGTAGCAAAACACAGAAAAATCATGCAACTAATTCGCCCAGCACTCCATCTTGCCATTTGAATCTGAAAAAAACCAACTATAATTTTTCTAGTTCAACATGCCATCAGCCGCAGGGTTAATCCAATCCTCATCCCATGCATTCAACTTGTAGATATGGTCGAAATCATGTCTCTCACACACTGGTTCTATATATCTTTCTCCTTCTGTCAGGTCCAGTGGTACTATCACCCATGTACCATTATTTTCAAAGATCATGTTTCTATGTTTTAGGTTGATGATGGCTCCCATATCAATGGTCCAGTACAGCTATAGGAGCACAAGGCATGGATCTCCATTATACATAATTTGTACCACTTCAAAATTTGCACCTACCTTTACTCCAACAATGTCTACTAGAATGATCTTCTATTGATTTGCCATGCGTAGCTGAATGGTGGACCATTTCACCTTTGGTTCTCACACATTTTTCCATGTCTTCTTAGGTAGAACATTTTCATATCATCCTAAGTCCAAGATGACTTGATCCATTTCATATTCTCCAATTTTCACAGTCATGCACATCCCCCTATCAGTTCTCTTCTTATTCTTATAGATCTTGTTTACGGCCTTAATCTCACCTCGAGGTACTTCTTTGTCTGGAAAATGTCTCTCAGGGCCTTCATATTGTCTACTACTTTATCATTGCACAAAAACTTAATACAGGCTTATAGGAAAGCTTTGACTTCATCATTGTTCTTTTCTTCCACAGTTGGCTTAGATGTGGACGAACTTTGCAGTGGAAAATTCTTCATGTCTTCAATAAAATTCTCATTTTCCTTTTGCAGGTTGAGTCCTTCCTTATTTTCCAAGGCGTTTCTGATCAATGGCTCAACATCAGCCTTCTTTCCCCCATCTCCTCTGGTAGCAGTGCCACTACGTGTGATTATGTTTACACTTGGATCATCATCATGCAGCTCAGCTTTAACCATTTGTATATTCTGTGTAGGCATTTGTTGTTGCTTTCTTACATTCTAGCAATTAAAATATACCAGTCTTCAATAAAATGATCAAATTATCTACAATACCTGCAAGACTATCGTGCAGGGTTCAGACAGTCATGTGCATAATTTCCAACATGTCCATAATTATATCAGATCAATTTTCCTCGTCCACGACTTGCGCCTCTACCTCTTCCCCCTCCTCTTCCCCTTGCCAATGATTCTCATCAGCTAGAGGGAGATGTTGGTGAAGATGGTTCGGCCTACACTCTGTAGAGATTAGAATTTTCTATCATTAGGTCTAAAGTGCGGGAGTGGTGTTCATCGTGACCAACTTACTAGAAAAACCTACACCATTTCTGCTTCAGCTCTGGTACATAGCTCACTAGTCTAGGGAAATGGTATGTATCGTGTCGTCCAACTAACCTAAAATCAACACACCCTAGTTGGGGAGAAATGCTTGGTCCTACAACATCCCTAGGTCATAATGGGTTTGGTCATCCTACTGGTATGTAGTCAGAGAATAAAGTGCACTAATCTTTAGTGTGGCTAGAACCCTTGCAACGTATACACCATACATCTGTGCCAATTTCCTTTCCCCTATCTCTTCACAAGTTCTGAATATCTAAGTGCATTGCCTCCAATTGGATTTGGATTTGCGGAGCTCCAAATTGATCATCCACTCTAGGTGCAACTTCTAGTTTCATAGAAACTTCTAGAGCTTCAGCCTGAGAGTCGATCTCTTAATGATTCATTGGCCCGCACAAATGTGGCAAGAGCATGGCAATGAACCATTCCTTATGATGCTTATCATAATAAATAAATCCTCCCTCTATGATGGTGCACTTTAGCGGTTGATCAACCTCCCAAACAAATTCATTTGGATCTTGTTTGATATATTTTAATTATGTCACGCACTATGAGTATCATTTTGACTTCCTAAATTTTTGTTTCAAAGCATCCTTAATCTGTGCAAAAATGGGATCAATGTGCTTAGTCAGATATCCCATAAACAAATATAACGTATGACCTTCAAACGCCATATCCAACTACGCTCTCTTAACAAAATCAATATTAACATTTTGTGCAATCCATACTACATTTGAAATGAACCAAAACCTCTCCATGTCCTCATCCCCCACACCCTTGAAGGTGGGTAGCTTCATGTGCGCACCCATATCATCCCCTGGTGGTGGAGGAGGTGAAGTAGGAGATGAATTACCCTTCTGTGAGTTTGACTGTGGAGTCATTGGAGGGCTACCTACGGTGTGTGTAGCCTCGCCACTCTCTATATCACTATCACATGAATTTCTCATAGGGTTTTATACTGATCTTCCCCCTCTCTAGTTTACCTGGTAGTACTTTCAGCTATATGTAGTGCTTTCCAGCTTGATCGAGGTCATTCACTTAGTGTGACTGCACAAAACACCCTTTCCACATAGTAACATCTCAGTCATTCCCTTGAAGAACCTCGTTTCAGCCTCAGAGTATAACATAAACTGATCTATTGCAAACTTTGTTATAAAATGTCCCAAGATGCTATCAACCCAATTATCTACAGTACGAGTGACAAAGTTGTTAGTCTGTTCTAACTATTGGATCAACTCAAGTGTCCACTGAGTGAACTTATCGTCCTTCAAGTAGGTTTGGATCTCATCTAACCCTTATAACCACTCCTGCAATTATTCTACAAAGGTCACAAATAAAATATTGTGAACCTTTATAAAAATATACTTTTTTTTCCAATATTCAGTAGAAAACTTCTTACTTATATTTTCCTTAATGTAAAATTCCTAAATTTTCTTCTCAAACCAATCCTCTAAGTCATGTTTTGAGGTCAGCCACATCACCCAATTTCTCTCTCAAAATGATACCGATCCTGTCAATGGACCCATTTTTTGGCTTGAGGGGTCGTGAACCATGTTCGTAGTTAAGGTTAACCAAAAACCCCTCGTACTACTAGCCCTTTTGGTAGTCACCTACTTACGCAAGTCAAAGTCTAACCTGACGCAGTATGGGGGGGTGTTGGAACCAAGTTTCCACACCCTGAGAGATAATTAAGCGATTGGGGTGTCTTCAAATCTGAAACAACTGTGATCTAAACTTTGCAATAGAAGCCATAATCGGGAACCCTAACGAGTCAGCTTTAGGTCCATTTACCTAGGCTATCCTGCATGCACACAGGTACATATCCTGCAATCCTTTCAATAACATTTAATACATAACATTTGAGCTCAAAAATAACAGATTCATTCATTTATCATTTATCTATGGTAGAATATAGTTGTGCAACCAATACAAATGTAGATAACATAATAAATAGAAAAAACATGCAGAAACTAATCATAAAGTAAAAGACAGATGTATTTGATACTCAGATTTCTTCCAAATTAGTCCTTTATTCATTCACATTTCTGATCCTCCTAGCCATAATTTATTTCTACCCACGAACACATCCATCAAGGTCCACACACAGAAGGACTAAGGTCTCCACGCACACAGCCAGTAGGAGCCTTTTACTCCCAAACAAGTTTGTTTCACAGCTCAGAAAATCAAAGCATAGTTCATACTTATTAACTGTTATCTACTCAACTCAATCTAGACTCTTATTTATACTTTTACCCTGCGCTCATATAAGGTCTGTAACCTATGGTTTGTGGCCCCTATTTCTACCTTTTTTCCTATTCCAACTCATGATGAGCTTTGACTCGCCCCAAAGCCCCTTGACCTATGCTTTTCTTAGCACGCATAAGTTAACTTACAAAAAAACTATATTTTTATCCAAAATTCAGTCCTAAGGGACCCCACTCCAACAAGTTAGAACTTTCTATGAATTCTCATCATCCTGAGCATCTACATACATCCTCTTGGGACCTCTCTTCTACCTATATATATTGGAGCATTTAAGAGGGTGAGACTAGTTTTGGAGAGATATCTTGAGTCTATGCTGCCATATTTCCATTTGTGAGAGAGCTTCTGACATCTTTCCTGATTGAGTGTTTCTCTTCATGCTCATTTCCCTAGTATATCGAGGAGATTCTAGCAGATCTTGGAGAGTAATATTTGAGGTGAAGTTATAAGCTTGTAATTTGGTTTCTTTTGATGATTAATAGAAATGCATGTTCGTTCCATATATTTATTTGTATTCAACATGTCATATGGTTGATTCTATAATATTTTGATTTAATGATCTTCCGAGGAAGGTAACTTGTTGTCTCAATTTGTTTCTGGTTGTTTATAGGGATCAAGATCTATTGTGGATGTGGTAGATCACTTGAGTGGAGTGCGGGAATCTACCTCAGAACCGTAAACCTTTCCTAATCTGTAAGGAGGCCAGGTGCAAACATATTTCCTTTTAGTTTAGAATTGGCTTCTTGATGCATGTTTGATCATTTGGGTTGGGTCTCTATTATGTTTCTATTGGTCTTTCCTTTTGTTGTCTAGTTATATGATTTCGACACAAGGTCATGGAGCAATAGCTCCTTTCATGTGAATTTAGATGCAATAGCACTGGTGCTTTCAATGAGAGAATACTTTATTTCTTTCTACTTTGCCTCTGCTCTTGATTTATTTCTCTCCTATATTATTTTGATGAGTTTTCTGCCATTTTTTCGAGTCTTTCCATCCATATTTAGTATTTAATTTATGAAATTTTTACTTTTTCTGAGGTTGAGGGAATTTTTTTTTGATATTTTTCCAAGTCGCTCCCACAAGGGGTTATCGCTACGACTAGAGCATCTGAGTGACTCCCTTTTTGTTATCAACAAAGTGTCTAACTAAAATTTCCCTGTCATGTGTGTTCGACTAGGCTTATAGCCCTAAAAATTTAACCTTTGTCTTATGACGTTCCTATGTTTGTTTTTTACCAGTCTGAGCTTATTGCTTACTGGATGGATTTGGTCCAAATCATTTTTCATTTGTTCCATTTCCTTATATTTTTCATCCTTCATTGGGAGAGGTTTTTGTCTACTATTGGACATTGATTTTCTTGTCTTTGATGATCAATTGGAGATCTATTACATCTATGGTTTTCATTTCCTGATTAGCTATTATTTATGTTTTTTCTAATCTATGTATGGTTATTTTATCTGAAGTCTTCCATCACCCTTGTCTTTCAAGGAGTTCTTGAAGTTTTTTGGATGCTTTGGGTTGAGTCTTGAATTTTTCCTCTAGATCTCATTTTTATATCCGATTAACTGTTTTGAGTGACTACTTATACCTGTTGTATATCTTACTTTCATACTTTTGTGGTCGTTGTGCACTTTTATCACTTATTTTTTAGTGATATATTTTTATTTTGGTCATTTTTTGTCAAAATTTGTGGTGTTGTGATTGGTTGTGCTATTGTCATATAGAAGAGTTATTTTGAGTGTGTTTCCATTTCTTATTTTAACCCTCATCTGATATTTTTTAGGAATTCCTCTCTCTAGGGTCTAGTTTAAACCTTTGTATAAAATTTTCCTTGGTTGTACCATTGGTAGGCCACTTGGTAGGTGGGGTGACATGACCCATTTTGATTACTCTCAGGTGGCGCGATATAGTGTAATTTACACACTTACAAAAGGTGTTATTAGTGTTTGATGTAGCACTTGGGGACCACTTGTGATGCAAATCTCAAAGGGGGTTTTTGTCTTAGCTATTTTTTAAGTTAAGTGTCTATCCCTTGCATGTGTATTTCTCATGTGATAGTCCCCCAAGGTAATTTTATTTTCAAGTGTAACCATAGTTGTTGGCAATATGATGTAGAGTGTTGTCCTATTGAATCTCTAATTAAACTGAGAGGGGGGGGTGAATCAGTTTAATAAATTCCTGATCTTTTAAACTTTTCAATAAACTTATTTACACCTTCATTTCAAACTCTATTTAATGTGAGAGTAATCTTAGAATGTAATCTGAAAGTATTAGTTTAATAGAGCAGTAGACTTAATTTGAGAGCAGCAGGTATTAAGCAAATGATACATATCAGATCAATACATAAATATCATGCACGGAGACACCAGATATAAGTGGAAACCCATAAAGGGAGAAAACCACATCTTATTATTGTTGTGATGCAAAGGCAAGCTCCAACTCCCTCTCACCACTGTTTTTCTGCAGGCACCAACCTACGGGAGGCTCCTACCTCAATTCTGCAAGCTACAACTTGCAAGGAAGCACCAACTCCCTTCAATTTTCTGCAGGCACCAACCTACAGGAGGCTCCAACCTCAGTCAGCTACAACTGACGACTATCAAGCCGCAACTTGATAGGGAAGCTCCAACTTCCTCAATTTATCAAACTGAAAGTTTGCTGATTTACCTCAGATATCAACCCTGTTCTGTAGCTTCTCCTTCTGTTCTGCTTTTCTTAATCTTCTCTGTCTTACTCTTCTATATTCTACCTTCTCTCGATTTACTCTCTCTTCATTTAAAAAAAAAACTCTCTCTACATATCAAGATGATATTATTTATAGATTTCCTCACATGACTGTTTGTATTCTGCTTGGAATTCGAAATGGAAAGTCATGTCTCTTTGCCTTCTGCCTTCTCACTCCTTTTATCAGCTTACTCAGAAATTATAGCTGTAGGTGTCAATTTTAACATTACAGTGGGAGTTTGTTTTCTCTCGGAGACTTGCCAATGCATCACAAACAATAAAAATTTAAATAAAACATTTACATTCAAATTTAAATGATAACTCCAGCTCAACTCATTTAGTCTTTTGAATTGGTACGCATTTGTCTTTTCTTTGGCTGTCTTTGTCTTTTCTGTGACTGTTTTTTATCTTCTTTAGGATCTGTTTGCTCTTTTGTCCTCTGCTGTGGTGTAACTGCTGCATATGTGTAAATGTGCCTTTTATATCCGCTGAATGTAAATCTGGAGGAATTCCAATCCCTTTTATGCCATTAGTGTCTTGTTGATGTGGCAGGTTCCGCAGGCCGGAACATACATATATCACAAGCGTTAATAATCGCCCTCCCGTAAAGCTAAGGTCCGTGGGTCTAGAGACCACGCGGCTTATCGCAACCGTGTTATATATATAACTCAATAGCCATTATATATCATATGTGTTATGCCCCCAGATCATATTCAAACGTTATTCAACATATATAATATATACAATTTATTTGCAAATAACCCGACGTCCATAAGGATTGGCTGCCAATACAGTTGTTTACGGAACTCAAGTTTTATATGAGTAAATGATTTATATATGTCGAATTAGGATTTCCAATCTGTCGCAACTCTTATATTCTCAATCGTTGACCATTGCGATCACGATTAGAACCTGGAACTGAAACATTTGTTAATCATAATTTATAAGTCCATCGGGTCCGAACTATTAATCGCAATCGTAAGTCCTTTAATATGTGTTGCAATGGTTTGTTTCTTTCTGATGTGATTGGAACTGGACTTCAAACACTTTGTTAAACATGGTTTATAGACCCATCGGGTCCGGTCTTCCAATCGCAATTGCAACTCTTATGTTCTCCGATGCGATGCGATTTAGTAGTAACTCAAATATGTATTAACTTTGCTTATATGAGGATCGAATTAGCCATTTCAATCGCGGCGTTTTAGATTCTTAAAGACATCACGATTAGAATATGGAGATGCGATTAGCATTTATCAACTCCTGCTTATAACACAATTGGGTCCGCCATTTCAATTGCAGCGTTTTACAAAAGACATGCGATTGGGAACTTGGATGCGATTAGCATCTATCAACTCCTGCTTATAACACGATCGGGTCCACCATTTCAATCGCAATCGCAACTTTCTATTGCGATGTTCTGCTGCCCTTGCGATCTCCGATTGCGATTGGGGAGGGGTCCCACCTTATCAAACTTTGTTTTATGCGCTCCATAATATAAATGCCTTGGACCTTTGTTTATGTGATGCACTGCACATATATGTTTATATATATTTTTGCCGCTGGAGTGAAGCGATTCCCGGAATAAGTTTGTGTTATATTATATGTATAACACCGGTTGGAGTGTGCGATTCCCGGAATATGGTTATGTATTATATGCATTGTATTGCCGCTGGAGTTAAGCGCTTCCCGGAATAAGTTTGTATTTGTTATATGTGCTCCGCCAGTTGGAGAGTGCGATTCCCGGAATATGGTTCTGTATTATATGTGTAACGCCCGGCTGGAGTCTGCGATTCCCGGAATAATATTCGTGTTGTATAACACCGGTTGGAGTGTGCGATTCCCGGAATATGGTTCTGTATTATATGACGCTGGAGTGAAGCGATTCTCGAAATTTTGTAACTGCTCTCTGCCTCTGTCTCTGCCTCTGCTCCACTGGTTGGAGAGTGCGATTCCCGGAATTTTGTAACTGCTCTCTGCCTCTGTCTCTGCTTCTGTCACTCTGCCTCTGTCTCTATCTTCCGATAACGGTTCTTCACTGTGCTTCTATGACTGTTACATTTTGACCTTCTTCTTGCTGCCTCTATTGCTTTCGCTGTGCCTCTTTTGCCTTCCTTTGCTACAGCGCTGCCTCTTTTGCCTGAGTTGGAGAGTGCGATTCCCGAAATTTTGTAACTGCTCTCTGCCTTTGTCTCTGCTTCTGTCACTCTGCCTCTATCTCTATCTTCCGATAATGGTTCTTCACTGTGCTTCTATGACTGTTACATTTTGACTTTCTTCTTGCTGCCTCTATTGCTTTCGCTGTGCCTCTTTTGCCTTCCTTTGCTACAACGCTGCCTCTTTTGCCTGAGTGCTGCCGCCTTTGCCTGAGTGCTGCCTCCTTTGCCATCAATGACAATATTTCCAACAGTCTCCCCCTTTGGCATTGATGGCAATCCACTTTCTCTGTTTGCTTTCTCTTTCTCTTGTTGCTTGCTCTTCCCGTTTGCTATTTGTTCTTCCTCCCCCTTTGACATCAATGGCAAAGGATGACTCCTCATCCCTCCGTATGGGTTCTGTCGTTGTATTTCCTTTCTCTGAGTTACGTTTAGGTCCTCTTCTGCCGAAATTGGACTATGTTGTGTTTCATTTGTAGTGCCTGTAATATGTGCTAGATTGCAGACAGAGATGATGCATTTTACGATTGAAAAGTTCTTGTTGCTTCTGAATGCTGATAATATTGATAATGCTGATCCCGTGGACTTGTTTTATGCTTATCTTGCAGGCTGTTCTCCCCCTGGAATGATATCTTCGTTTTGTTCTCCCCTGAGACTGTACTTTCTCTTCATATTAGAGAATAGTATCTACAGATACTACCCCTAGTTTGTCTCTCAAGTATTCGAATGGTTCTCTAGCAAGTGGTTTGGTAAATATATCTGCTATATGTTCTTTCGTTGATACATAGTCCAGTTTAACTATCTTCTGAGCCACTTGTTCTCGGAGAAAATGATACTTGTTTGGTATATGTTTAGTTTTTGAATGAAGCACAGGATTTTTAGATATACTTATAGCACTTGTATTATCACATTTGATTGAGATAGGTTCATTAATGCTTACCTTCATGTCTTGAAGTGTCCGCTTCATCCACATGACTTGTGTGCAACATGCTGCTGCTGCTATATATTCTGCTTCAGCTGTAGACAGAGAGATGGATGTTTGTTTCTTGCTTAGCCATGCCACCAGACTTTCTCCTAGATAGAATGCACCTCCACTTGTACTCTTCCTATCATCCACACAGCTGGCCCAATCTGCATCTGTGTATGTTGTCAAGGTGAAGTTTTTGCCTTTAGGATACCAAAGCCCATATTGTGCAGTTCCTTGTAGATATCTGAGTATTCTTTTTACTGCCAGAAGATGGTTTTGTTTTGGTGCTGCTTGATATCTTGCCACTAGTCCTACTGCTAGCATGATGTCTGGTCTTGAAGCTGTCAAGTACAGCAGGCTTCCTATCATGGATCCGTAGAGTTTTTGATCTACATCTGCAGACCTATCATCAGCACACAGCTTGCATCCCGTGATCATGGGGGTTGTCATTGGTTTGCAGTCCTCCATTTTGAATTTTTTCAGCATTTCTTTTAAGTATTTTTCTTGAGAAATGAATGTGCCTGTGTTCTTTTGCTGAATTTGCAGTCCCAAGTAGAAATTGAGTTCTCCAATCATAGACATTTCAAACTCTGTTTTCATCTCATCAGCAAACCCTTTTGCTAGTTCATCTTTGTTGCTTCCAAACATAATATCATCAACATACACTACAACAATCAGGAGTTCATTTTCATGGGCTTTTATATATAGATTGTTGTCTACTCCACCTCTCTTAAAACCCCGTTTTTGCAAATATTTATCCAGTCTTGAGTACCAAGCACGAGGAGCCTGTTTCAGTCCATATAGGGCCTTCTTCAGTCTGCACACATAGTCTTCTTTGTCTGTCAATGAGAAGCCTTCTGGTTGTTCCATGTACACTTCTTCTTCTAGATCTCCATTAAGAAAAGAAGACTTTACATCCATTTGATATACCTTGAAGTCTTGATAGCATGCAAATGCCAGGAACATTCTGATAGCTTCCATTCTAGCTACAGGGGCAAATGTTTCATCATAATCAAGTCCTTCTATTTGTGAGTATCCTTTGCAGACCAGCCTTGCTTTATTCCCGATTACTTGTCCTTGCTCATTCATTTTGTTTTTGAATACCCATTTTGAACCAATGATATTTTTCTCAATAGGTCTAGGAACTAGTTCCCAGGTATTGTTCTTCTCAATTTGGTCCAATTCTTCATTCATTGCTTTTACCCAATACTTGTCCTTGCCGGCTTCTTCAAATTTCTTTGGCTCTATTTGTGATAACATGGCTATGTATACTTCTTCTGTTTGTTCTGTTAGCTGCCTTCTTGTCTGAACTCCTGCTTTCTTGTCTCCTATGATCTGATCTTCAGGATGATTCTTCCGAGTGTATCTTGAGGGGGTTTTTGAGCTCAGCTCTGCATCTTCTATTGTCTTTCTAGTTTCTTCATCATTCTGGTCTTCTTCTTCATGATTAACTGATGGACTGCAGCAATCTGTATTTCTTGTATTGTTTGGAAATTCTTCATCAAATCTCACATCAATGCTTTCAACTATTTTCCGAAGAGTCTTTTTGTAGCATCTGTATCCTTTACTTTTGGAAGCATATCCTAGAAAAATCCCTTCATCTGCTCTTGCATCAAATTTCCCAAGGTTTTCATCATTATTCTTTATGTAACACTTGCTACCAAAGACTCTAAAATGTTTTATTGAAGCTGGCTTTCCATGCCATAGTTCATATGGAGTCTTGTCACTGCTTGGCCTTAAGTGAGCTTTATTAAGGATATGTACTGCTGTGTGTACTGCTTCTGCCCAGAAGGTTTGAGCAATATTCTTCTCTTGCATCATAGCTCTGGCTATTTGTTGTACAGACCTGTTTTGTCTCTCTGCTACTCCATTCTGCTGAGGTGTCCCTGCAATAGTAAATTGTTGTTTTATTCCATGTTCATTACATAGGTCTGCAAAGTCATAATCTGTGAATTCTCCTCCTCTCTCTGATCTGATACATTTCAGCTTGCATCCAGTTTGATTTTTTGCTAATTCTCTGAATATCTTAAATTTTTCCAATGCTTCTGATTTATTTTTGAGAAAGGCAACCCATGTCATTCTGGAGAAGTCATCTATTATCAGCATGAAATAGGATTCTCCACTTGGTGTTCTAGTTCTAGCAGGTCCACACAGGTCCATGTGCACAAGCTGGAGTGGTCTTCTTGTTGACAACTCCTCTTTAGATTTAAAGGATGTGCGAGTCTGTTTCCCCAATTGACAAGATTTGCATACAGTACTTGAAGGCCTTTTTATTTCTGGCATGTCTTTGACCGCTTTCTTCTTGCTCAATTTGATGATATGGTCAAAGCTGAGATGTCCCAATCTCTTATGCCACAACCATGACTCCTCAAGTTTGCTAAGATGGCAGGCTTCATCTTCCTCTTTCACTATGTATACATTGTTCTCTGTTCGAACACCTTTGAGCAGAGTCTTTCCTGTTGTGCTTGACCTGACTACACAATCTTGTGCTCTAAAAAGAACTTCACAGCCTTTGTCACACATCTGACTGACACTCAGTAAATTTTCTTTCAATCCATCCACAAATAGTACCTCTTGGGCTTTTCCTCTGCCATTGTCTATGCTGACTGAGCCTTTTCCCTTGATCTTTCCTGATTTATCATTACCAAAAATAACATTGCCAGGTTTCTTTTCATCAAGAGTTATAAACTTGCTTCTGTCTTCAGTCATGTGTTTGGAGCAGCCACTGTCCAAGTACCACTGGCTTTTCAGATCTTGAGCAGTTAGAGCCAGGTCACAGTTATTCACCTTCTTTATCCACTGGAGGCCCCCTTTTGAACATTTGATTATAGTTTTTGTAGAATTGTGAGCATGAACAAAATTGCTTTGACTCATAAACCTCCTTGAGGTATTGAACATCAGTCTTTGTCTATACTTTCTACATTCAATAATTTTATGGCCAAATTCCTTACAATAAAAACAATAGCCATAGAAATTATTTTCATACCTGATGTAAGGTTGTTTTCTCCATTTGTTTGTTTGAGATAGCCTCTTCACTGTTTGCATCTTTTGCAGGTCTGAATTACTCTTCCTTGCATAACAATATGCAGCAATGTGCCCTGGCTTGTGGCAGACATAGCAGGTGGCATTCTTCATAGGAGGGAAGAATTTCCTCTGATGACTTCCAAATTTGATATACTTAGGGGCATATGATTCTTTTTCTGCCATCTTAGTATTCATTATATTCTTTGTTACTAGAGGTTTATTCTGCTCTCTGTCTCTCTTATTGCAGATTTCTTCTTTTGTAGGAATTATTTGAGCTACTTCCTCATCCTTCTTTGCTTTTACAAAATTAATCTCTCTGTCAACCTTTTATTTTCCTTTACTTGATTCTCCTTCGTAGCCTATTCCAGTCTTTATCATAGGGGATCTTTGAGCAACCAAAATTTCATTCAACTTAATAGAGCTTGTTGTTTGAGAAGGGTATATAGAAACTTTCTGTTGAGCATTTTCTAATTTTTTTCTCAGACACAGAATTTCTTCTTCCAGCTTCTCTTGTTCTCGAGATTTATCTTTGATTTGCTGAAGTAACATATCTTCTATCTTCTTGGCTTCTTCAAGCTTTACCTTCAGCTGCATGAGGACTTCTGAATTTTGTTCTTCTTTCACACATTTTAGGATAATCTCTTTTTGTTTTCTGCATTTTAGTTTGAGTCTATCAATCTCCTCCAGAGCACTTCTTAGCTCCCCCTCAAGATCTACTTCCCCTTCTTCTTCTTCATCTTCTAGTAGGAGTCCCTCAAGATCTTCTATGGCCATCAATAAAAATTCTGAGGTTCCTTCTTCACTTGAGGGTTCTTCTGAGTCTTCAGATGCACTGCTGTCTTGCTGAGCATAGAAGGATTTTCTGCTGAATTTATTTCCTTTCTGCCAGAACTTTGATGTGTCTTTCTCTGATTCTTGAGCTTGATTTCTTACTTTCTTGTGAGGACATTTAGCAACATAATGTCCAACTCTTCCATAGTTAAAGAATTTGAAGGGAAGTTTACCTTTGTATCTACCCGAGCCTCTATCCAATTTCTTGACAAATTTAGCCTCTTCTTCATCAGAGCAAGAGCATATTTCTTCCTTTTCTTCTTTCCTTTTTTCTGTTTTGAATGCTACTTCCCTTGTACTTGGCTTCTTCTGTGGGAGCCTCATTTCATAGGCTGTTAGATTTCCAAGTATCCGGTTCATGGTCAAAGTCTCCCAATCCGCTCTCTCTTCTATTGTAGATACCTTGGGATTAAATCTGGGTGGGAGTGATCTTAGAATCTTTTGCACAACTATACTTTCTGGTATGGTTTCTCCAAGAGCTTTCATATTGTTAACAATTTCTGCAAATTTTAAGAAGAAGCTGCCAACATCTTCATCATCATTCATTTTTAAGTTTTCAAACTAGGCTCTATATACTTGAAGTTTGGCAGTTTTTACTTTCTGGTCTCCCTCATGTATGCCTTCAAGAGTATCCCATATTTTCTTGGCAGTGTCTTTGTGCATTACTTTAATAAACTCTGCTTCACATAATCCATTCAGGATGGCATTCATGGCTTTTTCATTAGCTACAAAGCTTTCTTTAGCTTCTTTTTCTGTATCAGTTGATTTCGGGGCATATCCTAATTCCACAGCAGCCCAGACTTCTATTCCTAGAGACATTATGTATGTCTTCATTCTGATTTTCCAAAAAGCATAATTTTCACCAGTGAAGAAAGGGGCTTTATTGGTTGAGCATCCTTCTTTACTAGCCATCTTGGGAACCTAGGATCTCCTTTCAGTTGTTAGACTTGTACAAAGGAACCTGCTCTGATACCAATTGTTGAATCTCTAATTAAACTGAGAGGGGGGGGGTGAATCAGTTTAATACATTCCTGATCTTTTAAACATTTCAATAAACTTATTTACACCTTCATTTCAAACTCTATTTAATGTGAGAGTAATCTTAGAATGTAATCTGAAAGTATTAGTTTAATAGAGCAGTAGACTTAATTTGAGAGCAGCAGGTATTAAGAAAATGATACATATCAGATCAATACATAAATATCATGCACATAGACACTAGATATAAGTGGAAACCCATAAAGGGAGAAAACCACATCTTATTATTGTTGTGATGCAAAGGCAAGCTCCAACTCCCTCTCACCACTGTTTTCTGCAGGCACCAACCTACAGGAGGCTCTATCCTCAATTCTACAAGCTACAACTTGCAAGGAAGCACCAACTCCCTTCAATTTTCTGCAGGCACCAACCTACATGAGGCTCCAACCTCAGTCAGCTACAACTGACAGCTATCAAGCTGCAACTTGATAGGGAAGCTCCAACTTCCTCAATTTATCAAACTGAAAGTTTGCTGATTTACCTCAGATATCAGCTCTGTTCTGTAGCTTCTCCTTCTGTTCTACTTTTCTTAATCTTCTCTGTCTTACTCTTCTATATTCTGCCTTCTCTCGATTTACTCTCTCTTCATTAAAAAAATACTCACTCTGCATATCAAGATGATATTATTTATAGATTTCCTCACATGACTATTTGTATTCTGCTTGGAATTCGAAATGGAAAGTCATGTCTCTTTGCCTTCTTCCTTCTCACTCCTTTTATCAGCTTACTCAGAAATTATAACTGTAGGTGTCAATTTTAACATTACAGTGGGAGTTTGTTTTCTCTCGGAGACTTGCCAATGCATCAAAAACAATAAAAATTTAAATAAAACATTTACATTCAAATTTAAATGAGAACTCCAGCTCAACTTATTTAGTCTTTTGAATTGGTACGCATTTGTCTTTTCTTTGGCTGTCTTTGTCTTTTCTGTGACTGTGTTTTATCTTCTTTCGAACCTGTTTGCTCTTCTGTCCTCTACTGTGGTGTAACTGCTGTATATGTGTAAATGTGCCTTTTATATCCGCTGACTGTAAATCTGGAGGAATTACAATCCCTTTTATGCCATTAGTGTCTTGTTGATGTGGCAGGTTCCACAAGCCGGAACATACATATATTACAAGCGTTAATAATCGCCCTCCCGTAAAGCTAAGGTCCGTGGGTCTAGAGACCACGTGGCTTATCGCAACTGTGTTATATATATAACTCAATAACCATTATATATCATATGTTTTATGCCCCTGGATCATATTCAAACGTTATTCAACATATATAATATATGCAATTTATTTGCAAATAACCCGACGTCCATAAGGATTGGTTGCCAATACGATTAGACCTGGAACTCAAGTTGTATATGAGTCATATTTTATATACCAATCGGGTCTGGATTTCCAATCGCAATCGCAACTCTTATATTCTCTGATATGATTGACCATTGCCAATGCGATTAGAACCTGGATTTGAAATCTTTGTTAATCATAATTTATAAGTCCATCGGGTCCGAGCTCTTAATCGCAATCGCAATTTCTTTAATATGTGTGCGATGGTTTGTTTCTTTCTGATGCGATTGGAACTGGACTTCAAACATTTTTTTAAACATGGTTTATAGACCCATCGGGTCCGGTCTTCCAATCGCAATCGCAAGTCTTTAACATATGTTCTGATTGACCAGTGCCGATGCGATTTGACCGTAAATCAAATATGTATTAACCCCTGCTTATAACAGGATTGGGTCTGCCATTTCAATCGCAGCGTTTTACAAAATACATGTGATTGGGAACTCGGATGCGATTAACATCTATCAACTCCTGCTTATAACACGATCGGGTCCGCCATTTCAATTGCAGCGTTTTACAAAAGACATGCGATTGGGAACTCGGATGCGATTAGCATCTATCAACTCCTGCTTATAACACAATTGGGACCGCCATTTCAATCGCAATCACAACTTTCTGTTGCGATGTTCCGCTGCCCTTGTGATCTCCGATTGTGATTGGGGAGGGGTCCCACCTTATCAAACTTTGTTTTATGTGCTCCATAATATAAATTCCTTGGACCTTTTTTTATGTGATGCATTGCACATATATGTTTATATATATTTTTTCCGCTGGAGTGAAGCGATTCCTGGAATAAGTTTGTGTTATATTATATGTATAATGCCGGTTGGAGTGTGCGATTCCCAGAATATGGTTCTGTATTATATGCATTGTATTGCTGCTGGAGTTAAGCGATTCCTGAAATAAGTTTGTATTTGTTATATGTGCTCTGGTGGTTGGAGAGTGCGATACCCGGAATATGGTTCTCTATTATATGTGTAATGTCCGGCTGGAGTCTGCAATTGCCGGAATAAGATTCGTGTTGTATAACACCGGTTGGAGTGTGCGATTCCCGAAATATGGTTTTGTATTATATGCCGCTGGAGTGAAGCGATTCTCAGAATTTTGTAACTGCTCTCTTCCTCTGTCTCTACCTCTGCTCCGCTGGTTGGAGAGTGCGATTCCCAGAATTTTGTAACTTCTCTCTGCCTCTGTCTCTGCTTCTGTCACTCTGCCTCTGTCTCTATCTTCCGATAACGGTTCTTCACTGTGCTTCTATGACTGTTACATTTTGAATTTCTTCTTGTTGCCTCTATTACTTTCGCTGTGCCTCTTTTTCCTTCCTTTGCTACAGCGCTGCCTCTTTTGCCTGAGTGCTGCCGCCTTTGCCTGAGTGCTGCCTCCTTTGCCATCAATGACAATATTTCCAACATGTCCTTGATGGCAACCCACTGAATGAAGATGAAGACATGCGAGTGTTGACATGTGTTGTCCTTGATGTCAATCCACCTGATGAATTTATTCTTGACTTGATGGTCTTGGTAAATGATGTTTGTTAGCAATATGATGCTGAGTGTTGCTCTTGAAAGGCAACCCACTTGATGAAGATTATGGAAACTTACTTGATGAAGTTGTGCTTGATAGAATATGTCTTGATGAACTAAATATGATGTATCTACAGTGTATATAGAAGGAAATGAAGAAAAGAATTCAGTATGTGCTAGATCTATGATGAAAAGAGTATGTCTCTAGGCATACGCGGATTTGCCTAGGGGAAGTCACGTATGCACGCGGGAATCAACGTTCCAAGTCGCGTATGGGAAAAAGCATTCATAAAGTGCAAAACCAGGGGTAACCACCATGGTATTGACCCATTGTATTGGGTAATGATTCGTCTAAATGACCCCGTCCAGGAATACCATTGGAAGTAATGTAGTTTTGGGCTCATGGTATTGTTTTGGCTCATGGTATTGAAAAAGGGGCTCATGGTATTGAAAAAGGGTAAACCTATATAAAGAGAAGAAATTCATTGTGCAAATCATGAGTGGGAGCAAGATGTCTGAGCTTGAATGAATACTTCTCTATGAAGTATATCTGTATGGAAAGGGTAAAGGTTTGATAATAGATCTGAATCTATGATGCACCTATGAAGAAATGATGAAGCAGAATATCTAGATCTGGAATGTATTTGTATCTGCTAGATCTGTTCATGGAAGGCTTAGATCCGAGATGAGGCGAACATCTGTCTGAAGCAAAAGTGTAAATCTGAACTGAATATCTGATCTGAAGAAGTATGCTGCTCTATAATAGTTGAAGATCTATACGCTAGTTTGCCGCAGAGGAAGCACGTATATACGCGGCTTCGCTGAAGAGAAAGCGCGTATGCGCAATAAAATTAGCTCTGTAATTTGTACTGAAGTATACGCGGGTTTATGTGAACGGAAGCGCGTATATACGCGACATCAGAGAAAGGAAAGCGCGTATGCAAACTAGGGTTTGTCAAACCGGTGGTAAGAAGTGTCCGACCGTTCTGCTGGTTTACTGATATCTGTCAGTGAGTTATATGTATCCGTTTCATGGTTGACTGTGCTTAAAAGTATGGAAAGGGTCCAGTCTGAAAATATGATGAAACGTGGCCTGCAAGTGGTGTCCTAAAGGAAGCTTTGGATCCAGTGTGAAAATTGATGAAACGTGGTCCAGAGAAGTGGGGTTGTAGCCTTCAGCCGGGGGGTTGTAGCTTCTCGTGTGAGGCTGGTAAACACGATCGGGGGGTCGTAGCTCCCTTCCAGGTGAGGGCTGGTAAACGAGAGTGTGGGGTCGTAGCTCCCTTCCGTGAGAGGCCGGTAAACGAGTCGTGGGGTTGGAGCTCCTTCCGAAGAGGGCCGGTAAATGAGGCTCGCGGGTACCGCGTCGGTAGAGTCCGCACCAAGACATATGTTGTAAGATGTTTTCTCTATAATAAAATATTGAAGGTTTGTTAAATCGGCAAATGGTGGTTTTCTCCCACTGGTTTACACTTAAAAACCGGTGTTCATTTGTGATGCTTTGTGTGATGGTTTATTCTATTCTTACTGCACATGTTTACTGTTTATAGAACATCTAATAAATGAATGATGGAATGATATAAGTGAAGAACTAATGGCATAATTAGATCTCTGAGTATACGCGAGTTGTATGAAGGATATCCGCGTACATACGCTAGTTGGCTTCATCAAAGTAGCGTATGTGTTTTAGAGCATGAAAAAGTAAAAGTTTTGAATATGCTGTAAATACTGATTCACCCCCCCCCCCCCGCAGGATTTTTCCCAACAATTGGTATCAGAGCGAGGTCCTTCTGCAGAAGCTTGATCGCTTGAAGGAGATCCGTCGAAATGGGAAGTCATGAAGGGTTAATGTCTATAAGGCCACCTCTATTCAATGGAAATAATCTGTTATTCTAGAAGATACGAACAAAAGCATATCTGCAAATTCTTGGTGCAGAAGTATGGGCAATCGTGGAAGGAGGTTATCAGTATCCGGCAAGTATTCCTATTGATGCAGCAGAAAGGAAGAATTATGAAATCAATGCCAAAGCCGTCAATGTCTTATTAGGAAGCATGTCTGAACCAGAATTTGCTAAAGTGATGCAGCTAAATTTAGCAAAAGAAATATGGGAAAAAATCATTCTGAGCTATGAAGGAGATACAAAGGTAAAAAGTGCAAAACTCCAAACTCTCTAAATTGAATATGAAAATTTAAGGATGCATAGTGATGAAAGTGTTGCCAGGTTTCTTTCATCGTCTAGATGATATTGTAAATCGGATGAGAAATTTGGGTGAAAAACCATAACCGATACTACTCGGTGGAAAAATTCTAAGATCCTTGACTTCAAAATTTGACTTAAAGTTTCATACTTATTGAAGAAAGGCAAGATCTGTAAACTCTTACTATCGTTCAATTACATGGTATCCTGACTGCTTATGAAAAGAGACAAGGAGGTCCCTCTCAAATCAAAGAAGCTACTTTTAAGGCGTGTGCAAAAGGAAAAGAAAAGGAAGATGTCAAGGAATCAAATTATGTATCAGAAGAAGAAGAAGAAAATTTTGTGAGAAGACTCCAACTAGGAACTGGAAGATTCAAAGGTAAGCTTCCCTTCAAATGTTTTGAGTGTGGAAAAGTTGGTCACTATGCTGCCAATGTCCTTATAAAGAAAAACAGGGTAAAGGAAAACAATTTGAAAAGAGGAAGATTTATTATGCAAA